>JARHVA010002888.1:107500-707500 GCA_037957365.1 Torreya grandis | reverse complement strand
AAAGTAGTGTATAGCTTTAGATTATACCCTATAATGTTCAAGGGTGCAAAATTAGGTTTCTATAAATTGTCATGAGACTATGTTGGATGGGCATGAGGGAGCCTTGGATAGAAGCATGCATGAAGACAAAATGTCTTAGGTGCATCCCTCATCACTTATAACTACTCCTTACATGCCCTCTTTACTTGACCATACAAAATCTAGGACTTTGCATACTTGAACTTGTGTGCCATTTGAATCATGCACTAAAAGATCTCATGTTGTGGTACACATCAAGGACTTATAATAGGTACAAACCTTAATTATGATACTATGTATAACTATTTTTTATTTCTTGGGTGTAAGAATGAATGGGGATCATCTATGTAAATTCTAATTGAGTGCCTAGGACTTCATAAGTGCACTACTTCTCTATAGGTTCTCAACAAGCACTGACTAGGGGATGGATTTGAAATTCAACACTTCTAGTGACCTCTATGAGCCACTTGACTACTAAGTGGAGATTTGGTAGCCTTAAGCAATCCATTGGGCATGGAGTCATATAAGTTATAGCCTACCTAGCTTTACACCTAAATAAACTGAACTGAGTCCTACCCTTAATAAAGGAACAAAGAAGAATGTGCAATATATGTGTGAAATGCACTTAGAGGAAACACAAATAAACTAAGAATATACAATGTGCACACATGCACTTAGGGAAATTTAATGTGAGATAACTTATCTACTATATACAACCTAAAAATGTGTGTCTTCATCCCCTTGGATAAAAATAGAAACCTCTTTAATCCTTCACATTATGCACCTCCCTATTGTTGATATGTGATGGATGAAAGTGAGGTGGCATCTTCTTACTATGAAGGAGGCATGCCCTGAATACTCCTGATGAATGCTCAAATAATCTAGTTTGCATGGGATCCCTTTCGATGAATGACTCCACCATGCAACACTTAATCTTTCTTATCAAATGGTTGATGTCATCGAAGTTGAGCTAATCCCTCCTAGACTTCTTGGTGCCTAATTTCACTCTTTACTCATATTGAACCTTCTAGAGTCTAGGAGACCTGTGTTTGATAATGAGAAGCTCATAAACTCAATGAGATTCCTTTTATCATTTTACAATTATTTCCCCAAGTTGAATATGCCTTTTAGGAACCTTTTTATGACATGCCTGGGTATGAAAGGATTAAGAATGCTCATCACCATAGCCTCTTTTATATTTTCATGTTAACCGTCAAGCTCAACTAATGGGCATCTCTCCCTTAGTTAGAATAATCTTATTGATGCCTCATTTATGCTTGGATATGTGCCTAGATCTAGGTGTGTCTCCACCATCTGTGAGGTTGTGACCTCTTTTATATGTGCACCTTGTCTTTCTATGATGTGTAATTGAAACTAATAATCAACATGAAATTTGGCATGGGCCTACTCCTGAGAGGATGTCATTTTATGACTCAAACTCAAGTAGAATTCCTCTATATCATCTTAAAACTAGTCCTATTCTTATGCTTGTGATTATACTTGTAGGCTCACTCTGGGGTGATCAAAGTCATTCTCTTTAAGAATTCACTCCCCTTGAAGGTTGTATTCCTATTTGAGGTCCCCCTCCATAGTATAAAATGGTATCCCATCTACCCAAAAGAGGTCTACCTCAATATTTTGAATGCATTGTAGAGTATCATAGACTAACTCTTCCTCATAAGATCCTCCCCTTCTAATACCAATTTATTCATTCACTCATCAACCTAGTACTCCGTCTGTTTATACCTATCTTCTTCTTATAGTAGGGTTTATTTTTTGGTGTGGTATCACAAATGGGAATGCCAATGATGATCTCTTCTTTACTTGAGGAACCTTCTTCTTCTTCTATGTAAACCTTATCTTCACTCCATATGATGGGAGCTCCTTTAAAAAGGGAGATGGTGGGTGAGAAAGGAGTCTCCATTGGAACAATATGAGTGTTCTTAACCAAGTTAGACATCTTGAAGTTGGAGTATTGAGTCTAAGAAGGCTACCATGATTATGCTTGAGGCTCCTAATAAAGGGTGGGTTCTTGAGCTAGCATAGGCATAGGATTTCTGAAGCTTGGTACTTTGAAAATAGGGGATTTAATTAGAGGTGTAAAGGAGTTATCTTACTTGAAGCTAGGGACCTTGAGCACAAAAACCTTTTAATCCATAGGTTAGCTTATAAGTGCAAGGGGAGCCTGCTTGAAACTAGGAATGAAAGGAGTATAAGCAATTGGATATGCTTTAATTTATTTCATAGACATAATTAGATGGTACATCTACTCTTCTGTAGCTATGATCTATCTAGACAAGCATTCTTCTTTAAATCTACACTACTCCATCATCTCCTACTATTGAGTGTGAGACTGATGAGCAAGATCCTCATGTTGTCTACCATACCCCTACTCCTTTTTGATCTCCTTCATTTATTTCTAGAAATCAAGATGTATATTATTTAAGGTCTTTTGAGGTTGATTAATAGGGTAGTAATATTGATTGGGGTCAGTGTAGCTTACATAGGGCTGATTAGAAGCAAAAGTAGGTTTTTGTAGGGGTTCAACTAGGAGAAAGTTATATGCACTTGCATGAGCTTGATATGAGAAATAAGAAGGTGTGATATTAGCATTTTCATATAATGGGGGTAGAAACACATACTATTAAGCATTTATATTGCTTAAAATAGTATATTTGGACATTTAGAGTCACTAGTTGATCTATGAGTGTCTTCAACACTTGATAGCTAAGGTTAGCACTGATTCCTTAGATTTTTTCAAACTAGTCCCATTGGGCATGCCAAAAACTATTGTCATTAAAAATATGCAACCATGGATGCTTCATGGTATGGGGAAACTTTAAGGTGGGGCTCTTAGTGCATAGGCCTTACATGAGGCATAATAATTTATGGTATTGGGTGTTGAAGTATTATCATCTATCTACATACATGAGCATCAGTTGTCTTGTCATAATGATAGGAACATCCCCAGGGCATGGGACCCTTACATTTCTTGAGATGAGCCTCTAGATTAGTCTATATTCCTTCTATCCTAAGTGTACCTAGTTTAATACCAGCACATAGGCCCAAAGAGAAGAAAGGTAATCTACCATTAATTTAAACCTAAGACCTTCAAGGAAAAGAGAGGGATAAGGTAAGAAATGTTGAAACATAAAGAGGTAATACACCCAGAATAGAGAGAGCACTCTTACTTATATAAACACAATATATACCTTTGAGGACAAGACAATATCTCATAGCTTCCTCCAATGATACTCCAAGTGCATAAGTTTTTTAAATAGAGGCATAGGAATGCAGTGCAACATTGAGAGGAATGACAAATTATCCATAGACAGTATCAACATAGACCCAAATGTGCATAGAATATGACTTGCAAGTGAGTTCCAAGTTTAATGAGAAGGTGATAGGAATGTACAATGGTGAGAGTGGTGAACATTACCCACAGTCAAGGATCAAAAAATTTAAATAGCACATAGATCATTAGAATAATAGGAGGTGAACTTAATTCTCATTAGTATACAATATTTAGCCAATACAAGTGCTCATGGAGGGAAAATTTTAGTAGTGTAAGGTTAATGGAAATGTGATGACCCTTTTACATGTGAAGAACTAGGGTTTTATAGTGAACAAGCCTATTTTACAATAAATGTGCCACTTGGGGTGATAGGTGCAACTTTTAATTCCTTTGTGGTGTTACAACTATGCCCCTTAATTTTTTTCTAGTAGGTTAGATCTAGATTTGGTGGAGGGATGTCATTAGATACATGTGTGCATAGAAGAATGGAATATTTCCCTAATAAGGTCAGAGGGTGGTGTGTAATCATGTACCAATGTCTGACAACTACTTATACATTCACTAGCTCTAACACATCTCATGCCTTGCTCAACTACCTCTAACTACCTCTTTACTTTTCCCCGCCACTTGGTGCCTATTGTGATAGCTTCCTATTCAAATTACCACATCATTATTATGCATAATATGACACTTGGTACATGTTCCTCTCTTTGTATGTTATGTGTGTGTATATTTTGTGCATGCAGCTTGGATTTGGAAGTAATCTTGCACCAATGGTGTACACGAGAGAGTCCCTTGAGGAAAGTGGCATGCAAATTTAAATTATGCCCTATGATGTTTAAGGTCATAAAACTAGGGTTCCTCACACTGACATAACACTACATTGGATGGGTATGAGAGAGCCTTGGATAGAAGCATGCATGAATACAAAATGTCTTAGGTGCATTCATCATGACTTATAACTAATCCTTGCATGCCTTTTTTACTCAACCATTTGGAATTTGGGACTTTATATCCTTAAAACTATGCACCATTTGAATCATGAGCTAAATCATCTTGCACTAAGGTACACATCAAAGACTTATAATATGTGTGAGCCTTAATTTTGTTATATCATAGACCTACACTTGATTTCTCAGGCATGAGTGTGAATAGGGAGTATCTATACACATTCTGATTAAACACCTAGGTCTTCATAGGTTTGCTAATTCTCTATAGGTTTTCAACAAGTGTCAATCAGGGGGGTGACTTAGAAATTCAACAAGTCTTAGAGAATACTTGGTTTTTCTTGAGTATGGTTTTGATAGGTTTCACCAAAGATGCAAAACTAGGTATGAATCTCCTTGCAAAATTTATATTTCCTAAAAGTCTTTGGATTCCTTTCTTATGCAAGGGTAATGATAAGCCTATAATAGCCTCTATCCTTTCAAGATCAATAGTTAAACCAAATTTAAATATATATATATATATATATATATATATATATATATATATATATATATATATCCTAAGAACTTATCTTCATAGATAGCAAAGATGAATTTTTTGGGGTTGAGAGATGCTCTATACTACCTACACCTTTCAAAAAATTGTCTTAAATGTTTCATATGCTCATTATAATCCTTATAAACCATTTTTATATCATCTAAATATACCAACAACTTTTCATTAATTAAAACTTTGAAAACCATGCCCATTACTCTTTAAAAGGTGGTATTAGCATTTGAAAAACCAAAGAGAATCTTCCTATAAGAAAAAGTCCCCCATTTTGTAGTGAATTTTGTCTTGAACTGATCATCTTCATTCACTATAATCTAATTATAACTATAATATCCATCTAAGAGAGAGAAACATTGAGAACTTGAAATAATTTGCAAAAGATGATCCATTGAGGGTAAAGGATAGTGATATTTGAGTGATACTCTATTAAGATATTAAAATCCACACAAATTATTATCTCCCCATTCTTATTTATAATAGTCACAATGTTAGTTACCCATGTTGAATGTTTGATAGGAAAGATTATTTCAGATTCAAGGAGTTTAGTAAGCTCTAACCTCGTGTGTTTTTTAAACTTGGGGTTGATGTGCCTTTTGTTGGGATAAATAACCGGAAGCACACAATTGATTACCAAGCAACTTAATATGCGAAAATAACCAGAATACACAAGTAACTAGAATTTAGAAATAACACATGTTATGAGAGACAATACACAACTTGTATTAAAACTCTTGAAGAAAAGAATACAATAAAGAAGATGCCACTTCTTCTCCACCACCTCTTCAGAGGCTTCCCTCACCTCAAGTGAACAGTACTTCTCTCCTCAAAGCTCTCTCTCCTAGGTCCCAACACCCAACTCAAACACTGAGTTGGTGTTCACCTTACACCCGTGCTCCATGCACACCACAAGTGCTCCACGCGCTCCACAAGTACTCCACGTACTCCAAGTAGATCTCCCCTGAACCTGCAACAACCTGCACCTCAATAGACCTTACTTATGGAAGGAACTCCCTTGCCTTCCTCTTTGCTCTATCTGAGTACACACCTGTACTCTAAGTAGATCCTACCTGATTCTGCTCCTTGTTGTGTTGCTGTCCTATCTGATCTTACACACCTGCAAATCAACCTGGTTCTACACACCTGTGAACCTTGACCTTACACACACATACACCTGCATATCAATGATCTTACTTACCATGTAGATCTCGTATAGAAGCCATGCTCACCTGATGACTAAGATCATACACCCCTAAAGAATCCTGCTGACTCTCCAAAACTAGCACCCACCTTAGTACTGTGGCACTAGGAGGAACACACCATAGCTCACCTCACACACAGAAGGAGCTTATAATATTGCTCTCTTACTCTCTAGCACTAGTTTACAATACAACCATGAGTCTATTATATAGATCTCATCCAAACAATAATTAGACATCTAATTACAATAATTAGATCTGCAGCTCTCAGTCTAAAATTAGCTCTCATCATGCAAACACCTATTTCGTCAACTGACTGCCCGTAATATACTCACAGTCGAACCACACAGGTGACTGACATCGGTCCCTGTCCGCCTAGGGGTGCCGATGCCGGCCGATCTAAGATCGACGTCAGTTGCTTCCTGTCTCCTACCTGCTGTCATCGGTTGGCCTGATCGACGCCGATGTCTGTGACACTCTGAAACCCTTCTGCAACCTTCTCCATGTCTGCATCAGTGAAGCTTTTAGCTCCACAACCTAACAATCTCCCACTTAGAGATAAACAGCTACACTGTACCTGTACCTATACCTCGTCTAATCTGTTTCATGGTTTGTATCCCTCTTCAAGCTCAATCTTGAAGACAACCCACCACACAACCTGTGATGTACCTCCTGTCATCCAAGTACCCTGCCGCATCCGCATCTACAAATCCATGTATTGAAGTCCTAACCCTGAATAGCATGAATCCCTGCTGCTAGTCCTTCTCAAATACTTGAGAACCCACTTCTCAGAATTGGCTCCTAACTCTCTGACAACTCCCACTGCTTGGGAAAACTCAAGCCTATACCATACCTCATGTGATTTTAGACACTTAACTGTCCAGCCCTTAGTGTGCTCCGATTTTGCATCCTACGTAATGAACCTCGCCAACACCTGATTCACATCAGCTCCCACTAGAGACAAAATCAACCTGTGATCTCCCATGTCCCCCATGCCAAAGAATTTCACTGCTCCAAATTCTTGATAGCAAAACACTAAACTAATCTTACCCTTAGCTCAGCAAAACCCTGTATGTACAATCTTGCTAGCAAACATACCATCCACATACAGCAACAGAATGATGTCATGACTCATCATCCACCTGGTAAGGCAAACCACAGTAGTTACCTGACATTGACTGAAGCTATGCCTCGTCCTCCACCTGTCAAAACCTGTACCATTGTCCTGCAGCTCCTCAAGACCATATGTCTTGGTCTTTTGTCTCACGTATCCATTCTCTCTATTCTTCAACTAAGGAATCCATTTGTCTCTGTGCTTTCTTCCCACTGGCAACCCTACCAAATCTCTGCTTGGTTCTGCAATATCTCCATGCCATGCTCCCACTGTTTCCTAGATCCTTCCTGCTCTACAATCAACATGTATAAAGAAGAGGAACAACAAATTTGAGGCCTAATTACGTCTTCAATCCTCCGTATGGGTGTTTGAGACTCCTTGACAGCATGCTGTCCACCCAAACTCTGTTACAGTGACTGACCTCGGCCACCACACAGTCTACATCCAACTGACATCGGTTCTTGCGCCTGTCCTGACTACCAACCCTGCCGATGTCGGTGTCCCTGTTGCCGATGTCGGTCCTCGTGACCGATGTCAGTCTTACCTACTACTGACATCAGTTTTTCTACCGATGCCGGTACCTGTATTTCTTGTGAGTGATGAATTTTTACCCGCGAGCACCTTTGAATCAATCCCCATGTCCAAACTACCCTGCTTAGAAGTATCCAGCCCCATCCACTGGTCTCTATCTGCCATCTCCTCCAAGTACACCAAGGCTTTCCAGTTCTTAAGCTTGTCAAATATATCTATCTTCCACTTAAGAACATGCATCTCCTTCCTGCTCATGTGACCAAGCCTATGAAGCCACGTCTCTACAACAAAAGAAGAATCAGTAATATAAACAAGTAGATAAAGAGTACCTATTTTCTTACCACCAGCTAATTCAAGTACATCCACTGTGAGATCTCTCATGCATCTCTCATCACCCAACCTTTCTAAATAAATTAGCCATATCTCCAAACCTGGGACCTGCATGACCTCCTTCAACACCCATGTGTTGGCCGCCTGCGATTTTAGCTTCACTTCCCCTTTGTCAATTCTTTGGCAAGGCTCACCAGCTCCTCTCCCTGGGGCTGTATGGAAAGAGGCAACCGAATCTGTTATCCAAGATTCAACTTTATCCAAGAAACCTCCCAAAGCATCCTGTGCAACAACACCTACAACATCTGCATCTTCAATTCCTTCATGCTGATCTGCTACCAACCAACAATATTCTTTTACCTGCTCTTTCTTTCCATATGACCGTTGGTGACCACCTGTGCTTTTCAACTCCTCCATTCTTAGCTTACTTTGATCTGCCATTGCTCTACTCCCACTTGATCAGAAACCCCTGAGAGTGACCTGTAACCAAACACAAAACCTGCTCCCTGCAACCTTAGCTCTGATACCACATGTTGGGATAAATAACTGGAAGCACACAATTGATTACTAAGTAACTTAATATGCGGAAATAACCAGAATACACAAGTAACTAGAATTCAGAAATAGCACATGTTATGAGAGACAATACACAACTTGTATTAAAACTCTTGAAGAAAATAATACAATAAAGAAGATGCCACTTCTTCTCCACCACCTCTTCAGAGGCTTCCCACACCTCAAGTGAACAGTACTTCTCTCCTCAAAGCTCTCTCTCCTAGGTCCCAACACCCAACTCAAACACTGAGTTGGTGTTCACCTTACACCCGTGCTCCACGCACACCACAAGTGCTCCACGCACTCCACAAGTACTCCACGTACTCCAAGTAGATCTCCCATGAACCTGAAACAACCTGCACCTCAATAGACCTTACTTATGGAAGGAACTCCCTTGCCTTCCTCTTTGCTCTATCTAAGTACACACCTATACTCCAAGTAGATCCTACCTGATTCTGCTCCCTGTTGTGTTGTTGTCTTATCTGATCTTGCACACCTGAAAATCAACCTGGTTCTGCACACCTGTGAACCTTGACCTTGCACACACATACACCTACATATCAATGATCTTACTTACCATGTAGACTCCTATAGAAGCCATGCTCACATGATGACTAAGATCATACACCCCTGAAGAATCCTTCTGAGTCTCCAAAACCAGCACCCACCTTGGTACTGTGGCACTAGGAGGAACACACCATAGCTCACCTCACACACAGAAGGAGCTTATAATATTGCTCTCTTACTCTCTAGCACTAGTTTACAATACAACCATGAGTCTATTATATAGATCTCATCCAAACAATAATTAGACATCTAATTACAATAATTAGATCCGCAGCTCTCAGTCTAAAATTAGCTCTCATCATGCAAACACTTAGTTCGTCAACTGACTGCCTGTAATATACTCGCAGTCGAACCACACAGGTGACCGACGTCGGTCCCTGTCCGCTTAGGGGTGCCGACGCTGGCCGATCTAAGACTGACGTTGGTTGCTTCCTGTCTCCTACCTTCTATCGTCGGTTGGCCTGACTGACGCCGGTGTCTGTGACACTCCGCAACCCTTTTGCAACCTCCTCCATGTTTGCATTAGTGAAGCTTTTAGCTCCACAACCTAACACCTTTATTTTTTCCTAAACATTTTAACTCCAAGTTCCAATTAAATGGTATGATGTTATAGTCTAAGATAAAACCCATTTAGGTCCTTATATTCCCAAGAAAATATGTCATGAAACTCTCTATACAAATCAATGAATGTTTTCTTCTCTAATGTAGAACATACCTTGCCTAGTTTGAGGAGTTTGTCTTTAAAGATCAAGACCCTTTCATAATTATCCTCTTTTGTATATATACTCACATTTTAATTATTCCTTTGGTCATATTCATTAAATATACTTTCTAAGGTCACCAAGCCTTTAGGTATCTTGTTTTTTCTTAGCTGCACAATCTGATTATCAAGCTATTCTTGGAGTCTATTTTGATTTTTTAAGGAAAACTCAGCTACATTTTTCAAGAACTATGCAATGTGTTTGTCACTATAAAAAAATTTCCAAGACACCTAATTATAAAGTATGCAATCTCTAACAATTATCTTTATGTGATATTTCTTTCCCTCTTCTTTTATGGTAGTAGGTGTACGAAGTTGTGCTCCTATGGTAGCTAGTCTATCAACATGATTATTCTACTCCCTTGGGACTAATTATATGTTGAATGCATTGAATTATTTATGAAAATCCCATACCCTATGCTTATACTAATTTAGAAAAGTTTTATTATCAATAACCAAATTCCTAACTTGATGCACAACCAATTCACTATCCCCATATACTTTCAAATTCTTGATTCCTTTTCTCCTTGCCCATTAAAAGCCATGAATCAAACCTTCATACTCAACCACATAATAAGTGAAACTAAAATTGAACATATATGAATAATAGTATTATTTTTTATATGGGGAAACCAACATAACACTAGATCCTACACCAATATTACTTCTTAAGCCATCAAAAAACATTTTCCACATTCCATCATTCTCACCTTCCTCTTTGGCAAGTGGGGGTGTTGGTATTCCTTCCTCATGTAGACAATACACACCTAAATCAGTTTTCTCCATGCAAGCATAATGGTCATTCTCATAGGTATTATTACCATATTCATCAAGAAATAAATCATAAATGCCTTCAATCTTAGAAGAATCACCCTCATCCATAATAGAATCATTTTCCTCATTGATTACACAATTCATATTTGAACTTACTTCAACATAGGCCTCAATGTGAAACCTTGCAAGATGCTAAGTTATTATGGTCACCTTGGTTCCATATCTTGTCCTAAAGGCTAATAATGCTATGTACCTAGGGATATGATGTATTGATGTATATGGGTTGATGGAGATGCTGACATGTGGCACACATCCCCTTAGTTAGTTATATGGTTACAATATGTTAGGATAATAGAGTAACTTTTGGAAGTAGTATATTGGGTAATGGTCGGCCTACATTGGGATTAGGAGGTTATCCATCCATGGTTTAGATAGATGTATATATATAGGAGATTATTATCATGGTAAAGATATCAAGTAAGCATTGAGTCTTCTATTGTAAGAGGATACTGGAGGTTGTCCCCTTGAAGAGACATTGTGGAGTTATTCCTTCCTAAAGGATTATTATATGGTGTTTCCCTACCTTAAGGGTATTTCTGCATATATTGCATATAAAGATCATTACAAGTGGTATCAGAGCTTTGATTTGGGCAATTTGTGAGGAGTGAAACACTAATTTCACTATATCTTCTGAAATATAGGGAATTTTTATTCGAAATTTTTACTGGAGCTATAAGAAAATATAAGAGAAGCTTAGTAAAAATTTCATAATTTTTTGATTTTTTTTTAGGGAGGTATATCTATTTTAGGGTTTATAATAATTTTACTATATCTTCTGAAATATAGGGAATTTTTTTTTTAATTTTTACTGGAGATGTAAGCATATTTAAGAGAAGTGAAGTCAAAATTTCAGAATTTTTGGAGCTGTTTTGAGTGATTTTTTGCGATTTTATGGATCAGTTTTGACATTTTAGGGTTTCATGAACCTTAAATTTTTGTGTGGATCATGGAGTTGCAAATATTTTTAGGGGAAGATGATATTGATGTTAGAGAATGGTGGCTCCTTTTGGAGAGTCATTTTTAAAAAAAAATTGGGCAAAGACGATTAACTCCTTTTTTGTCTGGGCCTGCACTAGATTGGTTTGATCAGTTGAGCTATACAGAAAGGTTTTCTTCATGGAAAGAAATGGAACAGATTTTTTTAGATCGATGGGCTATAAAACAAGAAACAGAAAAAGAAGAATCAGTAAAAGAAGAAGAAGTAGTAGAAAAAGAAGAAGAAGAAATAGAAGAATCAATAGAAGAACAAGAAGAAGTAGAAGTAGAAGAAGCAATAAAAGAAGAAGTAGATGAAGAAGAAGAAGAAGAAAATAAGGGTTCAAATAATTTGGCTCCAAAGAAATCCAAGTCAATTTTTCAATTTCATGGATACATTCAAAAGAAGAAGGTAGTTGTGTCCATAAACCCTACCAGTAAGTCTAACTTCATTAACATGAATGTGGCTAAGCATCTACATGTTCAAGCAAATAATATCAAGGAGGTTCAAGTAGATGGTAAGAATATTTCAATTTTTGAAGATCTGAAGCTCATTATGAAAAAATATGTTTTGCATTCATATTTTTATGCTTTGGATATGGATGATATGGATATAGTTCTTGGATACCATGGTTAGAGACTTTGGGAACAATGAATATTAATATTCAAAAAAGGTTCATGAAGTTTTGGTATAAGAAAAAGAAGATCACTTTACAAGATATCATAGTGAAAAAGGCACCAATAACAATCTAGGTAGATCATAAGGATGAGATTGAAACAGGTGATGAAGATCATGATGGAGATTTAGATAATATAGATAAAGACACACTACAAATGAGCACTTCATCTACTCAAGAGACAAATAAAGAAAAGGTGGAAGAGGTAGAAGCAAAGGTGGATAAGGTTAAAATATTGGAAAAGGTTGAGGTATATAGACACCCACATCATCATGAGAGGAAACAATCATGGAACCAGGTGAGAAAGTGTCATAATAACAATCATTTTGTCTATACAAGAAATAAATTTTCCAATTATAATGGATATGCATGGAATCCAAATAAAAAATACTATGGCACATGGAATGAATGGGGGAATCACTATGACTATGCATGGAAGAATACCTACTATGGTCATGGTTGGAATCAGAGTAACACAGTGGAATATGGTACATGGAATAAAAAGAGGAATAATTATGCTTAAACACCAAAGCAGTATAATTATGATCATGAACGAAATCATAAGAGCACAATAAAATTTGGAAACAAGCTTGGAGAGCTATCACCTACCAAGATCACATATGGATGGCTAGATGATTGAGATTGGAGACAAGTGTGCAATGATTTGAAGCACACTCATTATTTGGTTTCTTCCTATGTTTCGAGAATGAAACATGTCAAGGAGGGAAGGAATGATATGTACCTAGGGATATGATGTATTGATGTATATGGGTTGATGGAGATGCCGACATGTGGCACACATCCCCTTAGTTATATGGGTACAATATATTAGGATAATAGAGTAACTTGTGGAAGTAGTATATTGGGTAATGGTTGGCCTACATTGGGATTAGGAGGTTATCCATCCATGGATTAGATAGATTTATATATATAGGACATGATTATCATGGTAAAGATATCAAGTAAGCATTGAGTCTTCTAATGTAAGAGGATATTGGAGGTTGTCCCCTCGAAGAGACATTGTGGAGTTATTCCTTCCTAAAGGAGTATTATATGGTGTTTCCCTACCTTAAGGGTATTTCTACATATATTGAATATCAAGATCATTACAAATAAGTACAATTTATATAATATATATCCACCTATTTTGGCTATAAATTCTCTTGAAAGGCAGATTGCAAAATGAACAGGCAAGTCCATAACAATAATGTCTTGAAAAATGGGAAAACTAAGATAGTCATGTAGGAAAATATTTATCCCTTTGATCAGTCATATTGTCTTAGTAGGTTCACCATCTAATTTAATCACTCCTTTATTATGGGTTTCATATTTTAGGCCCAACCTATCAGCTATAACTTTGGGCATGACTGATGTAGAGGCACCACTATCAACTATGCAATTGTGTACTAGTTTGTCCCCCACTATGAGAGTGAGGTAAAATGGTGGAGGATTTTTAGCTTTGGTATGTGGCTCCAAAATTTTTTTATGGGAATTTTTAAGAGTTACATGACCATAACTATTTATTGGAGGTGAAGGACTAATAAGGATAATAGACAACTATTTTTGTAGGAACTCCTTTTGGCTAGGCATATGAAGGACTTCCCAAAGGGAAATAGATGCTTTGGTATTATTCAATGAGTCCAAAATATTTATAGAATACATACCTAATTTTTATTTGGATCTTTAATAAAATGAATTTCTTGGAACTTGAGTATTTAAAGTACTTTGAATCAGCCTTCCAACATTCTGATTTGGAGGAGGTGCAATAGTGTTTGGGACTACCATGCTTGCAGCCATTCCTTACTACCTTGTAGGAGGATTGGATGAAATTTTAGGCACATTATTATAACCTCCTAAATCATTCTTCTTGTATATAGTTTTGTATTCAATATAATTTCTTTGATTGAGCACAAAAGTGTCATCAACTAGGAAGTTGGTGAAGATTTCTCCTTGAGGCTGCCAACATTCACTTGATTGCATCATGATTTCATCTACAGCTAATAAGAGAGGAGTGACTCTTCCTTGAGCAACTAGATCTTGCTCTCCACCTTCATTATCATCCATAAATTGGCCTTGTTACCAATCTTCCCCTTATAACAAGTTATTATTCACTAGTACCATCTCTCTTACATTGATAGTGGAAGTAGGATTGTACACATTGGTAGGCCTATTGAAATTAAGCTACCCTTGACCTCTTCCTCTCCCAAATTTTTGACCATATTGCTTTTCATAGGGATATTTATTTTGATGAGTAGCTTGCTGCATATTTTATTGCCTAAGCTAAGCTCTTAGCATTTGAATTTTTGCATCTTTATCCATGGCATCGTCTGCCTTCTTAGGAATAGCTTTAGGCTTGGTGCTGGCATTGGGAAATTGGGCCAAACTTGGAGTATTAATAAGAATAGTAGGCAATAGAGGCATAAAAATTTTAGAAGGTATCTTTCCATCTTGAATGAGGCTATTCTTATCTCTAATGACAAGTTCATTTTCTTTAGGAAGAGTGAAACCACCCATGGATTAAATCATGATATAAACATTTGTACGAATGGATTTTAATTATTTAGGGAAGACAAAATTATTAGGTGGTCTCTTAGGAGGAGGAAACCTATGCCAAGTATTTTTTAATCTCTCATTGAAGTCATGTATTTTTTCGTTGGGGGATATTTTGATCACATTAAGTTGATGTATGAGTGAAGTATGGTCACTTTCATCCTCAAATCTTGAAGTTAGCAACACTCCAAAGACATCCCATGTTGTGATGCATCCACTGGGAAAATTTATATACCAATCAAGTGTTTTCACTCTAAAGGAAATGGCAAGGAGTCTAATGTAAATATTCTCTTCAGTGACATTATGGAAACTACAAAAATTAAAGATATCCCTGATGTGTTCACTAGGTATGACATGACCCTCACCATTGAATTTGGGCACACTCTTTGTAGCATTAGGGGGACTGGCATCATATGCATCAAGATGGATTAGATTCTTAGTGTTAAAATCTGGGAAGGTATGTTGACTATCCATGATGGATTGGATTTATTCAAGTTCTTCACCTTATTGGCTAGCAAAATCCTCTTTCTCTTCAAATGGTAGATTAGGTTGAGGGTATTGAACTTCAAGAGGAAGTATAGGCTAAATAGGTGTATTGATGGGATTGAAAAATCTAATAGAATATGACCTATTAATTACCATGAATTATGAGATTAAATTTATAAAAAAAAATGGTATACAACTAGATTTTACCTTGAATGGTTTTGATAAATGTTGAGTATCATACCAATTTATAGCTGATGTTGTCAAGACCAAAATTCACCTTAACAAGTTATATTTAGGATAATGGGTCCCAATAGGCATGCCAAAAAAAATTTCACTAAATCTTACAACCTATAGGATGTTGTTCAATCATACTCTAATATTTTGGTAACATTGGAATACTTTTATGTATGTGGGTTTACCTATAGAAGAAGTAGACCTCTAGGTGTAAGGGATAGCTCCCTAAATTTTCCTTTAAATGTTTATCACCTATACTATTGATTATTTGTGGGAAAATGAATAGAAACATGTATAAAAAAATATAATATAAGGAGGTGATACACCATGAAGATATCCACTATGTTATAATATTTCTTTCACTAAGAACAAGATCTACAAAGTAGCCTCAAAGTCTTAAGATGTTCTAACGTAAGTGTTTTAATATAGAGGTGATATGTATGAGACCACTCAAGGTAAGTAGACCAAGGATTAAATTTTTGAATCTAAGGACACTTGCACACTTGAATGGAACCTAACACACTAACTACGCTCTACATGACCTATTATAATGAGAACCTCTTGTACAAGACATGAAATGATAAGGAAAAGTAAGGATAGAATCACTAGACTTAACCATTCATAACTTTTCACACTTAAAAAATATTTTTAAGAACTCAAAAATATATTTATTGCACTATTCAAAGGAAAAAGATTACATCAAACTAGTAGGTTTTTTCCATACCAGGTGTGCTATTAACTACCAAGAGATAAAATGGCTAGTACTTATAAAATTTGAGAGAGTAGAGAAGAGAATGAAGTCAAAGAGTAAAAAATAACTCTTGTCAAGATGAGAAAAGGAGTTACATATATAGTAGAAAGGAATATGGAATAGACCATGCAAGGTATAATTGTACAAATGTCCCTCAAAGCATGAAACTCCTAAAATGTGGTGTAGGACTCTTCATTTGCTTGCTTAAAAACTACCTTCATCATTTGGCCTTCCATGAGTGATCCATAGAAGACTATGGATAGATGATAGATTGAATTGTGAAGGTGGGGTTATAAACAAGACCCAACATGCACTGGTTTTGTCCTTAATCATTGAAATTATTTTTGACATGAGTTATCACTACCTGTAGTCATAGTCACCCTCTTTTAACTCACCCTTCACATTTGACATCAAGATGGTCTTAAATTTTCCAATAAAATCTATATAAGATAATTCATGACACATGTAAATATCCCTTATCCATTAAGTAGACCCTAAAATGTCTCCCAATTGGAGTTTTCATCTTCTCACTTGGTGATCACTTGTTCACCGTGCTAATTTGGACTGGTTGAGATGAAGGTACTTTCATAGACACATATGAACTCTCCTAAAGTAAAAAATGGATATGAGGAGTTATTTCAGGTCTTATTCTACCTCTAAAATTGATTTATATCTTTTGATACCCTTTAGTACCTAAAAAAACATCAAAAATAGTCAAGAAAATCCATTTTACACCTTGTTCATACAAGTAGTGTAGAAATCAATCAGAAGGGAAGGAGCCTTAGAGAGTACTCTACAAGATCCAATCACTTTCCTCCTCATTCTGAACTTCCTAAATGCATCTCTATCAACTTCTTCTCAATAAGGTTATGAATAAGGGTTTTAGGTGATTTGATCCCTTAAGGATTGTTAATAAAAGTGTGACATCCAAACCATTAAAAAATCCACTAAATCCTTGTTATGGACCCTCTACAAATTTTCTTATCTCCTTGAGTTCCCATGCTAAGTCTTTGTATAGGTGTGAGCTTCCTAAGTTGACCTCTCGAGTTCTCCTTCACATTTTGCATACCCCATTAGGCTCATAGTCTAAGAAATGGATTTTTCATGTCTACCTCTACAAACCAAAGGATCTAACACACCTTGTATCTCCCCATTTCCATGTTCCAATTCTTTTTAATGCTCCTCTAGTGTTATAAGTGACATTGGAAACACCTTATCCATTTGGCCTAATCAATACCTAATAGGTCTATCTACATACCTATGGGTTTGGGCTACCTTGTTTGTATTATCAATGATATGAGGATTTTGTCATGTTAATTTATTTCTAACATAGGTCACCATACCATTATATAAGGTTTCCATTTCTGTCAACTCACCTTCTTGTCACTTATTTACCAAACCTACAAATTTTCACCTTCAAGGAGTGCCATCTATCTGAGATAAAATAGAGGGAACTTCCCCTATTATCCCAAACAATAAAATTATATAATGGGATTACTTCAATGATTATAATTCTTTGTACCAATTTTAAAGCTTGGATCACATCATTTTCCCTTCCAAATCTTTAAAACTCAAGGCAAACTTTTAGAGAACTTACTGATTGTAGGGTTAATGAGTTTAGTTGTAGGTTACATGTGTAGACCCTATTCATGCTTTGTTCTCCTTATTTTGAGAGTCTCACAAGACTAATTTAACCTTGGTGAAGGTGATACTAACATATTTGTCACCCAAACCATGACAAACTCTTCAACATACACCTTGCATTTGACAAGAAAAAACTATAGGTTATATGACTGTGTTGTTTACTCAAGAGAATGGTATACCTATAGGTAGATATTGCATATTTAGGCCTCATGTTATTGTTACTTCATATATTTGAAGTCAAAAATACAATACTATAGTCATTTTTATCCATTCATACTATGTTCATTCTATGTCAACACTAATAACACCATGTTTTAGCTCACTGTCAACTACAATCAACTATAATAGACCGTTGTTGGGGCAATAGAGGTCATGTATGTGATTTCATCTCTTGAAAAGTTATGTTTCACAAATTATGGCCATATCGAGATATTTATAGGCACTTATAACCTATAGGTGTCCTTATTTTCATGTTTTCACATCTAGGTCTATATCATGAGACTGTAGGTGGCCTTTTTGAGCAAAAGTACACCTCTAAGTACATATATAAGTCAAAAACTTAGTACTCTAACCCTTCCCAGTGTTCTTTGGATCCTTAGTGATCCATTATCCTTAATAGGATCATTTAACATGGTGATATGCCTTTATCATTTTGCTTTGACTTATGAGGTCACTTGAAGTTCAACATTCTATACAAAACATTTAAAAAATTTAGTGAAAGAATGCATGGATTTGAAGCCTTCTAATCATCACTTGTGGGACCAAAAACTCATTCTATTTGGTCAATGAAATTATATTATGATATGGATACAATATGGAATCCTTAAAACTCATATAGGAACCATGTTTTCTTATCATATAGCATCATCAAAATTGGATCAAGCCATGTTTTGGAGTCTTTAAGGAAACAAGTCCTTAAACTCAGATTTCTTCACTTAAAGTGACTTCTCATACCTACATACCAATATATGGCCTCAATCATGATTTTCATGGTCTATTAGACATTTTAAAATGTTATGAGTATCTCAAAACATGTTCAAACTCTATGCAACACTTTTCAATTCTATTTAGGGGTCCACCTGTAGGTGGGCATTTCAATATACAAGCAGTGACTATAAATATGGGTAGTATGCATGATGTATGGGATTGTAACCAATCTTAGACCTTATCAAGTTTTCCAAATGGATCCTTTAACCCATGAATGATTTTAAACCAATCACAATTCCTTCATTTCCATGTGATTGTCTCTTGAGGACAACTATAGGTGCATATTAGTGTTGCAAGCCTGTGTACATATGAGAGCTTATTTCCACATGATATTTATGTAATTTGAGGGATTATATTACTTTATTATAATCCAATAATGTGTTCAAAAACTTAATACTCTTCACCTATTCTCCATGAACATTCTCAAACCTTCTCACACCCCATTCATTATGACTGTAAATAAATACAAGTAGAGTAGTCTGACTATGTGCAACATTCTTGACTATAACTTTATTTATAGTAGATATGATACTAAGATTGTAATTATATGGGATAAATAAGACTTAAAAAGTGTGATATATATCACCTCACATTGATTTTAAACCATTGTAGAGAAAGAAACCTTCTATAATTGGTGAAACCTGATTGCAAGTCCACTTGGTGATATCAACCTAAAACTTGAACTATTTGATTCATAAAATCACTTAAAAACATTAAACCAAACATATTTACCATGATTTAATTAATTCCAAATTCTCTAGAAACCATTTCACCAGCTAGATTATATAGACAAGCTCGTACAAAAGAAAAACCTATAGGGTGTGGGGATTGGCAAGCGAAATGAAATAATTAACTTATTAAGAATGGTTCATAAATTATATGAAAAAATTATTCAAAATCATATCATTAATTTAATTATACCAATTTTAATATCTAACACCAAGATATTTTGACCTAAAACTTCCCTTACTAATCATACCATCAAAAGCCCTGTTGACCAGTTTTGCATGTCTAGTGGAGTGATGGAGAAGCAAAATGGTTTTGGTCCATTTTTTGTGATTAAAAAGAATATAAAGTTTTTTAATGGATTTATTTAATTTAAACATACATTCCATAATATTTTCCCACATTCCACTCTCCTTTATAGGTCGTACATCTGCCAAAACCTCCTTTTTACTTATTTTCTTGATTTTAGTTAGGAACCTCTAGGTTTCAGATAGGAATAAAATAATTAACAATTAATATGACATATTATATGTTTAAATATATTTTTTAACACTTATAAACTATTTTAAATTTTATCACCTTCATTTATGACCCAAATATGACTCTTAAATGATACAAAATGACTTAGGAAAGGATTTGACTATGACCAAGGTTAATGAAATCAAAAGGACAATGACACACCCTATAACATTATAATAAATCCATATATCAATTTTTTAACTATAATGGGTTGACCTATTTTGACCTATGGTTAAAATAGTCAATAGTTCCTTAATAAAGAATAACACTTGGAATTTAGTCTCTATTCCTAAGGGAAGAAAACTTGTTCAATGAAGGTGGATCTATTGAACAAAATTTATATAATATGTTTCTATAGACAATTTCAAATCACATTTTTTAGAAAATGGTTTTTCTTAGGTACCTGGCATTGACTATACCAAGATGTTCACCCCAGTTTACAAAATGAACTCAATCTGACTCACTCTCACCATTACTGCAACACATCACTAAGATGCTCATCAAATGAATGTGATGAGTGTATTTTTTTAAGGTGACCTAAAGATGAAATATACATGGATCAACTACAAGGATTTGTGTAATATTATTTCTTAGTTTTCAAACTTCATAAATCTATATATGGCCTCAAACAAGCTCATCGATCTTGGTATGCCAATATGGACTCCCTTCTTTTGGTTGGTTTCACCATATGCCATTTTGATCTAAATGTATACATTTTTTATATTATGATTCATTATTGATTTTGGTTCTCTATGTGTAAGACCTATTTATCATAAGTATTTTTTCATCCACAATCACAATATTGAAAACTATTTTGTCTGACAGGTTCTCAATGATTGACTTGGTCCTATTGCATTACTTCTTTGAGATTGAAAATTTTTAGTCTAACTTTGGGGTCACTATTACATTATATAAGTATGATATTTTTCTAATATCATAGCTTAACATGGTTGAATATAATCTAACACTGACTCCTTTTATATTAGGTTTGAATCTTGAGGCTAATTATCCATCTCCTTTAGTTGATACTACCTCATATCAATAACCTATTGGGAGTCTCATCTACCTTATGCACACTAAACCCAATATTTTATATGCAGTGAGCATGGTCTCTATATTTATCAAGGAACCAAATGATATGCACTAAAAATAAACTAAGGAGATTCTCCACTACATTTAAGGTATTCATAGTTTTAGGATTCATTATGGAGTAGGCATCGACATTGACTTGATCAGTTATATAGATTCATATTACACTGGTGATATTCATAATCATAAGTCTACTTCAGGATATAATTTTTCCTTTGGTTCAATTTTTATTAGTTGGTCAATCAATAATAATAATTATATTACCTTATCTTCTATTGAGTTAGAATACAAAGGAGTTGTTAATGTTACCAATGAGACTATTTGGCTTCAAGGGATTCTCACAGAGTTTGGCATCTAGTTTCAATGACCAACAATCCTATCCTATGATAAATAAAGCACAAGAATTTGGTCCTCCATCAATGGATCAATCATATTTATATTCACATGAATTTATTTTGGGATCTCATCCATGATCAATTCATTGATCTCTACTACATATAGACAATAGAGTAAATTGTTGATATATTCACCAAACCCTTAATTAAAATCAAATATCTTCAATTATAGGCTCTTCTTAAGGTTAGATAAACATTTATTTCTTCCTCCTTTGGGGTATTATCTCTATGTACTTGGGTACCTCATTAGGCCTTTGTGTTAGGACCCAATTACTCTACCCACCTAAGTTATGCTTAAGGGGGGTGTTAGTGTAGTCTTTTTCCCACTATGTAGTTTTACCTACATGATATAATTATCTTACTTAGGTTAATAATATTTTATTAGGGAAAATATAATTTAAGTCATTTTATAATTATGACTTTAGTTAATTACCTTTTTCGGTGACCTAATTCCTCACTATATAATGTACTTTCCTATGTACTTTTTGTCTAATGATGTTAATACAACTTTATGTTTGTGAAGACAATCTTCTTCAATTTTGAGTTGTTCTTCATATTTCACTACTCCATATAGATTTAGGTTCATGCACTCAATCCTATCCAGTTTGATCCTAGATTATGGCCCACTCTAACAAAAATAAAGCAAATAAACTTCCCAAAAAATTAAAGAAGCTCAAATCATGGACTTTTTTAGAGAGGTTTTGAAAACCTTGAGGGGATTTAAAACCCCATGGGTATGCTTCTTAGTAGACTACCAAAAACTAAATGAGTTAGATTTTATTTGAAAAGAGTTTAATATTCCAACCCTTGGTAGACTCCACCATTATTTCTAAGAGGATATAATGAAATTTGGTTAGCAAAAATATTGATTGGAAGTATTAGTCTTCAGTTATAAGGATGACTTTTTTTTTGGAAAGAAAAGATTGAGATCAAAAAGCAAAAGGTTCTTTTAGAGCATGGAAAATATAAGATTTGAATAACATCGATATGAGGTTGGTCCATTCTATTCCTACATGCATATTTTAAAAAGGTATTTAGTTTATTATTATAGTTTTTTTTAAGATGTATCTACTAACTCTATTCTTACATGATATGAAATAATCATTTTCTCCATGAAACCTTGATTTATGGTTTGATAACACCTTTTCATTTACCCATAGTTATGCCTTAGTTTTCTTGTAGTAATTTATTAATCATGTATCTTGAATAGGTTCAATCCAAATTTTGTATGATTGTAATCATTCCAAGCATGATGTCCCTTAGCATATAGTTCCATTATAGTTTTTCAATTAAATATTTTATTTTATTAGATGATTGAAATGTCTTGAAGACTATCAAACATACTCCCAATGATTTTTTTCTACATAACTATGCCTTGATGGAATGTAAATTTTTAAAAATTCATGTCAATAAAAAATATTTTTTAGAAACACCCTAAAAAATGTATACAAATACATTTAATAAACTCAATTAATCACTTATTTTTTTTGAATAAATGGCATAGATGAGATTTGAACAATGATATGTAAAATAGAAAACTTTTTATAATATATTTCTCACATTGAACAAGTGGTTTCCCATTGGTAGTTTGTTAATGTAATTAGATGGAGTGGCGAGTTTAATTGTCCATGTATATATTTATTATATTATTCATATAAAGTATAAGCTTTTGTAGGAAAAATCCAACATTAATATAAGATAATATCCTTTCCATTTCATATTTCATGGTCTTAATTAGTAAAAATTATTTGTCACAAGGATATTTCATGACCATGTTATTAACTTTAGAAATAATGAAAATATAATGTTTTACAATTCAAACATCATCTTTTTAGACCAAATATATTGTAATAAATGGACCCATTATATTATCTTTCATATTATTCATTTAAAACACAAATAGAATACCATTTATTGGCTAAATTAGTTGTAAAAATAGTAATTAAAATAATTTATTGACCATCTAAGTTGGGACACCTCCCCTTCTCCCACATCTAGCATAGGCATTTATATATTTTGCATTACAATGTGTTGATTTAGGTATAATAATTTGACCTTACATGTTGTGAAATATTTTGATAATTCTTTTCTTCAACATTACCCTTCAAATGCTAATAAATGATTATGGGTGACATATATTATTATTATTATTATTATTATTATTATTATTATTATTATTATTATTATTATTATTATTATTATTATTATTATTATTATTATTATTATTATTATTATTTTAGTTTTGATTTTCTACTTAAAATTATATCTTGCATATATTATGAATTTTAAAAATTAAAAAAATTGATTGTATTTAATGATTAAAATAGTAAATAGGGCCACATGATCATCAAATATAGGTCCTGATAGATTGGCTAGGTTGTGCAAGCTGAAAACTTTTATTTTACTTGAATGATAATGGTTGGTCTTAAAAAATGTGATAAGCTTACACATAATTAAAATAATATGTGTCAAAGTTGAAATATGAGTAAGTGGAAAATTACTAAATGTGAGATTATATAAGGGTAAGTGCATGAAATTGGGGGGTTAAAAAAGTGGATTTTTTTGTAAAAACACATGCATTTTGTTATTTAGGCTCAGTTATAACCAAACCTAAATCATGTATGTGGTTTAGATCCATGTACACACTAAACCCTATACGTGCTAGCAATATTATTTTTATGTAACATGGAAGGGTTTTGAAACATATAAGTTCAAGAATGAAAAGGTATGGTGTGCATTTAATAAAAAAAATGTTAAGTATAAGTTGACAGTTACATTCTTATACTTTACATTTATTATAGTTATGATTTATAAGATATTTTTTCAAATTCTAATAGAGTCAATACTTAATCATTTTTAGGATTTCAATAATGAACTTAAGTCTTTCAGGGTGTAACTTTTTAAAATAGTGTCCATTTGGGCAAACATATAGTCATTTTTTAGGATTTTGGGCCTTCCATATTACTTGATAAAATTTATAGGATTTATAGATGTGTCAAAATAAAATTTTATAAACTAGTGAGTAAGTCCATTATATGCCAAAATAAACAAAATAACACCATAACCATTTTTAACGAGGGTAAATAGAGATAACTTGGGGAAAATTTATGTGTAGACACACCAATTCTAAATGAATTCATGTCAAAGTGGTGTGAATGGGGAAACTTAGGTCATATATTGGCCAAAATCGACACAAATAAATCATATCCACTTATGGCCAAGGTAAATGCAAATAATTTTAGGGACATTTGTTCATTATCCTCCCATTTCTCTTTGAATTTAGGATAAGGTGTTTTTATTGTAGTAATGTAATTTTCAATGTAACCCTTACACATCTAACCACCCATTTATTCTAAATTTAATTTTGATTAGCTCCCATATAGTCCAAAATCGACACAAAAATGTCATATCCACTTGGGACTAAGGAAATACAAATAATTTTGGGTACGTTTGTGTGCAATCACCCCATTTAACTTTTAATTATTGAACCAAAGTGATCTAATTAGGGAAATGTAATTCATATTGGTGACCCACACACATCTAACCACCCCTTTATGTTGATTCAACTTGCAATTAAATCCTTTATAGGCCAAAATAAACACAATAACACCATATTCACTTATGACCAAGATAAATGTAGATGATTTGGGGAAAATTTATGCATGATCACACAAATTCACTCTGAATTCAAGCCAAATTTATTTTATTAAGGAAACAAGGTTTGCATTGGTGACTTTCACATACCCATCCACCCCTTTATGCCATTTTTACTAGTTATTATGGGGATTATAGGCCAAAAGTATCACAAAAACACTATATCTGTTTGTGACTATGGAGAATGAGGATAATTTAGGGAAAATTCATACATGATCACCCAAATTAATTTAAAATTTAGGCCAAAGTGGTATGATTAGGAAAAATTAATTTGCATTTTGACTAGTGAACCCTTAATCACCCCTTTCTACTTATTTTTCTTGCAATTATGTTCCTTATAGGCAAAAAGAGACACTCAAACACCATTTCCACTTGTAACCTTGGGTAAATATGGATAATTTATAACACATTTATTATAATCACCATGATTCACTTCAATCTAAGCTAAAGTGGTGTGATTAGAGAAATGTAAGTCACATTGGTGACTCGCACACACCCAACCACTGCTTTATGTCAATTTCACTCATGATTAGGTGATTTATGGGATAAAAGAAACATAAAAACACCATATCCACATGAAACAAATATAAATACATATAATTCTGGGTATATTTTTACACAATCACCCTAATTCACTTTGAATTTAGCTAAAGTGGTGTGATTGGGATAACGTAGGTAGCAATAGTGAACCAATATCACACAACTATCCATTTAAGTCACTTTTAATTTTAATAATAGGGATTATAAGACATAAAAAATTTGCATATATCCATTTTAAACCCTATAAAATTTTGAAATTTTTGGGCACATTCTTTCACAATCACACCAATTCACTTGGAGTTCATGTCAAATTGGGGGGATTAGGAAAAATTAATTTCCATTCATGACCAACACACACCCAAAAACTTATTCATGTTGATTTTACTTAATATTTGGTCCATTATACCAAAAGTGACATAAAAACTATATATCCACTTACATGACTAGGGAAAATATATAATTGTTTTCACCCCAATTCACTTTTAAATTAGGCCAAATTGGTGTGATTTGGTAAATTTAAGTCACATTGGTGATCTATGCACACACAAACATTCCTTTATATTAATTTTAATTGTAATTAGGTCCTTTATAGGCCAAAAATGACATAATAACACCATATTAACTTGTGACCATGTAGATAATTTAGCACACATTTGTGTGTGATAACCTTAATTAACTTTGAATTTAGGTCAAATTAGTTATATTTAAGAAACATAGGTTACATTGGTGACCAATGTACACCCAAGCACATTTTTATGTCAATTTTACCTATGATTAAGTCCTTTATAGATAAAAACTAACATAGAAATACCATAGCTGATGATGTTATCCTAATCACACCACTTTGCACTAAATTTGAAGTGAATTGGGGTGATTTCACACAAACATGCCCAAAATTATCTCCATTTTTCCTAATCACAATTTGATATGGTATTTTTGTGAAAATTATAGCCCATAACATACCTAACATAGTAAAATATACATAAATGGGTGGTTGGGTTTGTGCAGTCACTAATGCAAATTACATTTCCACAATCACACAAATTTGGTTTGAATTTCTAGTGAATTGGGGTGATCTAGTATGAATATGCCCCAAATTATCCACATTTTACCTAGGCATAAGTGAACATGGTGTTTTTGTGTTAATTTTTTAATATAATCCCATAATAATAAGTAAAAATGACATAAAAAGATGCTTGAGTGTGAGAAGGTCACCAATGTTACCCCATTCACACCACTTTGACCTGAATTCAAAGTGAATTAGGGAAATTGTGCATAAATTTGTCCAAAATTATCCCTATTTTCTCTTTTCATAAGTGTATATGGTGTTCTTGTGTCACTTTGAAACTATAAGGGACCTAACTAAAAGTAAAATTGGTATAAAGTGTGGTTGGTGTGTATAGGTCACCAATTAAATGTATGTTACCCTAATTGCACCACCTTGGCTTGGATTCAAATTGAATTGGGATGATTGTGCACAAATATTCCAAAACTTATCTTAATTTTTTCTATTCACAAGTAAATATGGCACTATTATCTCACTTTTATCTTATAAGGGACCTAATTGTAAGTAAAATTTTAATAAAGGAGTAGTTTTGTGAGTGTCACTCACCAAAGGGACCTAAATTGTAATAATCACACCAATTTTACCCTAATTTGAATCAAATTGGGTTTATCACACATGAATATGCCCCAAATTATCTATATTTCCTTGGTCATAAGTGGATATGGTGTTTGTATGTTTATTTTGGCCTATAATCCCTCTAATTGTAAACTAAAATAACATAAAGTGGTGGTTTTGTGTGTATGGGTCACTAATATGACCTACATATCCCAAATTACACCACTTTGGCTTGAATTCAAAGGGAATTTAGGTGATCATGCATAAATTTCCCCCAAATTATTTATATTTTTCCTAGTTGTAAGTAGATATGGTTTTGTTGTGTCACTTTTGACCCATAAGGGAAATAATAGCAAGTAATATTAGCATAAATATTTGGTTAATTATGTTGGGGTCATAATATGACTTTCATTTCCCAAATCACACAACATCAGCCTAAATTCAAAGAAAATTAGATATCATGCACAAATGTACCTAATTTTTTTCACATTTACTCAAGTCACAAGTTGATATATGTTTTTTTGTTACTTTTTGCCTATAATGGACCCAATTACAATTAAAATCAACATCAAAGGGTGGTTGGGTATGTGGGTCACTGATATGACCTAAATTGCCCTATTCACACCACTTTGGCAGGAATTCAAACTAAAATGGGGTGGCTACACACAAATGTACCCCAAATTTTCTCCATTTACTTGAGTCTAAAATGAATATAGTGTTGTTTTATCATTGTTTGCCTATAAGGTTCCTAATCACAAGTAAAATCAACATAAATAGGTGGTTGGTTGTGCATAATTTATTAAAAATTTATTTTGGCATGTATATAACTCCTATAAATGTCAATAAGCAATATAGAAGGCCCAAAAACTTTTAAAATGACTATATGTTTACCCAAAATGGATATCAATTGCAAAATTTATGCCCTAAAAAACCTTAGGTTCAATATTGAAATCTCAAAAATGCCTAAGTGCTAACAAGATTGTGTTTTCAAAAACTATCTTTTATATCAAAACACATGGAGTTGTGAGACCAATTCTATAAGATGCAGAGGGGCCCCTAACTTCTTATATTTACTAAAATAAATTTAAAGTATAATTAATAAAAATGTAACAATGTAAATGTTAAATTATACTAATATATTACAGCATGTGCACATTCTAATGTGTACATGTTATTTGTGTGTGTGCATGCGTTTTAGGTTTGAAAGGTTTTGGACATGTTTTAAGGTCTTGATATATTTGTAATGGGTCTTTAGGGTCTAATAATATGTAGTGAGTGTATTTTAACCACCAACCTATCTTAAACTAGTCCTAACCCAATCAATATAGGAGTAATGTATGCAAATGGCTAAATCAAGCATTTTTTAGTATAAGTCATAAATGGTTGAGAGATATAGGGTACATATGCCAAGAATGAGACAATTTTATACATAATTCAAGAGAATATATACCTTTAAATAATAAAAAAGAAGACAAAAAATTAATGAAAAAGAAGAGAAACTCTCAGGTGGTGATGGTTGTTGGTGTATGTGTGATCATCTATAGGTCGATATATATTAGTTAGAAATAAGCATAAATAAACTAAGTTTTTTTAAATTTTTTTTTTGAATCCTAGACTTTTTGAACATATAATAACATGTCCTTGACTATTTTTAATCTTATTTCATACTTTTATGATGGTATGGTTCGTTACAAAGTCTGCAAACATTGGTCTGAGTGTAATAGGTAAAGAATAGAATATGTTACTCCATTTTAAGTGTGACCAAGACTTGAAAACAATTAAAAAAATTTGAGGAAGGTTTAAAAAACTTAATTCAATCCACATAAGTCTAAATATCCTTTATAATTTTAATTCTTTTTATATTTGTGCTCTTGGCTATTAGTAGACTGTAAGCCCTAGTTTAGGGTTTAAAGTCACTAAAATTATAATATCTTAAAAATGAACAATTAAAATCTAATAAAAATTTATATATAGGTGTTATAGGATGATTTTAAAATTATAAAATGGTTTCAAGGTTTTAAACTATCTAAGGAGAGATATATTTATGATTGTGTGTTTACAAACCTATAAATAAGCTTAAAATAGGGTTTAAGAAGATAAAACCCTGAATAATTATTGAATGAAGAAACTAAACAATATAAAACTTTGTATAAGGTTCCTCGATGAAATTTAAATGTTTTTATATGTGATTTAAAATAGTTTATAACCCTATAAGGAGAGATGTCACTAAAACTCAGTCTATAAGGCCTAAGATTTTAATGTCTAAAACCCTATTTTATAAATCCTTGGGAAATTTTTCATTAGGATGAGAAAAATTAAGTTTTTTATATGAAATATAATCATGAAGAATTAAAATTAATTTTAAATCTTTATTTAACCATTTTTAGAAGAGTACATACCTGTAGAGAGACTTAAGTCTCTAACCCTGTTTTACTATTTTCTTGCTTAGGATTATCTCTGTGAAGGTTGAGAACTATTTATTGAGTTACAAAAAATACATAAAAAGTTAATGATCCATTTAAAACTTAAATTATTAGTAAAAAACACATATAATAAGTTATATGTTTAATCAATAAAGTTATAGACTTGAAAGAGGGATCTAGTAATAAGTCCCTCTAGTAATAAGTTTATTTTCATGTTTTTTTAGGAAAGATTCATATAGGGAAGTGTAATGAATTGTGTTTTGAGTTGAATAAAATTATTATAAATGTGAGGACCATTTTTAAAATAAATTTGAGGAATATTTTGAAACAAAATAGATTACTATGAACACAATAAGACCATAAACCCCCACATCAGATTAGTATTAGAGCTTAAAAGATATGAGCAGAAGAAAGAGATAAATAAATAAATATTTTTGGTTTCTATTGGTGACCTAGAGAAGAGAATATCCTAGTAACTATATTGAAGACAAGATATGAAATTGAAACTTGTAAAGATGGAAATAAAAGTAAGAGGTAGAGAAGCTTAGAAGAGGAAGCCTACTTAATAAATATTACTTAAAGAGATGATAAATATACAATAACATTTGAAATCAATGGAATTAGCTTAGAGAAGAGGGCTTAAATTAGGTTACATGAGTGATACAAAAGAGGAACCATAAGGGGATGTGACATAACAATAAGAACAAGAAAGTGAGTAAGACAAACTCATAAGGGCAGTCATAAAATTTAGTTTAAAAATTCAATTAGAAGTTCCTATGTATGAAGGGAGTCTTAATATTGAGGATGTAGTTTATTGGATATTATTAATGGATAATTACTTTGAGTATGATGAATTATAGGATAACAATAAGGTCAAGTTTGTTTACACCAGATTGAAAGGACATGCTTTATGGTGGGATGGAGTCTAGGATGAGAGAAGAAGGAAAGATAAGGAAAAGATCAATATCTACGATAGAATGGTATCAAAATTTAAATTTAAATTTATTCCAAGATATTATCAAAAAAAATTGTTTAAAATACTTCAAAACTTTAGACATAAGGAAATAACTTTGAAAGACTATACATAGGAGTTCTTAAAATTGATAATCAAAGTTGGTCATATAGAGTAGGATGTACAAAAGGTGGAAAGGTATATCAATGGCCTAAAATTCAACATTAAAGATGAGATAAATTTTATATCTCCAAGATCAATAGAATAAGCCTACCAATTAGATCTCAAAGCAAAGGAAAACCTATCTAGGAAACAAACTCATATTTATAAGGAAGAAGTAGCAATTTTAGAGGTAGAGGGCAACATGATGGTAGCAAACAGATTTAGGTTTATGATGAAGGAGAAAGTAGATATAAAATTCAAGGGAAAATTCTAAGATAAACTCACTCATTTAGGAAAATAAATCCATATACAGATGGCAGTGGAGAATTCTTTTGGAGAAAATGTTTTAGATGCAACAAATATGGACATAGATCTTATCAATGCCTAGAATATCTATAAACAAGCCATAGTAATTATATTGTGCATGTTTAATAGGAGAGTAGAGTATCATGTGGATAATTATAAGTAGGATAATATTTACCGATGAAGAGAGTATTACTCAAACCAAATAAGAAGACCAATGAGTCTATACATAGGAATACTTTATTCAAAACCACCTACAATTCCAAACGTAAGTGTTGTAAAATGATAATATATAGTGGTATTAATATTAATATAGTATCTCTATATATATTTGAGAAGTTAAAATTGAAGAAGCTAACTCATAACACACCTTATAAGGTGTCATGGTTGCACAAAGGACATCAAATCTTAGTAAATGAATAATGTAAGGTAGAGTTTTAGAGAGGTGGCTATGAAGATGAGGTGCTTTGTGATGTGATACCCATGGATATTTTCCATGTCTTAATGAGAATACCTTATAAATTTGATAAAAATGAAATCTATGATGGAAGAAACAATGCCTATGCATTTGATAAAGATCACAAAAGACATATTTTGACTCCATTGAGAGATGAAAGTACAACAGTAGTAGAAATTAGTAATCAAGTATTGATGGTGAGTATTAAATAGTTCTTACATTTATAATAGGTAAAGGAAGAAGACTTTGAATGTACATTACTTGACAAACCAAGGATAATTATTTCAACTATTGAGGAAATTGATATGCCTTTATAAAGTCGGACTTTATTAAAATAACTTGTAAATATGATGACTAATAAGTTTCCAAGTGAGTTTTCATCAATGAAAAATAAAATATATTTTATAAACTCCACTATAGAAGTTGATTTTTCAAAAAAAATTACCATATAAGGCAATAGGAAATAAAATTTTCTAAGTGATCAGCATGAGAGTGAAGATCAAGAGGTTATCTTAAGGGACAATAATAGGTTATTATATGAATAACGTCCAATTAATGTTGAAAATAATATGAGTGAAGACTGTTGTGAGTAGTTTATAGTAGAAAAGAGTACTTATGGAGGAATAAATAGAAGTTTATAGGAAGGAGGAGAAAAATGAAATAATTCAGATACAATCTCATGGATTTGAGGAAAATATCATGATAGTAGATATAACATATGTGAAAGAAAGAAAATAAATACATAAAGATAAGAAGAAAACAAATTTGATGATAGGATTAAATCCTTACTCCTTCCTACAATTCTTAACAATCTCTTTATGGCAGTCATCTTCATGGTTGAGAATGGGCCACAAAGGCCTAATGAACAAATAGATTTCCTTAATATGTTTTTCCATGTGTAGGTACAATAAAGGAAAATAAGGAGAAGCTAAAAATGAAAGCTACAGAAATAATTAAAGATAGTATCTCAGCACCAAATTCAATCCAACTCTCAAAAGGATATAAGCAAAGAGAGATAGAACTAGTATGTTTTTTTAGAGATCAAGATGAAATTTCTACAACTTGGTCCTTTAGTGAAATTTTAGATAGAATTACTATCAAGGAAGAATCTAAATCTCAATTGGATAGATGCATATTTGAAGGTAATGTAAGCCTATGCTAATCACTATCCATGTTAATTAGACCATGGGATCCAAGACTGTGTGAACTAATGGATTTGGATAAACAAGAGAGGAGTATTGAAGAGAATAAGATACATCAAATCATCTAAAATTGATAATGACAACTATAAGAGTAGATTTTAAGATTCATGAGTAGGAGATCATGAATAATTGTTTTGTTCCATGGTTATCTGATGTAGGTGCATGCATATAAGTGGATAAATTATGTTTGTTTTTGAACTTATGAGGTCTAATATGTCATTTTTGAGAAACAATAATCCCTATCCAAGATTCACTTGTCCTTTCTAGTTCATTTAGGAGCATTCTTAGCTTTCCTACCAAAATGGAAAATTTAAAACTTTGAATTTATACTTTATGAGTTTGGAAGGTTTTGGGAATGTTTTAAGGTCTTGATATATTTTAAAGGGGTCTCTATGGTCTAATAATATGTATTGAGTTTCTTTTAACCCTCAACCCACCTTAAACTAGTCATAAACCCGATCAAGATAGGAGTAACATAGGTAATTGGCTAAATCAATCATGTTTAAGGATAAGTAATAGATGGTTGAGAGATTTAGGATGCATGTAACAAGCATAATATAATTTTATACATAAGTTAGGAGTATATATACCTATAAACAAGATAAAATGATCCAATAAATGCATGAAAAAGAAGAGAAAAGCTCAATTGGTGATGGTTGTTGGTGTATGTGTGATAGTCTATAGGTCTATGAATATCAATTTGAAAGAATAATGAATAAAAGAAGATTTTTTATGAGTTATGTTGAATAATATACTTTTTTATCATAAAATAACATTCCCTTGATTTTTATTAATCTTATTTAATACTTTTATGATGATATGGTTTGATATAGAGTTTTGCAAGCATTAGTCTAAGTGTAACAAGTAAATAATGAAGTGTTTTCTTCCATTTTAAGTGTTATCAAGAATTTAAAACAAGTAAAATAGTTTTATGATGTTTTATAATACTTAATTCAATCCGTATAATTCATAAATAACCTTTATAATTTCAATTATTTTTATATTTGTGCTCTTGGCCTATTAGCTAATTATAAACCCTAGTTTAGGGTTTTAAATCACTAAAACTATAATATATCCCAAAAAACCATTAAAATATCATAAAAAATTATATATATGGGATATATTATTATTTTAAAATTATAAAATTGGTTTCAATGTTTGAAACTATCTAGGGAGAGAGATATTGATGACTGTGTGTCTATAGATATGTAAATACGCCTAAACTAGGGTTTAAGAAGACACAAACTTAAATAAATATTGAATGAAGAAACTAAATTATCTAAAACTTTGTATAAGGGTCCTTGATGACATTTAAATTATTTTATAGGTGATTTTAAATATATTATAACCTTGTATGGATATATATCACTGAAACTCAGTCTATAAGGCCTAAGATTTTAAAGTCTAAAACCCTATTTTATAAATCCTTGGGAAATTTATCATTTGGAAGAGAAAATTCAGGTTTATTATATTAAAAATCATCATTAATCATGAAAAATTCATTTTTAAATCTTTATTTAACCCATTTTTTATTCAAAAATTATTTGTATAAGAGTACAACCCTGTAGATAAACCTAGGCTTAAAACCTTATTTCAATATTTTATTGCTTAATATTATCTCTATGAAGGTTGAGAACAAATTTAAAGAGCATTTTAAAACTCAAATTGTAAGGAAAAAATCCTTATAACAAGTTAGATGTTTAATCAAGAAAGTTACAGACCTGTAAGAGAGGTCTAGTAATTAGTTTATTTTCATGATTTTTGATGAAAGATTCATATAGGGAAGTGTAAATAATTATGTTTTAAGTTGAATAACATTATTATAAATGTGAGTACCATTTTTTAAAGTATCAGATATCTCACTTTTAAATCAAATTCAGTTTAAGAAGACTTTAAGTCTATTCTAAAACAAGACAGATTACTGTGAATGCAAAAAACTAGAAACCCCTACATCAATAACAAACACTATGAATTTCATCTATAGATTTATTTAAAATATAACTAAAACATTTATCACACTCTCCTCCTTCAAAATATATAATCTTTCAAATTTTTGAAATAATTGAAGGTCTTCATCTATATTTTTTTCAAATACTCAAATTTGGTCATGAATACTTGATAATGCCAATTTTGGCCCACATTTATCTTAATTTACTTGAATTCTTAAATTGGTACTATTTCACTACCTTACTCTATCCTAATTAATTTTATGTGATCATCCCTTAAAAAAAATATTTTACACCTATAAATATGTTCTTAATTACTAAAATCCCCTATAAGCATATGTATATACATCTCAAATTCTTAAGATCAAGCGTTAACCTTCTAAGTTAGAATCAACCTACATGGGTCAATATCGATAGTTGATCTTGATTTTTATGGTTTGATCATGTCCTTCAAATATAAATAACTCTTTTTAAAATTTAACGTGATCTTTGCCCCCTTTGGATTGATATAAATGCACATAAAAGCCACTTATTCTAACCACTTGGTAATTTGGTAACAACTTGGAATTTTCATTATTGAACCACATTTATATTATTACACACTAATAAAAACTTCCATATCATTCCTAATTTTTATTATATTCACTTGAAATATCCTTTATCCAAGTCATGGTCCTTTTTTATCTAATTCAAACAAAGCATTTTCAAGTATTCAAGTCATTTATAAATGCATTTATGGAGAAAACAAACACATTCACACTAAGAATTCTATGTTGGATAACTACGTGGGTTTGATACTTCTTTAGATTACTCTAGATGTGTAATAAATGTTCAATCATCACAAGGTTAATTGGGGTCGATTTAACCCATTTTATTTTTACAAGTTTTCAACTATCATAATCCATAATGGGGTTTCAACCTTAAAGAGGTCATTTATAGGTCATCTATGCACAAAAAAAGGTATAAGCTATACATATAATCATATTTCAAGCATGCACATGATATTGTACCATTAATTTCCTATTTTTCTATATAATTCAAGATCTACCCACATTGGTCAAGAGCGATAGATGATTTTGAATGTTTATAGTCCATTGTGTCTCTATTGTTTTTATTTCAAAATTTTAAAACTTATAAAAAAAATCAAATTTGGAAAAAATAAAAAAACATTCAAATATTCTAAAAATCCAAAATCATGACCTAAGCATGATTATACATCTACTTTACCTCATTATCATATTTTATTTATCTCAAGATTAGTAAAGAACATAATATTTTTTATCACACATGAATTTAAATGGTATTTATGAGTATTATTCAACACACACAAAATTTACATGGACTTAGATGTTAGACTTTACTCTACCTAATGGAAATGCTAATATTGGGGAATATTATCAAAAGGTTATAGTATTTACAAGTGTTACCATTCTATAACCCTTATACTATGTTAAGATATATACTCTTTACAAATGTTTTGTTAACATATATATCTTTCATAGTGTACATGGATATGATATTTGATAGGATATGATCACATTAAATATACATGGTGTATAATATATTTTGATTTATATACTCCATAGATGTTATTACTTATATATAGTATATTGTACATTTGCTTGTCTATTGTGTGTAACTCTTAGCCCTTGTGTGTGACTACAACATATCTGTGTCCATTATGAATGGACCTTGGCCTTATTGTGAGTGTCCCTTGGCATTCTTTAAGTGTGTGACATTATTATGTATCTTGTGTGTTGGTCCTTGTCCCTTTGAGTGATATTTCATTTTTTTGTTTGTGTGCTTGTTGAGTTTATTGAGTTTGATGAGTGTCATGATCCATATCATGCACTAAGTATTGTAAAGGCTTATTTTATTTCAACTAATTCTATGAACATAATTGATACATATTCAACACTTTAGGCCTTACCTCATATATTACATATATTCTTTGAATTATACATATCTTACTATGATGACATACCATTTTACATATGTTATGACATTCAATGCTTATATCTTGATACGCATGATACAATTAACTTTTATTTTAAGATGAGTGAATTTTAGGACAAGTCCCTCACCTCAAAAGTGGGGTATTTTAGTGGGATTTTCATACATGATATAAGCATATATGATCATAAATTTTTTTTGGGTGTAGAATAATTTTTTAGAGAATTCATAATGGTTCAAAATTTAGTTATTAGTACAGATTATTGGGATATATGCCATGCATATGCATTCACTTTATATAAAAAATATATAAATTCATACATTTTGGGTGCATATGCATAGGAATATTCACACAAGCTTTAGACATAAATTAAAAAATTTAAATCTACGTATAGTTATAGATTTTACATTTACCACATGAGATCATGAAACAGGTTCATGCACACTATACCTTTTTTCAACATCTAGAGCCATGATACAAATTCGTCAACATCTTATATTATTTCAAATTAAATGGACATGATACATAATCATGCCATACCTTCATTAATATTTTCTTTCCAAGACCATCATAGGGTCATGTATTTTATCCATTCTCTTTTGATCATGCATACAAGAACTAAGGAACATAGTGACCATTGAATCTATATGCCATTTTTAGTGGTTGACTTAGTTAAAGTGCATAATGAATATATGAGATTTAGTTCCCTTCATAATTTTATCATGTGAATCCATTGTGGATTTTAAAACATTTATGTATTTGGGTTACAAATACCAATAACACAAATCAAGGTTTCTATGTCCCTAAATGGGTTTTATTTTTTACACATGTTCAATTCAAATTAAATCTTGATTACCCTCAATTCACCATGGTCAAACAAATGAACCAACCTATAATTACATCATAGGAAACACCAATTCTCAAATGCTTCAAGGAAGCATCATCTTTAACTAAATCTAAAATATAAACATTGGTTTCACACATACAAGTGTAATTTTCCCTTGTTAATTAAATTATTTTCAAATTCAAGTTACATTTCAATTTTTAATATCAAAAATGGACATTAACTACTTTTACATCATTGCAGGTTTTACTATGGAACACCTTACATGATTTCAGATTTCTCCCAAAGGCAAAGTGTGTTGTTGACACTCAAGTTATCTTTATTTTAACTTAATTAATTTAATTTTTAGATTTAAGGAAGGGAAAATTTATATGCTCATATTTTTTCATTAATAATTTATAGTTTTAGTTTTGGCATAAAATTACCTTAATTGACTTTAGCATTTAAATTGGTCCTATTTCATTACCTCACTTTATCCTAAGTAATTGTATGATCCCATCCCTTATAATTTTTAATTTTAAACATAAATAAATTTTAATAGTTGATAAAAAAAACCTATAAGCATCTATACATACATCTCATATTATCAAGATCAAGTGTTACCCTTATAGGTTAGAATTGACCCAATGGGTCACGATCAATAGTCAATCCTGACCTTTATGGGTCATTCCTTACCTTCACCTAGAAATAACTCTTTTTTCAAATTTAAACCCTTACTTATAGGTTTTTTTTTACTTTTAGGATAGTTATCATGAGTTTTTATCCCTTTGGATTGCTATAAATTCATATCTAAACCACTTATTCTAGCCACTTGGAAATTTGGTAACAACTTAGAAATTTCATTATTAAGGCACACTTATATTATTACACACTAAGGAAATATTCCCTATTTTATCATTTTTTTATTCTATTCACTTAAATTGTCCTTTAAATAATTCATGATCAAATTCTATCTGAGTCAAGCGAAGCATTATCAAGTATTCAATCCATATTTAGATGCATACATGTAGAAAAAGAGCACTATCACACCAAGCACTCTATGTGGGAGAATTATGTGGGCTTGATTCTCTCTTCAGAGTACTTTGTATATGTTTTCAACATTTAATCATCATGGTTTTCATTAGGGTTAGATCAACCCTTTACACTCCCCATTTATTTTTGAAATTTTTTAACTAATACAAGCCCTAGTGGGGTTTCAACCTCGAAGAGATAATTTACAAGTCATATGCATGAAACTAAAGGTATAAATTTTTCACATATCTATATTAAAATAAATTGAGGTATCATACCATAAATTTATTATTTTTCCACACATGTCAAGATCAATGCATAGGGGTCAAACATGACAGTCGATCTTGACTATTTCCAACAATTTTTTTCTAGAATAGTGATAACAATGTTTCAGTTACATGTGCACAATCAAGTCTAACTTAATCATTTCCAAATGCCTTTAATTCACATATTATCAACATAAAAAGTCAAAATAAGCTAATTATTCTTGTGATTTTCATAGTTAGTTACTTTCATTCATTGACCTTTGTTCATCTTAATACTTTACTTTCATTTTGCTAGTCTAAGTTATTTACAACATTTGTTACCATTTAATTAAATTTTATCTTAAATAAATTTAACACGCAAATTAAGTAAAAATTCAAGTTACATTTAAATTTTTAATTTCAAGTGTGGACATTAACTACTTTTACATCATTACAAATTTTACTACAGAACATCTTGAATGATTGGATTTTTATCCAAAAGGCAAAGTGTGTTACACACACTCATGTTATTTTTCCTTTTACTCTAGTATTTTTTTCTAGATTAAAAGGGGGAAATTTTATATACTCATATTTTTTCATGAATGATTTATAATTTCATATTTGGCCCACATTTACATTTATTGACTTAAGTGCTTAAATTGGTCCTATTTCACCACCTCACTCTATCTTGAGTACTTGTACGGGACTATCTCTTATAAGGTTTTGTTTTACAATGAAAAAAATGTTATTAATTTCTTAAAACCTCATGAATCATTTTTAAAGACATATTAGATTCTCAAGATCGCCCTTACAAGTTATAATCAACCCGTATAGATTGGGATCAATAGTTGATCTTGACCTTTACGATTTAATCATGCCTTTCACCCAACAATGACTCTTTTTCAATGTTAAGACATTATTCATAGGTTTTTCCATATTTTTAGGATAGGTAGTGTGAATTTTACCCATTTGGATCACTATAAATGCATATTTAAAACACTTATTCTAACCACTTTGAAATTTGGTAAAAACTTGGTAATTTAATTATTAAGGCATGCTTATATTATTTTACACTGTGAAAAATTCTCATATTATTCCCATTTTTTATTTTATTCACTTAAATAATCATTTATCCAAGTCATGACCCTATTTTATTCAAGTCAATCAAAGCATTATCAAGCATTTAATCCATCTCTAGATGCATACATGTATCAAAATGAGAATTATCACATTAAGAACTCTAAGTGGGAGAACTACATGGAATTGATTAGCTCTTTAGATTACTTTGGATATGTAGGTATCATTGAATCATCATAGGTTTGATTTGGGTAATATAATCACATTACACTCCCCCCTATCTTTTTATAGGTTTTTAACTATCATAAGCCCTAGTGGGGTTTCAACCTTGAAGAGGTCATTTTTATGTCATATGTGAACATCCAAAGGTGTAAATTACATATATATTCATATTTAAATCAATAACATGTGACTCTACCATCAATTTATTATTTTTATGCATAGGACAAGATCAACCCATAGGGGTAAAGAGTGATAGTCAATTTTAATGTTTTCTAGTCAATTTTGTCATAGAATAATGAAAATGTTATTTTAGTTGCATGTGCATAATTAGGTATGGATTGATCATTTCCAACCATGTTTTAGTCACATAAATTAAACTTTATAGGTAAAATTTAGTTAAGTCTTTTGGTGTTTTTCATAATTATCTTCTTTCATTTATTCAAGCTTTGTCCATTTCAATACTTTACTTTCATTTTTATAGTACTAACTTATTTTTTTTAAATATACCATTTAATTCATTTTTATCCTAATTATAACTATTACACAAATTATTTATAAATTATGATAAAATAATTTTCTATGTATGTATTTTTATGTTGGTATATGTCTAAACAATACATATTTATCTTTGTTATGTATCTTTCATTTCATTCATCCAAATCTAAAAAATATGTGGAGTTACAAACTAGGTTTAATCCTATACATATATAAAATAACTAATTTTAAAAAAATTTCATAAGTTAAGGGGGCACACGGTCTTCTATCCATTTTTTTATCGTTTTCTAGGGTAAATTTACTTGTAAAATAATTTAAAAATTAAATATTCATTAAAAATTTTACCAAAAATATAGTTTGAAAAATAGATAATCTTATCTTTCTAAAAAAGGGTCTTAAAAAATACTATATGATGTAAAATAAATGTGGTGGTGCATGGATAGTTATCGACCTAGTTATACTTGACCATTTTCAAATATAAATAGTAATTTAGAAACTAGACTCAAAATTCAAGTATTCAAATTCTTATATCATCTTCAAATTTTGAGTGTAGGTATATCAAATAATCTATAGAAGTTGAGTTTTCTTATTTTCTAGGGAAAAAAATATCCCCTTAAGACCCCTTTTTAGCCCCCTAATTTCATATACTTACCCATAAATTACAAAATAAATTAAGGAAGTAAAGATAGTAGAAACAAAGTTATAATAATCATTTGAGATTTATAAAAACTTAGAATATATAGAGATATAATGATCATAAGATAGAGAATAATAATGAATTTAATGATTGAGACATAATATGAATTGTAATATATGATAAACGTAACACGGGACATGAAACAAAGTAACATAAATATGAATGTACTAACATATGGAAATAGATAGGATGAATTTATAAGGTCATCGATATCTTAAAAATAACATAAAGGGGCCAAATCCACTCCCAAATATTTTATATATTTAGTTTTAAAAAAGTTCATCTTACCTTGATATTTGACAACTTGGATAGCATTACAAAACCTTACCACTAGGAAACTTGAAATAGAAACTCAAAATCACTTATTGATCCTTGTAAAACTTTATGCTAAGCTTTATTCAAATCACATGTGTGTAAAAAATAATGTTAATTGGTTTTCTAATTTAGGTTCATTATATGTGGTATTTCAACAAATATTTATTTAAGGCTTATATTAATATCAAAAAATTACTACTCCTTTATGATGTAAAATCCTGAGACTATAAATTATGTGTATGACTGATAAAGTGTGAGTGGGATATTATCTAAAACATGTGGTATGGGATGCATGTGTGATATGATATCCCTCATTCACTTTTTAGAGTTCATTTTTATTTTGTTTCTTTGATATCATTGGTTGCTAAGTTAATTTTATGATTGGTATGTTGAGGAAACCTAGGAATTAATCTATGGAATTAAGGACGTAAGTACCATTTGAATGTGGAAATCCATAGTCTCAATTTGACTCATAATATACTAGTAGACTACTATGTCTAGATTTGACAAGGTGGACTCATTAATTATAATCTTATGGACATAAGAATGTATACCTAATTTATCTATTAAGAATGTTTTATTCCATATTTTTTATACATTAGGCATGTATCATTTCTAGTTATATCAATGCCATACTTTCTTCATGTTACATGGAGTTAATTGCAGTATTGACATATATACACATTGTCCTCTTTCTTGTCATGGGATTTGCATCTATATTTATTTCAAATGGTAGGGAAACACTTAGTGGATAAGATGTGTGCAATGGATTCAAAAGGATTTGTGGTTGGAGTAAAATCCCTCTATGATACTCTCACTCTACACTTATTATAAAATTACTCTTAGCTATAGAAATGATCTCCTATATTATTAATGTTTACATTGAGGAAAACTTTATGATTTTGATGATTTTTTTACCTACTATACGTATAAAATTATATTGTAATAGTATATATTTTGATAAAATATGTATTCTCAGTTGTATTACTTTAATTTAATTTTGAAAACTATGAATGTTGATGTACCTAAGAGATCAGTATTGAATGAACATTGATTTTATATTTTTACCTATAAAAATGAGTAAAGGAGAATATTGATTCATGGATGATTAGTTATTGCAATTAGATAGTTACTATGATTAAGGAAATACTGAATTTTATGTGGATGTGCACTTTATTTTATAGTGAATTAATTCAGAAGAGGATGATCAACTTAATCAATATGTGGAATTAGTATAATTACTTTGTACTTCCACATTACTTCATATCACTTGCAATATTTTTTATTAAACATGGTGGAATTATGATTCATTAATACTAGAAGGATAATTGTTTTTTTAATGCATTTTATGGTGTCTCCAAAGGGGTTATTACACCAACACATGACACATGTTGAAATAAGGAGAAACCAAACATATCCATTCTTCAAAAGAGAATATGGACTACCAATTAGGCAAAATATGCAAGGTTCATTCTAGTAGATGTATATATTTGTAGGATAGTGTATTTAGTTCCTTTGTTGGGATGAAAAATATTTTATTAGGATTTTTTTTTCAATTGTGAAACATATCAATTATATATATCATGAGAAAATAAAATTGGGTGAAATTTTAGTAGCACACCTTAAAATCATTTATATTTAGATTAAATAAAATAATATATTGAATAATATAGTCATTTATATTATAATAATCTGCATTACTATATAACAAAAAATGTAAGTTTAAATAAAAATTTTAGGAAAAGCATATTTCAAATAAATTATGACTATAAAAATAAAATATAAGGAAAAAATATGATATTATCAATTATGTTAATTTTGAAATTAAATGTCACAAGGTTTTTGAACAAAAATAGACAAGTATTAGTTAGACCTAAAGGAAAAACAAGCCTTAATAAGGGTAAAACATCCTTGAGGCAATGTATTAAAGCATCCAAATACACAAAAACCTTATAGGAACAATTATCAATCCAAGTTCACATCTATTTCAAGATCAAAATCAAATATTTTCAAGTATCAAACACCACATAGAATCTTACTACATTTATAGTATATCATTGATTGATCACAAACATAGTTAGGTGGGATAATTACATGTAGTTTGATCCCTCTTAAAAGTACTAGAACATAGGCAAATCTCAGTCACTCAGGGGGGGGTGGGGGGCGGGGGGGGTGGGTGTGGTGGGGGGGTGGGGTGGGTGTGGGTAAGGGTGAGGTTAGATTAACCCATGTTTTCTAACCCTTTTTTATAGGTGAATAAAGTGTCAAGTGGAGTTAGTATTTTAAGGTGAATAAAGATGAATTATGAACCTATGCATGTGACTAAGCCGTTAAAATTACACAAAACACCTATTTATAAGTAGTTATATTTATATGTGATGGAAAATAATGACACATCTCAAAGGGATATATCTAATAGACATCAAATAGTTATGGTTACCAAATAAGTTAAGATAGTCTCTTGCCATATATTAGCAACCATAAACCCATTTTAGATCACTACTAACTACTTTACACTATCACAAAAAATAATAAAATCTTAAACAAGCTAATACCCTATCTTCTATTTCATTTATATTTATAGTAAGTGTGAAAAATTAATCATGTTCCAGCTACATACATATTTTTATAATTTAGACATATCTTATAAATTCTGATTATTAAAAATGTTTTAGATTGTTTTGACTACTAAATCCAAAGGAAATAAAACATATTAGATAACTTGATCCCTCTCCTGATTGTGAAAAACCTTAGGTTTTTATCCCTTAGGGTTTCATCCTTCTTATTTGGGTTTCATAGCTCTGCCTTAGGTTTTAATTTTTAAACCTGGTTTTCTATTTCTCCATTTTCATAAGTTAAATTTGAGGTTTTATATTTTTTCCCTAAGCCTTCATGCTTATTCTTATATTAGGGATTAATATATTAGGGTTGTGACTTATTCTGTTAATATCTTATTCAAATTGACTAAATTATAAAAACACATTGAGGTTTTTGTTAGTCATAATGATTGGATCAAAAACATATTTTTATTCCCTACATTTTTTTATATATTTTTTAGGATTTAGGGTTTTTATAGTTTTATTAAACTTCATCTACCAAACAATGGACATAGGTTTTTTATTAAAAATTGTTTCATGTATCAAAAAGTGATTTTGTTTCACAAAACTTTTCAAAGTTTTCTTGGAGTAATGGGTTTTTTGGTTGGTCATTGTATCATTGCTATAATGGATATACATAGTTTATATTTTATAGTTAAAGTTATGTGTTTTAAATTATTTTTTATTTAATATGATCTAATAAGATAAAAAAAAATTAAACTATTCATATTGTAAATATATTACATTAAAACACAAATCTAAATATTATGGTAGAGTATACTTGAAATATTACAATTTATTATAAATGGAAAGAACTAAGGAGATAAGGTATTTAGCTTGTTCTTGGGTCTATGTAGGTCTGATACTGACTGTAGGTGAGTGAAAGGAGTATAAATGGATCAAGATCCACTTAGATTAGGAAATTTAATATCTTAATCTTAATGGATGAGTCTATTAGAACTAGAAACTTGCATCATATGAAGGCATATTCCTTATAGATCATGCCTCACTATTTTGACATAAGTCATTGTGCTTTGTTTTAAACTATCATTATGTATGAAATAAAGGTCATTATGTATGCAAAATACATAATCTTGTCTCCTTCACTCAGAAACCCCAATTCTACTTTTGACTCTAAGTTAAGCCTCTGAAATGGAAATAAAGGTGGGTTGAGTTAACCTCAACCATTCCCTACTAATTATTTTGAGTATTGTCTATGTTTCAATACTTGTAGAAGGGCTCAAACCATACATAGTTTTCTTGGTTATGTGTATGTGTGAAATGATGTAATCTTATGATCTAACTTTCAAAACTTGATAATTGGCACTTGACTTAGACTGAGGGTGCCTCAGACTTAGGTGGGACCCATTCCTTGTGACTCATTTCTAATTTTGAATATTTATACATGTTCTTCTCAATATGCAAGTGAATATTATATGGGCTCTTGGTAAGTGTTAGATATTAATAGGCTTTGGCTTGATTTTTATAAATAGTTGACTCTGTGGATAACTTATCATGCCATTGACATGTGAAATGCATGGGTCGACCCATAAATATTATTTAAATTTGAAAAATGAGACTTTTTAGGCACATGTAGACACCCAAATTTTTTAAAATATTATTTTTAAATACCTTTTCATACTTCACACATTTATACTATTAATGACATTAAGTATCTATTGGCACATTTGTTTGGGTCTTTTCTCTTTATTTCATACATTTATATGGTCACTTGTTCACTATTGATCATTCTTGTAATATTGTCATGGAGATTCAAATTTCTTTTCATATTATTTTATTGTGTGCTTTCTAAACAAGTTTATAATGTATAGACATATTTGAGCCCATGGATATATTAGTGAAATGTGTACTTATACAAGCATAATTTTTAGAGTTATTTTACATCACATTGCATGAGATTTTTTAATCTAATTGGGTCTTGTTGGTTTGGATTTTGTATAATAATAGGTATCTTAATTCAAAATTAATATCTCCATATATATAAATATACTATAGGGAATTCTTTATTATCAGGAGCTAGACAAAATATCACATATTTCATTTATAAAAGAGTTAAAGATAAATCTGAAAGTTATAAAATCTAAATCCAAATTTACATTAGATAAATAGAATCTAGGCTTTCATTCACTATCTCACACATATATATTATTAGGAAAATAATATTCAAGTTTGATCCCTCTTCAAAGTATTGGGAATGTAGTGCAGCACTTGGTAATTCAATGGGGATTGGTCAAGGTCACTACAACTCAATCCCTTTCATCTAACACCCCTATTTGATATTGAAATAGTTTGTGTAGGAACTAGGGTTTGATATTGTAGGAATATCTAGGAATTATTTTAGATATGTCAGTGTCTCAACACCTTTAATTTACATAGGTGCAAGTGGTAGAATAATTTTAGTTTCATTATTTTTAAAATAGAGAAGTCTACAGTCAAAGAATAAGACTCCATTGTGTAGTTATTTAGGGAGCTCAGACCTATCCAAACATAGTCGTAGACTCTATTTCTAGATCTGACTGGTCACAATATTATTTTATCTTTTTTTTCACTATCATATGCCTACTATAGTCAATCATAAACTATTAAAAAAAATATGTATCTTACTCTTGGTTTTACTTATTATATTTAACATATGCCATTTGTCAAATCAATTTTGAATGTTTTCTATTCATATTTATGCTTAAATTTCATATATTACAATATGAATAATCTTTCAAATTTTTTACCTATTAAACACTTGTTAAATTAAAAATTCAATAAAACATATCAGTTAACCTATTTATTTCTTGAACATTATTTTCTCTATTTTTGTTCTAGGGTTTTAGCTAAATTCATGATTCCCACATACTAAATAGAAATTTGATAATCATTTCTAGGATTTGATTGAGTGATTATATAGGATTTGTCTTTGACCTATGGGTTTATAATTTAATTATTGATTTTCATGCACAAAAATATTTTATTTTGTTAGATTTTAATTTTTTTCTTTCTTTCTAGAACTGTGTTATGATAATTATAAAACTCAATGAAATTGTCATTCTTGGCAAAGTGATCATTAGTTTTACCTAATCCATGGTGTGAGAGGGTATTTTTATAATAATCAAGCCATTATATAGTATTATATATGGCCTTTATCTTCCATTTACCTAACATATATATAATAAGTGCATAGAGTTTTACTTTTTGACTATAGGAAGCCTTAAGCCATTTGGTTTTTTAATTCACTGGTAAGTAGTTAGGCCCTAGAAGTTAATCTCAACATAACTTAAAAATGGTATAGTGAACATATACGATGGTGTAATCCTTTGTAGTTATTTAATTTAAAATATTTATTCACTATATATGATTATCAGTATATCACAAACCCTAAAAAATAGATACACTCATCCTAGTCGCACCAATTGGTATCATTTCTTTCTTGTTATGAATAATTGTTTTTAGAAATAGGCTCAGCATTTGTCATATTTTATTTATTCAAGTTTAAAAAATATAAAATGAATAATAAATATGAAACCCATAATGGTGATCATCTTATGTATCTCTTCTTCTATAATAATGTTGTACCTTTTTCTTATGATAATAAATATACTAGTGATCATACTCGTACAATTACTATTGTGCATATATTGATGAGTAACATGAATATGGTAAAAGTTGTTATGGATGAGAATGATTCTACTTAGAAAAATCAAGAGTATTTTAGAATAGTGAATATTATAGCAAAGAGGAAAGGGAGCACACTATTTCTAAAATGGAAGAGCCAAAACCCCTATTTCTCCCTTGTTTTGTGATTTTCATTGTAAATTAGAATAAAATTAACATACTAATAATGAATATCGTATCATTCTAGATGAGGGAACCTCTGAGGAGGTCATTAGGAAAGGAAAATTTCTCCAATTAAAATAAATGAAAAATAATAAAGAGCAGTGGGAAATTTTCACCAATAAGTTGCATGAGGTTAAAATGAATCTGACGAGACTCATACAAGAATGGAACACCTTGAAAATATAAGAGGACATGACTATACAATAGTTCACCCATTTTAAAAAGGTAGATATGACTCCCTTAAATCATCACTTGAAGTTGATGTAGACCCCTTATTAAGATCCCTAGTATTACTCCCATCAAGAGAACCCCACAGCATGAACAAGGGTAGAAAAGGCCATGGATGATCCTTCCTAGAGATGAAATTGAAGGACCCAATAATAGAATAAGGGCTAAAGTTTATATGAACAATTAGGGTGTAACAGTTAAGAAGACTAAAAAATATAAAGAACCATCGAAGGGCCCCACCTCCTGATCTACTTTATTTTTTGTGTTTTATTTTGCCTCCCATGGAGTTAATTAGCTAGTGTTTATTTCATTTTGTTGTTCCTATCCTAGGGGCCTGCTACTCTTTTTTAAAACTCTTTACTATGGTTCCTAGTCCTTGTAAAACTGGGTATTTTACCCTATCAAATAAAAAATAATGAATATATTATTTCTATTAATATATCATAGGGATAAAAATATGAAGAATCTATTGTTATCAATAGTCACTTGTATCACTCATCAGGACATGTTAGTTATTGTACTATGTGATGTTATAACGGGACTCTAAATACTTACGAGTATTTATTAATAATATATGGCATAAACATAGTACATATTCATATTCCAAACACTATTCATATATGCCACTAATATATGTTCATGTATTGTCATTTTACCATTAGAGATTTCAATGATAACTAGTAAACAAGGATACATTTAGTCACAAGGAAGATGCAATAAATATAATTAATATTTATATATGCATAAAATATGCTTTGTAATTAATCAAGGAACACTATGTATGGATCTCTACTACAAGCTAATCCAATTCTTTTACAAAACAAATTATATATATCATTATGAAGAGATTATGACTCTTCATTCCCATGACCTTTTGCCTTCAAAATTCCATGAACCTCAAATTCCTACATGAAACCATATTTTATATAAAATTTATTATCTCATACACTTGTATCTATTCATATTAACAAAATATGCATGCAACTTGTGTTTTTCATCTTCCTACTAACACTTTCCTAAACATAAAGAATTTTATCATATGAAAACAAAGGTGCCAGTTGAGTATTACTAAGTAAATCTAGTGGAGTCTCCTTGAGTTAATTTTTTTGGGTCAGTCAATAAGAAATGCTCATAGTTTCACTTAAAGTATCATTTTCTATTTTTCATACTACCCATTAGTGCACTACTTAGTTTTCCTATTAGGGTTTCACTTAAGTATCATACCAACCTACCACCCCTTTTGGGTTTTCAATATGTTGGCATAATCAGGAGATGCCTTTTATAAGTTTTCAAACTTCCTAAACCCACCCAAAAATATTATTTCTTATAAAAATTATCATCTTAAAAATTTAACCAAGATTTAAAGGCTATAATACCTTAATACAATGGATGTGGCATGATCTTTGAGGCTATAAAATGGTCATCCTGCAATGACTGAGTAGTTGAATAAGTTATAGATGGGGATGCAAAAGTGGATGTTGTTGTAAATGGTTGTTAAGGAGTAGGTTATATTACATAAGAATCCTTATTTGTATGAAGAATACATATTAGTTGAGAAAGTGGAATTTACTCACATATATCTAGGATCCCTTGGATTGAGATATAAATATTTGTCAAATCTTGTTTGTAATTTCTCAAATCAGCTAAGATGTCCTTGACCATACTGAATAACATGTGAAATAGAGCTTGGCTTTTCATAATAGTTTGGATTCCATCATTAGTGAAAAATGTAATAATTATCATGTATTGTGCAAGCTTTTGTTGAATGTCTTGAATGATCTGATTTATTCATTCAACATACCTTTGTGTTTGAACTCCATAAAATGTGATATGAAGCATCTCTAACTTCAAGTGTGCATTATATCCATAAAATTGTCTCTTAATGTGATATACTCATGCACAAAACTATCTACTTAATTTGATGATGCTTGGGTTTACATTATGACCTTGGGTTTTTATACTTGGGATAGATATGATGTAATATCCTTCTATACATCTTATATTTGGTCATTCCAGTCAAGCATCTTCCTAGATAGTTACATATCTTGGTGCATGATGGTGTATATAAGCTACTCATATTATTAGAAAAACCCAAATATAACTTTTGTTTCACTATGTAGTTGTTATACTTAGGATTTGATGTCCAACAGGCATTATGTTATGATCTAATATTGAATTAACCTTGTGAAGATAGTAGTGAATTTTTTCTCCTCTAGTATAACTCGGTCTCCTCAAACATGTTTATCTAGTGTTGGGTAGGTGTTGTTAATGAAATTATATGATTTGGTGAATCGTTCATGTAACTCAACATTATTCTATCATGATTTAGTGTTTTATTACTTGATTTCAATCACCTTATGTATTATGGATGTTTACAAAGTAATAATGACTTCAATATTTTTTATAAATGAGGGAAGCATCAAGGGAAACCTCTTGGCCTAAATTAGGTATGGCTAGCTATGTAATAAGACCCACATATGTCATTGGTTGATACCTTATCTGTGAGACAAGAAGAGGGAGTGTTATTCATCACAGTATTAGTGTTTGAATTTCCATCAATTAGGATTTGTTGGAATCCCCATTTTCTTGTGAAACTTCCTCTTGGGATTATTTTTGTGTTGACCCTAAACTTGTAGACACTCCTAATGGTTGTGCTTTGTCTTTTGTTTTTATAACCTACATTATTTTATCCCCTTTGTTTTGCTACTATACTAGAGTTTATTGGCCTAATGTTGCTTGTACTTGGCCTACAACTACTTGAGTGATATTTTCAGCCTCATCTTGTGGATTATTTTTGTTTTCCTCCCTTTCCATCATATTTTTTTATGATGCATATTTATCTACCTTCTCCTATACAACCTTCTTATGTAACTCTTTATGATCATGGAAGTCATATTTCTACTTTTACTCGCCCTTATTTACTACTTTTTCCACCTCTACCTTCATTTTTTGCACATTATCTTGTGAAAATTTTTCTTCTTTTCACTTTTATTATTGGAGTAAGTATTTTTTATATTTTTAGGCCTACTCTTCAATGGATTTATCTTCTTAGACTTTAGCCTTTGTAGTATAAATTAGTGTTTTTTCTTATTATGAATCTATTACTAGGGATTTGGTTGTTAGATTAAAATAAATGGTGATTAAGTCACCATAGAAAATTAGAGTTAGTTTGTTATTTTATTTTTATTTTTTTACACCCATGAGTTCTAATTTGTGTCTCTTGTGTTATTCCTCCTTCCTATATTTTAAGAGGTTATTTGGATAAATTAATGGATATATAATATCCTATGTAATAATTTTGATTTTATATGAATAAAATATTATTTATATGCTCATATTTTCGTATCAGAGTAGGAAGAAAATTGTTTTGGATTAATGTATAGAAAATTGTAGGAGGTGGAGCCCTAAGGCACCCTCACATTATCGTTGGAGGAAATAATTAAGAAGTTCATGCTCTCATTCTCTAATATATATTTACCAGATCCTCTTCCCCATCCATTACATATATTTTTCATATTTTTTAATGTTGTGTTAAAAAATTCAATCATTCACTCATTCTATTTCTCTTGTTTGACTAATTTTTATGCAAATTTTTGCATGTTTTTGATAGTTTTTGGTTGTACAATTTGTAAAATCAAAATTTGAAGGTAAAGGGATGTAGGAAATTGAGTCGGTTATCTTACCCAATTTTAAAAATTAAATTTTCTTTAGGTTTTATATCTATTTGTAGATAAAACCTATAAACTAGTTTTTCTTGGCAGCTTCTTGTAGTTGTATGGTTTTTGGCTAGTACGAACAGTACGGATCAGATTTTAAAAAACTGAGACTAAAGCATGGTAGGTGACTATTCCATATTTCATCCAATATAATTTTTGAATTTTTTTATCAATATGTAAAATGTTTTTTGGCATTAAAATAGATAAATATAAATCAGTCCTAGCTTTTTATATAGTCATACAATTTTTCTCTATTATGAGGTTGTACATTATCAAATTAGAAATCTAATGCTTGGGGGACATAGAAGTTCCTTTCTCAATGTATAGATACAATAATAAGTTTACATGACACAACTATAAGGTTTTTTCACTTCTTTTAATGAAGGAAAAGTATGTAAACTCATCAAATCTTTGTATGGTCTGAAATATGCCCCCAAGCCTGGTACATAAAAATTAATGAGGATATCATTTAGTATGGATTCCAAAGGAATTTTTATGATCCAAATATATACCTAAAATAACAAAGGGGAGATATTGTGATTTTTTTAGTGTATGTCAATGATCTAATCATCACTATTAGTTCAGTAAAGATGATTGATTCAGCTAAGAAATATATTAATCAATCATTTGATATGATAGATCTTGGGATTCTACACTAGTATCTTAGATTAGAATAATGGAATAATGAACACCACATATTTGTGTCTCAGATGAAATATGACAAGACAACACTTGATAAATTTAGGATGATGGACAATAATCCAATTTCTACACCTATAGAGATAAGCCTTCAATTATGTCATACAGATCCATCACTGCAAGTGAATACAACTCTCTATTAATAGTTGATTGGGATTCTTATTTACTTAACATATACTAATACAGACATTAGTTATGTAGTTATTTATATTTCATGGTTCATGTAGGAGCCAAATATGTCTCATTGGAAAGCATCAAAGTGAATACTAAGATATATCAAGGGTAAAACTAACTTCATCCTAGAGTATAATACGAATGATAATTTCTTCTTGATAGGATATTCAAACTCAGATCATGAAATAAATATAGATGATAGAAAATCCACTTTTTGATGTGTGTTCTTTTTCAAATCTAGTCCTATATCCTATGGGAATAAAAACAAAACTTTATTTCTTGATCTCCACTAAAGCATAATATTATGTTGTAGGGGGAGTTGTCTACGAAGTGATATGGCTATGTCGCATACTAGAAGGATTGGGAGTACCACAAAAGACACCTACCATAATGTATTGTGATAATAATGGTGTTATAAAACTTGTTCACAATCTAGTCTTTCATGAACACACAAAGCACATTGAGGTGCAAGTCCATTTCATATGTGAACATGTAAAGCAACACAACATCCAACTTTAGTATTGCCTGACAGAAGAACAATGTGAATATGTCTTCACCAAGTCACCTGCATGTGAAAAATATAAGGCATTTAGAGAATTTATCTCCTATTGACATCAAGCTATGCTACATAAAGGGGGAGAAAGTTATATTAAAATAAATGGTGATTAATTCACCATAGAAAATTAGAGTTGGTATGTTATTTTATTTTTTTATTGTTACACCCATGAGTTCTAATCCGATTTAATTTTATTCATCCTTATTATATTTTAGGATTTTTTTTGGCTATATAATAGTGTATGTAATACTTTTAATTTGATCTAAACAAAACATTATTTGTATGCTCACATTGTTAGTGTTAAGACTAGAAGGGATTCTTTGCATGTGTGTTAGAGTACAATAAGAGGAGATGAAATTAGTGGGGATAAATATGGAACCCCATAATGCTTGGGCATATTAGATTTTGTTTATGTAAAAGGAGGGATAAAATTTTTATTTTAGTGCCTTCAATACAAGTCTTAGCTCCTATCATTTCTATTTATGCTTCCTTTGTGGATCCCTCTAAACTTGTGAATGTTTCCATTCACTAAGAAATACTTTTATTTAGTTGTGTAGCTCCCAATGTGTGAGGTTTTCACACCAAAGGCTTAATTAGGTTATCTTATTTTTTTCCACATCCTAAAAGATATTCCCTTATGACTCATTATTTTCATATGCTCACTTCTACCAGTTCTTAACCTATGCATAGTTTGTGTGTGGTTGAGGATTATTGTGCATATGTTGTGGACCCAGATGCCTCTTATTGAAATAGAGATTATACTCTAAATTTTTCCTCCTCTTCTTTTCCAACTGTATCCACTATAATAGAATCTATATGTGGTGTAATCTACAATAGTATGATGGATGGGAAGTCATTTCACACCTGGAAAGTGTGAATTACTTGCCAAAATAATAATTGTTTATCCTCTTATTCATCATATATATCATCCTTTATATATTTTAATATCACCTTATATATTTTTGATGTATAGGTTCCTTGGATTTAATCTCAACCTTATCCTTTTGACAAAACTCACTAGGTTCTTTGACCCTTCCCAGTAGCCCTTTTCCCATATTATCTTGATAATATGGAAAAAGTATAGCTAATTATGATTTTAAAAAGGTGTATTATTTTTTTTCCTATTAATACACACATGTGTGTCAATTTTTGTGGCCTAACTCCTTGTCTAAGTCTACTTTCGCTCTTTTAGGCCTATTTAATTAGCCCTTTCTAGGCCTATGCCAACCATAACCTTCAAAATATATACTACACATCCCATAAACACTTGGAATAATTTTAATTAGTTATATCGCTTAAAATTTAGTTATATTACAAATTTTGGTTTATTTTTTATGGTTGGAATTCAAAATATGCAAGAAACCCTAAATTAGGGCTTTTAGGACCCTGTCACTACCCGAGAGCAGACAAAATTCAATTTTAAACATATCAAAGTGTTTCAAAGATATATGAAATATTTTTAGGTTTATCTTGACCTTGTTAACATCTTTAAATAATCATTTTATCCTTCAAAATCCACTATTATAGCTTTTCCTATCAAGATACACTTTATTGTGTAAGGAAGTTGGTGTTTTACCAGTCTGTATCCCTGCAAAAATGGATAAAACACAATACTATGAAAACCAATATTATATAAACCTAAAAACATGTGAAAATAACTTACCTAAATTTCTCCAATCACTTTAAACTTTTATTTAAATATTATCTCTTGTAATGGAATACACACATAGTCCACTCATACAATGTCTGCTATAGGAAATAGGATATGTCTTATAGATGTCTATGAAAAAAAAGGTTTATTGATTGTTTATGAATCTTTTATACTCAAAAAAAAAATTCCACCTTCAATAATATCTGATAAAGTTTACCAACTCTGTTAATTGATAATCTTAACAAGCACAGTTTATAAATAAAGAAACTCACACAAAGACAAGGGTCTGTGTATACATATGTCTAAACACTAGATAATTTTTTATTATTATTTGAAAATAAAACATAAAAACACATTAAAAAATATTTTAATATCATTTATAATCATTATCAAATTCCATTTGATCATCTATCTTAAAAAATACAATCTGCAACCAAGTCAAAATACTCAAGATAGGGGTTTTTCATACACTTTCGTAAACAGGGGCCTTATTTTTATATTATTTCAATTTTTATCTCAAAATAACATGAATATAACTAAATAAAACTCAAAAATCTCACATTTTTTATGAATATCAACCATTGTAACTACCTTGGTCACCTCCAACGGTCTCAAGGTGAGTTACCAAGTATTGAAATTTGGTCTAACATGAGACTTCCATACAAATGAGCCTTTAGACTCATGAAAAGGTTCCAAGAGGTTAATATAAGTGTTTAAAATTTTTCCAAATACTTATCCAATCCATCCCATTACCCCTAAAAGTTATACAATAACCCAAAATTCAAATTTTACATACAACTAGTTTTGGCAAGAAAATTTTTAATTTGAAATTTTCACTACCTAGATGCATTCCTAAACTACCAAATTTAATTATAATAATTATTTAGACATTTTTAATCCATAAAAAATAATCATCCAACCTACATTAATTCAAAAAAACCAAAAATTTTCAAAAAGGTTCCCTAAGAGTGATGTTCCTGCATCATACTCCCAAGGAAAGGAAAAAGAACTCATAGATTGTTGTCCATGAGTTATTCTACATAACTCCATTGCTTATGTATGTCATCATAAATAATGCATATGTAATATTATACTATTTTATTCTTCCATTTAAATAGATACTTTAAGTATTATTTGTCTCTAGTCCTCTTGATCACCTACTTGTCCAATATTCACTCCATCTCTTTTGTCTTGGCCTTAGGCAACTATGTTGCCCAATATGGGCCTAACGTAGATGCATCATATATTGTATTTATTATTTAATTCCCTTATTTAAAATGGTAAAATTATACAACATTTAATATAGGTGAAATTCCTACTCCACTAGGCAACTCCAATTTGTATGCATTATTTGCAAACTTTCTAAAAGTCTCGTAAGGACCTATCTTTTTCATATTCAGATTGTTATATTCACCCCTTGGATACCTATCCTTTCTAATATGATCTAACACTAAGTCCCCAACCTATAAATTCACTTCTCTTGTATTCAAATCTACCTATTTTTTGTACTTGTCAACACCAGACTCTAAGTGCTTCCTTACCTGTACATGTACCTCTTTCATTGTCATTGCAAAATATTCACCTTCAACACTTATCGATATGGCTGATGTTTTTGACTTAAAATACACCTCTAGGATAAATTCCATATATTACCTATAATGAACTCGTACCAATGCTCCTGTTGGTAGAATCATTATAATTAAACTCTATTTGAGGCAACATAAGATCCCACTACTTAGGATGGTCCTTGGATAAACACCTCAACAAATTTCCTAAACTTATATTTACCACCTCAATTTTCCCATCTATTTAAGGATGGTAAGATGAACTAAAACTCAATTTTGTGCCTATCTTCTTCCACAATGTTATCCAAAAGTGACTAAGAACCTTGGTGTCTCTATTCGAAACAATGTTCAGGGTAGTCCATGAAGTCTCACTACCTCCTTACAAAACAAATTGTCCACATGTGTGGCATCATTAGTGGTTATATATGGTATGAAATGTGCCATTTTAGAGGATCTATCAACAAATAAAAAAATTGAATCAAAACCCCTTTGTGTCCTAGGCAATTTCATCATAAAGTCCATACTTATGGATTCCTAAGGCCTATTTGAGACTGGTAGGGGTTGATACAAACCTATATTAGTGATTTTACATTTTTTTAATTTCCAAATATTGCACCTTTCCACATACCTCCTTACTTCTAATTGCATTCTAGGATGATAGTAGTGCCTACTGAGAAACTCCAATGTCTTGTCAAGCCCAAAATGGTCTGCCATGCTTCCACTGTGCTTCTCTTGGATCATATTTCCTCTTATAGAACTTTTTGGAACACACAACTATACTCCTTTGAATATCAATCCATCTTGTAGTAAAAAATTCAACCATGGATACTTTTTTAGTGTACTTGGGTGCTTGCATGCATGGTATACTTCCTTAAAGTCTTCATCATCCTCATACAAATCTTTGAGTGCCTCAATCCCAACACTTTCTAACTGAATCTCATGCACCAATAAGGCTCTCATTTTTAATTCATCTGCAACTTTATTACTTTGCCATTTTTTATGCTTGATGGTGAAGGTTAAATTTTGCATTTACTCCACCCATTTCATGTCTTTGGTTCAACTTGGGCTGATTAGAGATGAACTAAAGTACATGATTATCTTTGTATACTATGAAATCCTTTAGCATAATATAATTCCTCTATTCTTCAATGCTTGCACCATTGAATAAAACTCCAAGTCATAGGATGAGTACTTTTTCTTAGCATCACTTAAACTCTCACTAAAATAGGCTATAGGTCTATCTTCTTGGCTTAGGATAGCCCATATGGCTACACCACTTGCATCACACACTATTTGGAATACCTTGTTGAAATTTGACAATACTAGTATTAGCGGCTCTATGATTTTTTGCTTTAAATATTGGAAGCTCTTCTCTTCCTTCTCATTCCCCACAAAAAATTTCTTGTCTCCCTTGATGGTGTCAATGATGGGAGCACATATTCCACTTAAATTCCTTATAAACTTCCTATAGAATCTTGAAAGACCATGAAAACTTCTTACCTCCCCTACTATCCTAGGTGTTGGCCAATCCATGATTGTCTTCACCTTGTTTTTATCCATTTTTATCATGCCTTATGATATGACAAATCCAAGGTACGGTATCTCTGATTTCCTGAAATCACACTTCTTGAGGTTGATCAATAACCTCTCTTCTTATAGCCTTCTCATAACTAACTCTAAATGGTGAAGATGTTCCTCCTTGATTTGGTTGTAGATTAATATGTTATCTAAGTATACTACTAAAGAATTGCCTATGAAATATTTTAGTACCTCATTCATTGATCTCATAAAAGTTCTAAGTGCATTGGTCAAACTAAATGGCATGACTAGCAGTTCATACAAACCTTCATTTGTATTGAAAGTAGTCTTTCACTCATCACCTTGCCTGATTTTTATCTGATAATATCCACTCTTGAGGTCAATCTTAGAAATGTAGCTTGGTCCACTCAATAAATATATCAAATCCTCCATCATGGAAAGTGGAAATCTATATCTTATGGTGATCTTGTTTATGGACCTAGAATCAGTATAGATTCTCCACTCACCTTCCTTATTTGGCACCAACATTGTGGGCATTGCACAAGGACTCAAGATTTATTTGATCATCCCTTTGTAAAGTAACTCCTACACTTGTCTTTTGATCTCAACATTTTCTTGTGGAGTCATCTTGTAGGCAGCCTTGTTTGGTAGACTTACTTTAGGTACAAAGTCTATGTGATGTGTTATACTCCTCATAGGTGGTAATGTGTTGGGAAGATCATCAACAACTATGTTTGCATACTTCTCCAACATTTATTATATCTCTTGGGATAACTCATTTATCTTAGTGGATATCATAATAGTCCTAGGTTTTATTACCAAATTAAAGGCTATCTCTTATTCATGCATAACATTCAAAAATTCTTTTCCACTTACCAGCGTCACATATGATCCAACTTATTGATCACTCTCCTCATCCTTTAAGGGAAGCTAAGTGTGAATAACTCCATCCTTGACCAAAGTGTAAATGTTCCTTCTTCCATCATGAGTGTTTTTCCTATATTATTAAAAAGGCCTCCCAAAAAGCACATGGTATACATCCATTATGATGATATCACAAAGCACCTTATCTTTATACGTTCTAATTTAGAACTCTACCCAATTTTGTTCACTCAATAAGACTTTTTGTCCCTTATTCAACCATGAGACCTTGTATAGAGTGGGGTGAGTTATTTTCTTCATCCCAATCTTGTTAACCATTTCTACTAAAAAAAAATTATTCATACTTCTTGAATCAATGACCATTTTTTAACACTTAACTTGGCATTTGTAAGATGTCCTAAAGAGAATATTCTTTTGTGGTGTCTCCTTTTCCTTGGGTGGATTGATCAACACCCTCCTCATGAGAAATGATTATCCCACTTCATGATATTCCATGTGTGATGGAGAGCAAACACTCTCTTCCTTACCTCCTTATGCAATCTTATTTCTCCCTTCAATTCTTGGGCTTCTTACTAGCTGGTCCTCTAGACACTCCCATGACTTATGTCCAAAAAACTTATTACACTTGAAACACCTTCCTGTAAATCCACTTGATGCCTAACCACCTCTATTAAAAGGTTTCCTACCTCTAAATCCACCTCTTGAACTAGTGGAATGCTCTTGTGAATTGCTTGACTCACCTTGATGGTCTCTTTATGAGAAACCTCTACCTCTTTCCTATCCTCTACCTCTAAAATTTATATCCCTTCATCTATTTTTTTGATTATGTTTCCTATCAAGCTTGTCTTTAGCCTTGAGTGCAATTGGTATCGCTCCTTTAGTGTTCTTGGGATAACAAGTGCTAGTCCATCTTGTAGGTTGTACCTTAGGCCATTTAAATACCTTGAAATATTTTATTTTCTTCCTCAAAATTTCCTAACTTTATGGTTAGCTTATAAAACTCTTTTGTATATGCCTTTATAGTCATTTCCTTTTGCTTCAAATTTTTCAATTGTCTAAATAGGTTGGTCTCATAGTCACCTAGAAAAAATTTACCTTTGATGTTGGCAACCATACTATCCTAAGAAGTTATATTTTTCTTCCCCTTATTTATTCTCTCATCTTGTGTGAATTACCACCATAATGAAGCATGCCCCTTTAATTTGGTTCTTGAAAACTTGACTTTCTTCTCATCAAGTACCTCTTCATACTCAAAATACTTGTCTAACTCATTCACCTAATCCATGAGTTCTTCTCCATAAAGACCACATAAATAGGTGGTTAATTCCAATTTTTTTTTGGATCCTTAACCCATGATCACCTTTATTAGTCTCTCTATACCTTTTTCTTCATGTCCTTCAACTATTTCTTCTCCCTCTTCTGTCTCATGGTCTTGTGGATCATCTTCCCCATCACTCAAGTCCCATGTTAGGACTCCTCTTCTTTGGTTTTATTCTAAAATATTAAACCTATAATCCAAAATAACTCTAAGGTCTCTTATCTTTTAAAACATAGCATCTTGATTCCCTTGGTTCCTTGCAAAGCCTCCTCTATTTCTCTTGGGTGGCATCTTGATCCTTATTTAAGCAATCTATCAAATAAGAACATATTGTTATCTTCTCCAAATGATATTATCTATCCCACTTATTCTCATGTATCCAATTTTTTATTTTATGCCAAAATTACTTAGAGGTTCTTTGGATTTAATCTCAACCTTGTCCTTTTGACAAAACTCACTAGGTTCTTTGACCCTTTCTAGTAGCCCTTTACCCCTGTTATCTTGATATTATGGAAATGGTAAAATTAATTATGACTTACCAAATGTGTATTATTATTTTTTCCTATTGATACACACATATGTATCAATTTTGGTGGCCTAACTCCTTGTCTAGGTCTACTTTCTCTCTTTTAGGCCTATTCAATTAGCCCTTTCTAGGCCTACTCCAACCATAACTTTCAAAATCCATACTACATATCCCGTACACACTTGTAACCATGTGAATCAGTTATATCACTTAAAATTTATTTATATTAAAAAAAAATTAATTAATTGTTGGAATGCAAGATATGCAAGAAACCCTAAATTAGGGTTTTTAGGACCCTGTCACTACCTGAGAGTAGACAAAATTCAATTATGAACATCTCAAAGTGTTTTAAAGATATATGAAAGATTTATTAGGTCTTTCTTGACCTTTTTCACCTCTCCTAATCATAATTTAGTCCTTAATGATCCACTATTATAGCTTTTCTCATCAAGATACACTTGACTATGCAAGGAAGTTAGTGGTTTACCAATTTGTCTCCCTAAAAAAATGGATAAAACATTATAATATACAAATAAATATTATATAAACCTTTAAAAATGTTAAAATAACTTACCTAAACATATATAATCACTTGAAACTTCAATTTAAATATCATCTCTTATAATGGAATACACACGCAGTCCACTCACACAAGGTCTGCTATACGAAATAGGGTCTATCTTATAGATCCCTTTGAAAAAAAAGGTTTATTGATTGTCTATGAATATTTTAACCTATATAAAAACTAAATCCACCTTAAATAACATATGATATAGTCTACCAACTCTATTAATTAACAATCTTAACTAGCACAGTCTATAAATAGAGAAACTCACACAAAGATAGGGGTCTATGTGTACATATGTCTGAACACCAGATGATTTATTATTATTCCTTAACACTAAAACCTAAAAACACATTAAAAAATATTTCAAGATCATTTATAACCATTATCAAATTCTATTTTATCTTCTATCTTAAAAAATGCAATCTACAACCAAGTCAAAAACTCGAGACAGGGGTTTGTCATACACTTTCTTGAATAGGGACCTTATTTTTGTATTCCTTTGAGTTTTCTCTCAAAAAAACATGCATATAACTAAATAAAACTCAAAAATATCACATTTTTTATGAAAATCAACCATTGTAAGTACCTTGGTCACCTCCAATGGTCTCAAGGTGAGTTACCAAGTATTGAAATTCGGTCTAACATGAGACTTCCATACAAATGAGCCTTTAGACCCTTGAAAAGGTTACAAGATGTTAATATAAGTGTTTAAAACTTTAGCACATACTTATCAAATATATTTCATTACCCCTGCAATTTTTATAACAACCCAAAATTCAAATTTTGTATACAACTAGTTTTGGTGGGAAAATCTTAAATTTGAAATTTGCACTACCTAGATGCATTCATAGACTATAAATTTGAATTATAATAATTTTTGGGGACTTTTAAATCCATAAAAATAATCATCCATCCTAATTAATTCAAACAATCCAATTTTTTTTAAAAAGGTTCCCTAAAAGTGATGCTCCTACATCAAGTTCCTTGTGTGTAACCCCCAACAAATGTAGATCATATTTTATTTTTATTTTTAGCCTATTTATGTCACTAATATAGGGTTATTATAATATTATTATTGTAAAGTGGTGAATATTTTTGAGTTGGTGCCTTATGATTAGAAGGAGTTTCTTCCAAACGTGATGTCAACAGTGGATCTTATAGATTATCATGTTCTTGTGTTCTAGATTGTGGTTGTGGCTAAACTTTCATTTCCACTTGTGATGGAGGTTGTGGTTGATATAATCATAGTGGCATAGATTTTAATGGTTGGAAACTCATACAAACCAAGTTATTTTTCTTATCCATTTATACCTAGGCCATATGTATGTCAATGAATAAAGGAAGAGGCAAGACTAATGTTTTATGTAACTCATGAATGTAAACTTGAATTCCATTATACATCTTGGTAATGGTGCTTATTGGATTTGAATATTTGAGGACCTCATTAGGTGCATGTGGATGTGTTGTAATCAATACCTGAATTTATATCCACCATTTTGTGACTCTTTCCACTTAGAGAATGTATTGTTTGTCTCATGGCTAAGTGAGATTATGGTTTTTTTTCTAGGGCATGAATATGTTGAAATGGTTATCCATTAAAAAAGACCTTGAAAATTTGTTATACTTAAGGATACATAAGTTTACATAGGAAGAATCCATAATAATATGAGTTTTTATATAAGATATCATTTCTACGCACATACACAAAGAATTTTATGAAATATTTTGGTGTAAGCTGTTTGAGTTGCTGGTAGCATAACTATCTATAATTGAATACTATTGCTTTAGAATTTTAGGAATATAATATTATTTATATACTAGATAAAATTTATAAATATTTCACAATATACATATTGAATGGACCAATGTGATTGATCATAGGGTAAATACTATAATTCATGAGTATGTTACAAAATGTTTTAGTCAAGGGTATGTTGTATTCTGAGGTACTTATGACTAGGTTTTTAGAAATAGTTGAGGTATATTTTGAAGTGAATTCCTATGTTGTTGAATATGTTAGTCCTGTAAAATTTTATGGTGCCAATTTCAGTCGATAGTGCACTATGGGGATGCAGACTAGAGGGAATTAAATGAACAATAATTAAACTAAGGAACCTAAACCCATAGAATGGATTATTTAAAGAACTAAAAATAAAATGTAATTATATGGATTCAAAGATAATTTTTATAATATAAAATATGGAACAAGTTAAATCATGTAGAAGATGAAGGGACACAAGTAGCTATAAGTAGGAGTAGACAGGAAGCGATGAATAAAATAGAAAGTAATAGACCTCTAGAAGGAGAATCCAAAGATGAAGATCAGAGAGAACTATAAGAGAGAGAAGGGAATGTAGGAACCATATAAAACATATAAATTGACCCATAAATATAAGAAGTAAGAGAATAAATACACCATAAAGAGTTTGTAATAATGCAATTAGAACAACTTAATAATAAAATTAAGGATTTGTTATTGAGCTCGTGATTATGCAAGGATGAATAATGGAAATATTTAAAATAAGGCATAATGAAATGTAAGGTTAAGTTACATTTAATACTTGGTATGATAGATACTCAATATATGGTTCATTCACTCTAAATGGATGCATCCCCTGTGACTAATTTATTAAATGATAATAGTAGCTCATAAGCATTTAGAGTTAAGAAATGGTTTCAGGAAGCTATAGATAAACTAGGTAGGAATAATAAATAAAGAGGATGTGAATTCAACCCAACTATGGAATCTAATATTCTTGGTACTCCAAGCACATTTTTACCAAATTTCTAGATGCCATTAATATTATCATCAAACAAGCCATTCATATCTAGTGTAATTATAGGAAATATGGCATTTTTTCTAATGTATTTTATTTCTTTGGCAACATATGATGAGTCAGTTAACCTAAAGTATCATTTAATGACCTAAATAAAATGGCATGTTACAAATGTGATATTTGATGATGATAAAAATTATTAACTTTTAGGAATCTTGAGTGGTCAAGCTCTAATGTTCATATTTTAAAATAACCCTATAGCCATAACTCTTCCATAGGTCAAAGAAAAATTGATAGGATAATTAAAAATGCAAAATTATATGAATCAAACCATTCAACATTTTAAGGATATCATATAAAAATCAAGAGAATCAGTATGGTATTATGATCGTAGATTCTTGAAAGTGATGAATAGGGTGAATTTTCAATTTAAGACTCAGATAAATCCTCTTGGTTTGTTGAAGGTTTTTGAAGTAAGATTTATTTTTACACAGAAAAAGATCAGTTCATCACAAAAACTTATGTATGATCCACTAAAATTGTATTTGAGAAAATATAAGATTGCAACGTGTATCCTTTTACCATTAAAATTGATGTTCAGTTATATGTAGTATTATGTAGAATCAAGGAACTTCAAAAGGGAAATAAACCACAATTATCAATATGGTCTATTGAATTAAAACAAGAGAGAAACTAGAGGAATGAATATCCAAAGATAAAAATAAATATTTGTGAATTATGTTTCATAATAGGACATACAAATATAAAGTGTCACTTATTACAATAGTATGTATGACAATATTTTAGTGTATTCTACACTTTCTACAAGCCTCAAAACCATGATGAGAATAATTATAGATATATCCAAGAGCTAAAATAGGTTATTACTTGAAAATATTTTGCATTGCCCATGCAACTATCTCTAGTTACAAAACCCATTATGCTAACCTTGGATGTTGAGATCATAACACAAGGTGGCTGGTGTCCCCTAATAACATAGCCTACAACTGGATAGAATCATTAATCTCCTTAGTAGCAAATAGTGTGAAATCCATAATCACCATAATTTCATTTAATTTAGACACATAAATCTCCTTAGTATCAATTAGAGAGGGATACACCTCCAAAATATCAATAAGGATGGATTATTTTGTCACCCAAACAACAATCAAATTGGGTACCTTCTTCTCCTCTAAATCAATATGGAGGATATATTGTATAGAAACAATGGTGGACATCACTACAGAGACATGGAAGATATCAAGGAGGTTACTAAGGGGGTTTTTAGAGAGGTAATCAAAATCACATGTAATGAAATAGATAGACCAGGTAGCTTATTACTTTTTGCCTATGTAGAGAAACAAATCACATTGCATGAAATTATCCATGCAATCTGTAAATGGAAAAAACATGCATATTGTAAGATTATTGGAAAACATAATACTGAGGATTGTCCTATTTTGGAGAATTAGAGGAAGGAGAATATAGTTTCAATGTGAACATGGTATAGTCTCACCCTAAGAATTAAGATTTTATCTAGGTTGTTACTGAAAATAAACACAACGAGAAAGGTCTTCCACCTCTAGGGATGCATGCATAAAATGTGATCAAAAAAGTGTGATGGGATAAGTATTTAGACCCTTCAAGAGAGATATTTTTTATGATTAAAGTAACCCAGTTGTTACATTTAATCCATAATCATAACATCTTTGAAAAATATTATGTGATAGTGGATGCTCAAATGTATGGATAGATCATCCAAATATTACAATAATATGGAGTGGTCTCAACTCTAATAAATTTACTCAAACTAGAAAATACTTTGTAAAATGAAGACAATCCTTAAACATGATAAATTTATTGTATAATTTTTTATATTTTAAACAAAGGGGACAATAGATATCAAAGAAGGTATTGTTTTTTGGCAAGACCAAAAATCCATTAGATGTGGATGTTAGAATGGATATAGAGATCATAGGATATGTATTCCATAATGTTGTTTTTTACTTCAGTAGCACCATGAACATATTTCCCAAATCAACTTGGGAAGCTATTGGAAGGCCAGTTCTATGTTATATCCTTTTTAATCTTAATTTGGAAGAGTATGGTCGAGTATAACATATTGGAAGACTTAAATATGTTGATATAAAGGTAGTTTATTTAAGTCTATGTTGGGACTTTGAAGTGATTGACATGAAGAAAAATGGCATGCATTATCCTATGATAATCATTACAAGGGATTATGATGGTCATATTACCATCAAGATGGTTGATAACCAATTAAAGGCATACCAAGGAGATGTTATCATTGTCATATCATTGAATAAGTATAATGACAAGCCATATATGATTCAAAAAGAACCATCATCTCCATATGCATAAAAGGATGATAGAAACTTTAAAGTCATCACATAGCCAAAATATGAGGCCCTAGGAAGTAGAGAGTTTACCTAATTTTTATATTATGGATAGCAAATACTAGAGCTACAAAAAACATAATAGTCTTGGGCTTGACCAATCTAAACACTCAACACTTTCCCATAGTTCCACATGGAAGAACTTAAGTCTACATTTGTACATTCTCATTCAATGTTAGAAATCAATCATCTATATCAAATAACTCCCATTGATAGAGATTGCATTGGACCTAAAATGAAGGATATTTTTCATGGGAATCAAATTCTTATATAATTAGGGGTTTAAATGTGCATATGATAAATTAGGTGTATGGGGTCATGAAATAAGACCCATTAGAATCGTGTATGTTATAAAAAGAAAGTTGTTCCAATATTTTTTCACCAAACATGTAGTGTATTTCATTTATAGGATATAAAATCATGCCCCATATATAGATATGCAAATTAGTGCATTGAGTTATGAAATTAATGGAATTGTTGAAAGTTGGTGGGATATCCATAGATTTAGTAAACCTCATTGCAAATAAGCATGAAAAATGTTATGAGCAAAATTTCAAGTTGTAATTTCTATCTCAGAGTATTAGCCATTATTTTAAGAGGTCCAATGCCTTGAAATGCAAGTTCATAAATGTGTTGAACTATGGTCATCACAACAAATAGATCCAAGGTATTCAGTACATGTTTTTCAACATACTTGAGTATCACTACCTAGGGTTTGGTACATGCATCAAGAATACAGATACAAGACTAAAAATTAGCCACAATTTCAACATGAATTCAATTAGATGTTCGTATTTGAAGATGGAAATCTAATGGTGCACAGGGCTTTGTATAAATCAAAAATATCCATGTGTTATGGGTGAGAGGAAGATATACCTCTTTTGAGAAACATACATCATAGGGTGAATCAAGCATAAATATGCACACAACCATAAAGGAGTATTGAGTTAAAAAGGAGAAAGAGGAATTTGTGTTGAAGTATTGTAATGGAATATGAAATAGCACAGAGCAATATAGTCAAAGTGAAGAATATTTTGACTTGAAAGGACTCTTCAAACCATAAATGGATACAAATGAACCTAAAACAAAGAATGTAGAATAAACAAAAGAGGAACATATGTGAAATGTCAATATCTTAGAGTAAGTATCTCAAATAAAACTAATGAATTCTATTCAGGTGGATCAAATAAAAATATATCAAGAACCAACGCAGAAGAAAATTGAGAACATTGATACTAACACACTACCAAAAATAGTAACCATTGGTGATTATTGGACACAATAGCATATCTCTAAGGTAGTTCAGTTGTTGCTATACTATGAGGATGTGTTTCCTACCAAATTCTTAGTAGTTAATGGCTTAGACCCTTCACTAGGGTAAATTCATATTGAATTAAAATAATGTGCATGCCCAAGAAAAAAGAGACCTTATAAACTCAATCCAAATATTAAAATAAAGGTTAAAGTGGGAATTGATTGGATGGAATAAGTGGGAATCATATATCTGGTTGAAAAATATAATTGGGTTAGTCAAATGGTGGTGCAACCTAAAAAGATAGGTAAATATGAGTTTGTGGGGATTACCATGATTTTAATGATACTTGTGTCAATGATCCATTTCCAAATAATTTCATAGATAAATTATTTGAATATATTAAGATCATGAAGTCTACTCATTCATGGATACGTTCAATGGATACCATTATATCCTTATCATAGTTGAGGATCCAAAAAAATAATGGGGATCATTTATGTATAAGGTAATGTCATTTTACATAAATAATGCACCTACAATGTTTTCTCAAGCAATTTTTATTGCATTCAAATACTTCATTCATGAATTTTTAGAAGTTTATCTAGATGACTGGGCAGTCTTGTCCTTATTTAAAGAAGATCTCTCAAAGCTATGATTGATGTTGGAAATATGTCGATCTCTGAGAATCACATTGAATTTAAATAAGTGCCTATTTTTTACACCAATTGGCATTATCTTGGGACATATTATCTATAAATGTGATAGGATTCTAGTATACCAATAAAATATTGTAGTCACTATGAGACTAAAACCCCTTGTCATCCCATCAAAGGTGTGATAATTTTTGAGACACAATGGGTATTATCTCAATTCATTCATGGGTATATAACCATTTAATCACCACTATAAATTTTTTTTTAAATATTAAAATATTTAATGGACTTATAAATGTGAGACGACCTTCCCTAATTTGGTATAAAGGTTGGTTACAGCACCTATTTGAGTCTTTCCTGATTTTAATAACCATTCCATGTCCATATAAATGTATCAGGGACAAAAATTAAATTAGTGTTGTCACAAATATTAAATAGAGACCTCAATCATCCCATTCATTTTTCAATTTTAAAGCTATTAATCGTAGATGAAAACTATACTGCAACATAGTGATAAACCCTAGCTAAAGATTTTATGTTACAGAACATCTGACATTACATGTTGGCTACTCCATTAAATTTTTTCAAAGATAATCAATCTTTGAGATACTTGGTCAATAGATTGATGTTTGGAGGAAGCATTTATAGGTGGCTAATTCTTTTCCTAAATATCTAGTTCAAATTGAATGTCAAATTTAATAAGGAAAACATAGGACTTAACCACCTTAGTCTTATTCAAGCAAAGGAATAATCGGAAGAGTTTCAAAATGAATCTTCAAATGCACATATATTCAAAGTGACTAATATTATTGAAAAATTTGAATATATCAAAAAATTTATAGATTAAGTTATATTCCCTACATATTATGTATAGAGGGATAAGAAATAGTTGATCACATTTGCCTTATCATTCAACATTATAAATGGATTTCTCTACAAGCTAGGAAAGGATGAGGTTCTACATAGAGTGGATCTAGAAAATGAAAGACCTTAGATTTTGGAAGACTCAAATCAATAAGTATCTATAAGACACTTCATAAGTGATTTGATTATGATAAGTATACAACAAATTATGTTGTGGAATCCTACTTTATTTCAAAATGTGCACAGGGTTTCAAAGTACTACAATGTTTACCAAAGGGTATGAAAACCCAATAAATGAGATAAGATGTTTTTGAATCCTATTTTAGTTTTTAAATAATTTGAATAGTTGGGAATTAAATTTTTAACGCCCTATCAGTCTCCAAATAGTCCAATGTCAAATACATTATCACTGTGACATACTACTTCACCAAATGGTTTGAAGTTGATATGACCTTGAGTTACAGTGCAAAATATGATGTGAAATTTTAATATGAGACATCATAACAAGGTTTGGTTAAGTATAAATCCCCAAATTTCTCCATTAATTTCCTCTTTTCATCATAAATTATAAAAAAATATCATACTAATAACTAATATCTCCTTTCCCTTAATATATCACAAGGATCAAAATATGAAGAATCTATCATTAATATGCCTTGTTTACCTTCCACATATGACACTACACTACACCTTATTACCCATTAAAAATACAAAGGCATAGGCCTTGTAGAGAAATGGAGAATAATATGAATTAGGATGTTATTCCATCTCTTTATTTAGAAATTTTTTATGATGCAAATGCATATGATGTTCCCCATTCTCATCTAGACATGCCTAATGATATACAAGATTGCAATAATCCTTCTTCTTCCTTATAAATGACAAATAATGTTGTAACATCAGATGATATTTTTTCCTTTCTCTTTAAACACCAAAGGATGCAAATGAATGTGATTTACTATATTTTATATTAAAAAATGTGATATTGTTGCATTAGATTCACAAAGTGATTATAATTTAATATTACGCAAATATTCTCAGGCAAATCACACTATATCTATAGAAAGTTATCATCATGATAACATCACTTTTTATGCCTCTCTATCTCCTTTATTAATAAAAAATAATCCAAATATTTTCAATGTGATGTCCTTCCGTATATACAAACTCAATGTGATAATAATACCATGATATACAATGATTCTAAATTATACATTGATTTTGTCTTAAAATTCAACCATAAACCATGCAATGATATTATTCATGACTCCCTAATACCAATTTTTAAAGTAAGTAGTCAATTACAACCCATGAGTGAGCCTTTCTAACACACTATTATCCCTACTACTCATATTGTGCCTATGATGAATGTTATTGGTTGCCTCCAAAGACAATTACTCGACCTCACTTTGCAAACTAGATCATGTTGTGCTAATGTTAAAGATAATGTTATTTTAGGATAACCCCTTACACAATATATATGTGAATATTTGTATCCAAATGATTTTATTATACTTATACTCCCATTATTTTATGGTCATGGAGATCCTTGTATTCATTTAACTCAATTTACACTTTTTTGTGGATAATGGGGTAGTGATGGATGCATCTTAATAAAATATTTTCATAGAATCCTAACAAGAGATGCCTCATATTCATTTTATAATTTACCTAGTGGCTCCTTATCTACTTTCAAGAGATTATAAGATGTGTTCCTATTAGATTGTCATAACCACATGGTACCTAAATTAACATTGGAACATCTACAAGGTTTGTAACATATCCATGATGAGCTTATCTAAGATTATATTTTATGATTTAAGACTAATTTTCATTTTTAACATATTGACCTTCTGATATAGAAAATCATATCAAATTTAGTAGTGGTCTTTTGTATCCACTCAAATAAAGAGTCATGCATAATATTTATACTTATTTTGAGAAGCTATACGTGGATGTGTTCAAATATGCCTATGATCTTAATTCTTCAAAACATAAATATAGTAATGTAAATAAATTAGGACCATCTTCACCCAAGAAGGAAGCTACCAATAAGAAGGTGGAATAAAACTTAGTTTTACTAAATAAAAGAGTCTAATTGTAGTCTCAAATAAGAATGATGAATAAATGGAATAGTTATAATCAAGGGAGAACAAGTTAAGGTCCTCAATAAATGGAAATAATCAATTTACAAAAGCACCACCTAGCATGATTAAATTTACTTTTAATAAAATAAAACCACTTAATTTTGATATTTTTAGAGATCAACCACAATATATTCTATGGACATTTTTGATAAGCATTTAATCACTCTCCCTCCTAATTACTATCATCTTCATCATTATCATGAGAAAGCAAAAGGAAAACCATTTTGCACTTATCATGGTATTAATGGACATCAAGATAACATGATTTTTATAAATTAAAATAAAAAATTACACAAATTATAGATAAATGGGTTATTACATTTGGGAAAGTGGATAACAAGACAATAAAATACACTTATTCATCTTCTCATACATCTCACTCTATGAAAACCAAGAAATCTCAAAATTTTCATAAAAAGGAACCAATGATCATTCGAGCTCTCACTAACAATAAATATAAATAATATATTTTTGTATATAATATAAAACATCATAATAAATTCACAATATAATTTATTAAGAGTATGAAATAAGTGAGCAATATTTGTATCATACACATGGGTATGATATTGGACATATTAGTTTACCAATCACTTTGGGACTCAAGACAATAAATACACTATTTATTGTTAAATTTACTATTCCATGAGTAAATACAATTTTTGGACATCCATGGTTACAAAAAATGAAAAAAATAGTGAATAATTAAAATACAAGTTTATCTTTTAATTTTGAAGGTGGTTTATTAACATTCCAAAGCAATAGAATAGACATGAAGGACACTATGGCCTAAGATAAAGTTACACCTTGCCCTACATAGACATGGATACCAAATCAAAAACACCAAGCTTCAAATTAGAGATATGAACATGTAATGCATACATCACAAAAATCAAAAGATCTTCAACAATATTAACTACAAGTATCAAAGGTAACTAATACATGTGTGACTATCTCTACATATACAGAGCCAAAGATTCAATAACAAAAGTTAGTTATAAATAACAATTAGTATGGTGTATGACTTTTTTTTATGGGGGTGATCAAATCATTATACGTTTCTTAGTTAGTTAGGCTATATACATGTGTCACAAGTTAAATAATATATCATTAATGCATTTTTTGGTATACAAAAACACAACAAAATATATCAAGGTACTAAATAATAATATGTTCACATGATTATAGTTGTAAAATATAACTCTTAAAATATATACAATATCCATTCCACATAATCACAATATAAGAAAAAAAAACTAAAATTCCATATATATATATATATATATATATGTTTAACATAATAATGAAATTACAACATATATAAAGTCACTCAATGATTGGGCTTTGGTCATCTACATCCACATCGATATAAACATCTATATCAACATCCCTATCAATCAACATGGGGATCATGATGTATAGGCCCAATTATCATCCTATTGAGACCTGTATTGGGATTAAATCCTCCTCTCCTAATCCTCATAGACAACCATTTATGCTTTTAAAGTTGTATTCTCATGTTGCAATCAAATGTACTCAACTAGTAAACTTCAACCCTAATCTAGAGTTAAAACTAGTGTGCATCTATTACCTCATCAACTCTACTCTAAGTTGGTCCCACTTAAATATTACCAAACCATTCTCAAATATCACTACCACATATGCAACAGTGGCTATATCTACTCAATCAAATAATGAGGTATGCTCATTGGCTATATTTGTAGCATGCTCAATTAAACCCCCAAGGGTTACCACATCTAGCACATATCTATTCAAAACTAGAAGGGTCACCTCTATGATCATAATCCAATAATAATCACCTCTAATAAAATAACATTACATGATATTAATGAAAAAGCTATCAAAGTAAATTATATCAGTGTAAATATTTTTTCAAACATATATACATACTCACAAGAATCCCTCTCTTTCCCCATGAAGATGAACAGTACTAGTGGCCAGATAAGAATGGATCATTCTCTGTCAAGTCTGCTTACCATCTTCTCATTCCTAAAGCTCAAAATAAAGATGTATGGAAAAAGGTGTGGAATTATAAACTTATTCTAAAAATTAACATGTTCTGGTGGGCTGCTACTCATAACAAAATCCTAACTCGGGATAATCTTCAAAAGAGAGGATTTACCCTAGTTAATAGATGTTTTCTATGTGGCTCAAAAGAGGAATCAGTTTCACACCTCTTCATTCACTGTGATTTTACCTGAGAATTATGGGGCACAATACTTAATAACTTTGGTATTGAATGGGTCTGTAATTCTGACCTTAAAGAAGTAATCTTCAGCTAGAATCCAACCTTCACACACCCTTCACTTATGGAATTATGGAAGCAAACTCTACCATGTCTAAGTTGGATTTTATGGAAAGAGTGCAACCATAGAATTTTTAGGGACACTGCTAGAAATGCAGATCAGGGGTTTCACTCCTTTGTTAAGACCCTTATGGAAAGTGTCACAACAGCCCATATTCATGTTGTAGAGAAACCCCTATCTCAAATTGAAAACCAAATTTCAGCCAAATGGATTGTTTCAAACCAGATCCCTAGGTATAACAACTCCAAAATTATATAGAGACTAAATACTAAATGGATCCCCCCAAAGCCTAACTGGATGAAACTCAACTTTGATGGGGTATCCAAGTCGGATGGTAAAGCTAGTGGAGGAGGAATTATAAGGAATGATAAAGGATGGATGACTGATGTCTATGCTAGTGGAATTGGATGCCAGAGTAATAACTATGCTAAAGCAATGGCTCTCCTATGGGGATTAAAGTTGGTTATATCCCTAGGAATAAGGAACTTGAGCATACAAGGAGACTCTAAAATGGTCATATATGCCATTAATAAAGTATCAAATGTGGGAATTAAGCTAAAATACATCATTACAGATATTCAATTTCTATTGCAGAAGTTCTCCAGAGTAAAGATTCCCCATATTTACAGAGAGGGAAACAATGTTGTTGATGCCTGTGCCAATCTTGGTCAGCAATTTTTAGGTTAGAGGGTGTGGTGACAAGGTGTTCATATTCCCTCAAGCATTAGGGATATTATTTGAAAGGAGATGACTTGTCAAGGATGAGACACATTTATGACAAGGATAGCTCTCAGAGGTGGTCTAGTTGGAGAGGGCCATCGTGGATCTCAAAACTTGATAACTTTAGTACTCTTTTGAAAATGGTTCATGATTTTTTGTATCATGAGATTAAGACATGTGGGCCTCATTATGAAAATCAATGGGAAATGATTTACAAGCATGGGAGTAGACAACATCTCTGTAGGTTATTTCAAATAATGAGCCATCACATCTTCATTATGCATAAGCAAAAACAAGGGTTAGCAACCATTTCAAAGTTGAAGACTAAACTTAGGAACTCCACGATTTGGGTCTACAAATATATATAATGGGAGGAGACCAAATTTAAATAGAGCCAAACTCCTACTACAAATTCAAGGATAATCCACTAGTTTGGCATTATTGTAAAGAAGGGGGAATTAGCCCATATCTGGAATGGGTATGATGAAAACTTGTCTAAGTAATTTGTGAGATCCTGGTTAAATAGGTGGGTCACAGTGGGTAGAATCAATTTTGAAATCTCTGAAAAGGTAATTGTTATGGCCACTAGAATGAACATGTAGGGGATAAAGCTTTAAAGGAAAACCAAAATTATGGATCTTACAATCCACAAACTGTTCTTGGGAGAGGGAGAAGAACTCATCTCGTATCAAACAGGATTCAAGCATGCTAAAATATTTTAGCCATGGGACAGAGTGTGCTTCATTCTCATGAAGTATTTCATGCTCAAAGGTTGATTTACCAAGTTTTACAATTACCATCTCCCTCTATTAAATCACTTAAGGTGAAATGTTATTATTATCTTTCCTTTTTACCTGCTCTCCTCCTTATAACACTCTATCCTTAGGGTGAGAGCTAAAATGGCTAAAAATTTGGATATGAACCCTATTCCCCTACACCAAGTCCTCATTTTCTACTTATACAACTTCCATCAAGCCCTTAATCCTTCCAAGACTATCAGAATCGATAGTGGAGACATTCCTTCCAATTGGGTGTCTGGTGATGCTATTGATGAGTCTTATTTTTCCCCTACTCCTACCAAAACAAAAGATGTTTCTTTCTCCACCCTAGAAGAGACCCCTATCAACACCCCTAGATCCTTTATGAGCAAGAAGGGTAAGAAGAGGAAGGTTGATGATGAGGAAGAGAATATTAGGGAGACCACGGAGGGGACCCACAAAAATTTGGGTAGGGCCATGGGGGGCCAAGGTGGTAAATCTTATAAGTCTTCCAAAATTAATAAGGAAGGCTTCTCCTCCAAAGTTTGAAGGTCAGGATGAATTGCTGGTAAACCCACCCTGAAGGCCAAACTGATTGATTATTTAGAAAGTGCTTCGTAGGAAGCAACCTAGGAGGAAGAGTCTAAGGAGCTAGAAATCTAGGAAATTTATGAAGACACTGAAGGGAAGCAGGAGAATAGGGATTTTGAGGATACTGAGGAGCATGGTGATGACACTATGAAAACTACTAATAATAAGGGGGAAATGTATGTTGAGGAATCTAGTGAGGAAATAGAGAATGAGACTGATTGGAAATCTAAAATTGGGGCTGTGAAGGATTGTATGTAGAAGCTAGAGCAAAATTTCACCAAGGGACTCTGGAATACAATTCTCCTGAACATGTTTATGCTGAAAGAAGTGGGTAATTCTGGGCATGCTAACAATGTAGATAATACCAAGAAACTTAATGATCTTCTCAAATCAATGGTTGTGTAAGGAGAGTCCCCTCTGACTTTGATCCTTCTATTTTTTGTTATTTTGTTTTTGTGTCTATTGGTTCTCAACTAGTGTCATCATCTCTCTAAAGGCATATTTTTCTGATTGCCTTCTTATCTTTTTTGATCTATGAAGGGTTTGGTCCCTGGTTTTCCACCTTACCTTCTCAAAAACATATATACATACTCACAAAAATAAGAAATAAGGTAGGCCACCAATGCACCATCCACCATTGTGTGTATGTTGTAGTACACCCAATATTCTCAACACCATGAATCTCAATCACTGAGTCTTTTATAGCCAAAGTTATGGGAGCCAACTCAATTTCACTAGGTCTACTTCACTCATTATGATATCTAGGAGCTATAATAAATCAACTTCATATAATAGGTGTTAGGGGCACATCTTGTCTGATAATACTCAAACTAAAAATAATTCATAAACATTAGGCCAATGATCATGGAACTAGACACTAACATGAATATGGTGTAACTACATTTTATCTTCATCTCACCCTACAAACCCATGGTAAGGTCTCTAGACAATAAAATTTGCTAAAAATTGATCAAGGATCTTCGGACACTCTATGGTTATACTCTATAAAACACCTATAATGCCAACCCATATATTCATAAACATATATGGATGTGCCCAATCACCATGGGGAATAGCCACATAACATATCATATAAATGCACTCATATGCTTAGCAATGTAATAATTTCACTAATCCCAACCCACAATCAAAACCCTCTAGAGTAAATCGATTAAGGTCCCTATATAGATGAGCCAAAATTATCCATCCCCAAGAATACAATTTATTATGTTCATTGATATCTTAGACATAAAAATACATCATGTATGAAATATAAATTCTACCACCATCAATAACAATAAATGAGTTATCAATACACACAAACTTGTTATAGCACAATCTCAAACAACAATATAGTGGTAATAATGGTTATAAACTAAACCACCCTAGTATGCCCAATCATATGTTGGTGGGAATATCATATCCAATCCTACCCACCACCACTTTTCAATTTCACATGTGTGCCAACCACTATATTTATCATTATATTCTATACATCCTCAAGTGTAATAGTCATCTCCCCATGGGTAGCCAAAAGGTACAAGTATTTGAGTCCCACAGCATTGTTAGTGTTGTTGTCATATATATTCCATATAAAATCATATCTATCCTTACAATATATCCTAACCAATCCACATCATAAGTGGCTCCGTCCATATCACTCAATGGTAATGCTCACATGATTTCCATCACATGCCCACACCTAAACTCTTATGCTTGCATGTCACACTACAATCATAAAAGAATGACATCAAATTATATTGAACTTATACAAATATGACAAAATCAAATAAAAAACAATCTCAATATTAATCACTAATAAATATATTAGATAATACCACATTAGATCAAATGACTGCAAGGACAAGACCGCTATGAAGTGAACACTACCATGGATAAGTCTGGGTAAAATTAAATAAATCTGCCTAAGGTTCAAATAGGACCACAATCAAAGGGAAAACTTCAAAATATGGATATAACAAGAATAAAAGGATTTAAATCATAAAATAAATACACATTTTATAATTTCAAAAATATGGTTTTTTCTCAAAATACCAATGGTGGTCATCTTCAAACTATAGGGTAACCTCCAGTTGCTCAAATCAAGTCAATCCAAGATCTCATCTTTGTGGTATTTTTCTCAACCAAAGCTCAAAATGAAAAATTAATGACATGTAAATGAATTATAAATTCTTTTAAACCAACCTATTTATACTAGTTGAATTTTTTGTTCAAACTTTGTAATTAGTCCCTTTGAAATTTATGTGCATAATATCTCGAGATATAAATATCAGAATTACTCCCCATTGGATGTATTGGAATACATGCAATGTATCCTTTTGCATGGTAATATTTCCATCACTCCTACTAACTATTGTCACTTGAAAGTTCACCCTATGATGTGATGGGACTAAATTCTCCTCATTTCAAGTGACACAATGGAAACACTCCAAGGTTGTGGGTATCCCTATCATAAAGTGAATCTCTAGATTAGGGGCTAGTTCCCCTTGATGCATCATTTAAGATCTTTCTCCTACTTCTAAAGACTTTTGGGGTGAAAAATGAGTAGGACAACTTAAAATAAACCTATCCTACTAAAGATGATGCACCAAATCTATTTTATGACTTCCAACCAACTTATATTCAACACTTAAAACCAATTAAAACAATTACACATACACTTTCCCAAATCTATGTCTTCTTGCATCAATACTACATTATGGGGTTCTAGATGATATGTAATGTTAGGAGAACTATAAAATAGGTCTTCGGTGACACTAATGAAAATATTATTCACTTCAACCATAAAAATCTATTGAACACTTTAGATGCCTTGCAAGAAAAGATTGAAAATAGGTGCAAGAATGAAGGACAAAGCTAAGGAATCCATAGTTTTCACTAAGAAAAATCCACATTCAATTATAACACACTATGAAAAAATATGAGAGAGTTAAAAACTTAGTAATTTTATTGATCTTAAGGTGTAAAATTGAGTAGGGATTCACCATACTCTAGTGGAACATACCAACAATGCCAAAATGGCCAACTCTTATAGAGTTTGAGAGAAGGAGAGAGAGAAGGAAGCCCAAGGGTCACTTGGACATGTTTCAAGATAATATTTTTAGTTAAAATTTCATGTGGAAGATATATGTACTAATATATGCCAATTCATGGTGTATACTTGTCCAAAATAAGTCATAAAGATAGTGCAAAGTGGCACAAAATTGCCAATTTTGTATAAGAAACTACCTACTTGAATAGCCTTCTAAAACTCCTCTTTTCTCTACAAAACATAAATTTTTATGATTTTAAAGGATAGGAGGGTTTATAAAAAACATCGCCCATGCATTTTTCTAGTATTTTATCATCTCTATTGTTATGTACATGCATAATCATCTCAGACAGTTTTTAAAAGACCCTTTTCCATGCATCCTTACCACTTGGCACTCCAAAGCTTCCAAACCTGAAAACCAATTCATTAAAAATGGGAAATTACACCTATTAAATTCTACCATGCCATCATTTTTAATATAAAACCTTTAATATTCCCCCTTAATCACTCTTTACCACTTTTCCAAGTATTCACTATTCTGGCTCACTGGACTGGCTGAAAGTGAGAGTCTAGTTGGGACACTTAGAATTTTTTTCATGAGGTGATATGAATTTTTGGATTTATCTCAATTGTATATCTTCCTTCAAAAACTTTTTTCATCTCCTAATTCCTTCTATATCTCTCCCACCCACTGAAAATGGACAAAATAAGATTGGTTTTCCCCTATTCCATACAATTCTATACAATAAAAACACATGTATAGAATCCTATAAGAGTCCTATAAAACCTTTATTTGTTTCATGGTCATCCCTCTACATTCAGATGTTCAAAATGCTCTATCTCTCCAATTGGGGCCTTGTGAGGATTTTACAAGGGTTTTGAGAGGCTTGGACTCTTAACCTCCATTCATAAAGGTAATGCATTTAAACCATTGAAAAATGTCACTAATATCTCCTTAAGGGCCCTTCCTAACATTTCCAATTGACTCAGGATCCCATGAAAATGTTTATGAGAGATATGAGTGTCCAAAGTTGATCTTTGAGTGGCTTTCATGCTTCTCGTGAGGGTCTAAGTATGTTTGGAGCTCGATATGGTTTCCTATGGAGTTTCAAAGCCAAAAAAAATCTTAATCACCTCTTAAACTGACCTACCAACATGTTCAAATTCCTTGGAGATCTTAACAAGACCCTAAAATGGTAGTCACTCCAACTTTAAAACTAGGACTATGCCACATCAACAAGCCTATTAGCACTTTGTGGGCCAAAAGTGACAATTCTCACCTTTTATGTATCCTTTTAGCATTAAAATATCACATTTTCCTTTTAAAACATCACAAAAAACATTAGATTACCTATGGAAGGCTAGAACTTGAAGTGACACCTCATTTGGGGTTGAGTTTGTATGTTTTTTTCTAGGCCTACCTGAAAATTTACCTATCCAAACCATATTATTGTAATCACAACTTTATATAATGGTTCTTCATGTCATACTATATGTTTCACAACTTTAAAAACCTTACCAATTGATTATAAGGACCTTTGGTTCATTATCTACCTCTTTTTCCAAAAACTGCCAACTTCTTGCACAAGAGGACTGACCTACCTCTGAGACAAAATAGAGAGTATTAGGCCTGATTTTATTGGAAAATTTAAAGGTTTGGAGATCCAAAAGTTCCTTATTTCAACTTTTACCAAATTATTTCATCAAATTCCAAGTCTAGATGGTCCAACCAACTTAATTTTACCAAAAGAGGGGTCAAAAAACCCTATTTTTGCATGTTCTTATGTAAACCTCCATGTGGCCGATCCCTATATGACATTATTATGCCTAAATACCATTCCAACATGTTTATCATCCTTTTTATAAGCTCATATATCTTTGGTATTCCTTAGTAATCTTGCTTTCTATTGAGAATCACAACTTACCTCTTGGAATAAGGTCCTTATAACCAATTATACGAACTGAGGTAACCTTGCTTATGAGACAATGACCTTGGATCATTTGAGGATGTTATACACATTTTATTTCCTTCATTTTATCATGAGAAACCTAATTCACATTTTTTTAAATCCTCCTTTCCTTTCTAGGACACCAAAATATCATAGATTTCCTTCTTGCTTATGACCCTATTGGATTATGACCAATGGGTAGGGGGCTCTTTCTTTGTTTTAGGTGCCTTCCCTTGGAGACTTGGTAAGTTTTAAACACATTAAATATTCCCTCTTGTCTCACATTTCCATTCCAATTTGAACCATATTCCAAACCCATCCCCTTTTGGCATATTAGGCCTTTCAATTGCTCATTGCTTATTAGACTAAGACAATCTTTAAGACCTCATTTGTAAGTACCCTTTGACTTCATTATATGGATTTGGACTTCTTTCTCATGTTCATAGGTCATGATACTTCATTAATTATTTTATTTTTTATGGCAAACTTCAAACCAACCTCAACTCTCATGCTTTTTTCCACATTCTTGAACAAGACTATGATCACGTTCCCTATAGGACTAAGACATAAACCTATAGGCCTATAGGTTTCTAATGTATGTTTTAACCTTAAAATATATGACATTTATTTGATTTATCATTTGTAAACATACTATATCTCTCATTTTATTTATTTCATGCATGAATTAGGCCTCTAGAGACTATCTTGCTCTTGACTATTCTCATACCCCTACCCTTTTGCTCGGCTGTAGGTGGCCATTTTGTCATGGCTATAGGTGTTAAGATGAGCTCTTTGACCTCAAAATACATATAGACCTTACTTGTTTCTAATAAAATTCTTTCATATTCATTTCACCTACTATCATACTCCATTTGAGTCCAAAAAACCATTTTTACTCTTGCTTGAGACTAATTTCATAAGCAAGATGTAGGTGTGCATTCATAGGCCTGTGGGTTTCCATTTGGTCATTTGGAACATGTCAATGATTATTTGATGATTGTATAGGGACCTTGGCTTGTATCCAAATCATGAAACCTCAACAAATTTCTCAAAACCCTACTTACTTCACAAATCTTGGTTCTCTGCCTGTAGATGTCCTTTGCAGTCCTGTGTACGGATAGAGAAATAAGGATTGGAGTTTGAGACACTATATTCACCTTCTCTCTTGGTCCCTTAGCTTTCAAGCATTATTTGAGTCATTATAATCATTAAATTTGATATCATAGCCTATGGACACCATAATGGGATGCAAATTTAACATTATGATCATTGTCTTGTAGATATCACTGCTCTATTTTAGTGGTTTTTTGCCATCTTGAAAGGTCTTGAAACATGCATGATCTTAGCCCATTGAAGCTCAAACTTGGCATATTGGTTACTCATTGATAGGACTATAAGGTAGGCACAAGAATAATCCTCAAAACCAAAACTATATTCACTTTATGAAAACCAAAAGGACCCTTGGGAACTCTATTTACCAAAATTAGGGACTGAGAACCCAAAAATGCAGTTAACCTTCCTTTGAATGAAACTTGCTCATATATCACCTTAGGCCTTCATATCATGGGAATTATGACTTATGGGGAGTGTTAAAATTTCAAAATTACTCCATCATGTTTTTATCTCTCTCTTTCACCTTCGTACACCTCCCATGAAGTAGGCATAAACTTGATTGAAGTTGGCAAGACAACAAACAATGGTAAAGGTGAGCAAATTGACCTTGGAAGGATACTGATTAAACTTCACAACAAATGAAAACATGAATTAAATTTTTATTAATTAAACTCAAACATATTATTACCATAATGGAGCTCCCTAGATGTTTGAAACACAAAACTTGCACTCAACTTTGGAATCTACAAGAAGCAAGCACTATTTGAAAACTCCTTTACAAGAAATGAAAAGGTGGAGTGTTGGATATTAAAACATCATGGAGAGAGATTTATTTCAGCATAAAAACACCTCAAAAATATCACACAACTCCAAGGACTTCTAAAACTTAGAAACATATTGATAAGTATACCCCTTCTCAATGCAATCCTATAACAGGTTGCTTGTAGTGTTAACGATTGTTCATAAATAAAAATACATAAATATGAGATTTATTTCCATGAAAGTGAAGTATACTTATATTTATATCCACACCCAAGACCATTCTTCTTGATTCGACCTATACGGTCCTTGGTGAGCATTTGAATTTGAGCCTTCTTTGTATGCCAAGGGGAGAGAATGAGAAAATGAGTTGAAAAATCCAATTTTTATGTAATTTATTCAATCCAAACGTGGAGATGACCTATGATAATATGAAGAGTCACACCACCATTTTTTCTAAGTGGCACACTTCCCAAAGAACTGTACAAGTGTCCATTTTTCACTCTTTGGTCAAGAAAACTACCCTTTTCTAAACAACCTACCATTTATTCAGTTATTTTAGATTCATAAAGACACATTTTGTATGACATCAGCATTTTTAACTTTTTCAAATCCCAAGAAACCCGTATAAAGCATTAAATGCAGCTAAAATGACCTCTAGATGACCCAAAAATGATAAATAGACCTAGGGAACTAAAACCAAAGGTAGTATAACATGAAGTGGAATTAATTGACCCTTTAGAAACCTTATAAAATTTATTTAAAACCCCTATAGACCCAAAAAAATCAAGTTTTTAACCTATAGGTGCCCCAGTTTGATTAGAAAGTCAAACTTGGTCAACACTAACCATTTCAAAAATGTCAAATTTAGTACTTATTTTCTTATACAGAGATTGTGCTACATATTTATTAATACCTCTATATCCTTTCTTTATACTATTACCTTCAGCAATTGGTATGATACCAAGAAATCACATTTACTAAGTTACACCACAAAATTCACAAATTTTAAAGAATTTGAATGTGTCAAAAGATCAAATTCAAAAGCTATTTAATCCAACAAATTAAAAATTTATTGAAGTTATTTAAACTTACATTTATTTTGACACAATTCATTTTATACTCTCATCCCTCACATCAAAATGAGGGAATGCATCAGGATTATTATAGTAGATAAGTCTACACAAATAATATTTATAAGATCACTCAATTTTTTCACATTATACATGATTTAGAATGGTTCATATTATATACATGCTACAAATTTTGGATAGGGGTTTTACAAATTTATAATAGAATATGCAAATTGAAATAATTTCTAGTGTAATATGTCATGTAGGTTCCCTCCATCAAACAAAGACAGGAACTATACATTACCAAATATCAGCAGCATTATACATATTCAGAGGCATATGCACATACAAAAATCAAATTTCAAAAATTCAAAATGATTCATAAATCAAATATGGGACAAATATTGACACATTGATAAAATTTATGGGGGAATATGTCATGCATGTGATTTCAATTTACATAAACTTGATTACAAATTTTTACACACTTATATGCATGTGCATCAATATATGCAAAAAATTAGAATAATGAAATTACAAGTTTCACATATAGTCATAGTTGAGCATATAGATGCATGAGATTATATCATATTTGGCACAAATTCATGGGGCATAATGATGGTTTATTCACATTTATACATTATTCAAACTCAAAAGGCATGATATTGGCTCATGTACATAGGCACTATAATATAGTTTACATATTCAATGGAAAATGATTATTATTTCAAGTCATATCTATTGGCACTATAGTCATGATGGGGGCTTAAATATTCTTCAATCTCTTTCAATCATGCAAATATAATATATATCCATATGTAGTGGTGTGATTAATTCTATTATGGGTAATCTACATTCAAGTCTTGAGATAATCAATGACCTTATCATTGATTCTATTGAATCTATTATGGGTTTTGACCCTTTCATCTTGGGGTAGAATATTAGAGATAAATTATTTAATCGAGTTATTTTAGTTATTATTTAGCAACGTTAAATGACATACTACTCTCCCATTATCACTTGAATGATAGTTCATTTCCCTACCCCAAAAATAAATAAGATTGAATCATCTTTTCTCCACTTTATTGGGTTAGTTGGTGACCCATGACATCTTCAATATTCATAACATGAGCATTTTTCATATGTAGCATAATATTACATGCATACAAGTGTACTCCTTCCTTAATATTCAAATTTTAACCTCAATTCCAAACTTTTAGTTTTCATATACAGACATTGACTATTACATGTGTTATTTCAAGTTTTGCTATTGAGTATTCTACATAACTAAATTTTCATGCCAAAGATAAAGTGTGTCATACACACTCAGCTATGAATTTCTCTTTTACCCTATAAATTTCATTTTTATAATAAAGGAAAGGTAAGGGGTCGAAATGTAGACACCCAAATTTGGTAAAAACTTATTTTTAAATACCTTTTCATGCAACTTCACACATAAATTATTAATGAAAAATGAAGTATCAATTGGCACATTTTTGGGGGTCTTTCCTCTTTATTTCATAAGTTTGTGTGGTCAATTATTCATTATTTATCATTCTTATAATATTTCCTCATAGATCCTTATTTCCATTCTTTTTATCTTTTGTGTGATTTTTAGACAAGTCCATTAGTTTTGGACAGAGCTCATCCTTTGGACCTATCCATGAAATGTAGAATTGTCCAGGCATAATTTGTAGAGTTATTTTGGGTCATGTTCTATTTGAATCATTATTTTTTACTATTTAGGTATTGTTGGGTCATATTTTTCATGCCAATAGGTTTCCTTATTTGAAATTAAGTTGTTTATATATATAAAGGTACTATAAAGAATTCTAGTTTATCAAGAGATAGAAAAAATATCTTATATTTCATTTAAAAAAATGTTGAAGTTAAATATGAAAGTTACAAAGACTGAGTCCATATTTGTTTGCTTATGTTAAGGATAAAATAGGAGAAAGATCATATAGGCTTGCATTCATAATATCATGCATACACGTTAATGAGAGAATTACATTTGAGTTTGATCCCTCTTCATAGTATTGGTAATGTATTGCAATACTTGGTTATTCAATGGGGATTGACCAAAGTCAGTCCAACTCAATCCATTTCACTTGACACTCCCCTATTTGATATTAAATTAGTTTACCTAGGATTGAGGATTTCATTTTGTAGGTTTATTGGTGTAGTATTTTATATTTTTTAGTGCCTTAACACTTTTAATGAATGCAAGTACAAGTGGATAAAAGTCATAGTTTAATTATTTTTATAATGAAAAAATCTATAATCAATGGACAAGACTATAGTACATAGTTGTCCACGGAAATAAGACCTATCCAAACATAGTCACAAAATATATTTATATATTTGAGTCTATTGGAAGCATAACGACTAAGAGCGGGGTGAATCATTCTTCAAAAACTTTCAATCAATTACATCCACTCATCTATGAACTATAAAATTAACATAGTGATCTAGCAATGCATTAAGAATCAATCACATGAGCATGAAACAAGATAACACATCACATATGTGGGAAACCCTCAAGGGGAATAACACTCACTAAAACAAATTTTGGATAAACTATCCTATAAGATAACGTATCAAATTTAGTTAAGCACTGACCTAATATAGAGCACCAACCCCATATTTATCAAGCACCCACTTAACTTTAAAAAGCACCTAATTGCTAAGAGGCTACAACCCCATATGAATAAGCACCAAATAAGTCAAAGGACACTTATAAAATCACAAAACTTTAACGTAGTTCCAATTCCCTCTCAACTAAGCACCAACTCAATCAACACTAATTCTACAAGCTCCAACCTACAAGGAAGCTTTAACTCCCTCTTTGACCAACAAGCAACTCAGCCAATCAATATTCTTTATTAAAATCATATTTTTGTTGGCTATATCAAATATCATACATCAGGAACACATATTTAATTCAATTATAATAGCCTCTTAATAGGCAATAATCACTCCTTTAGCTCTACTACACTTGATCTCTCTCAACTAACCCTCTTCGAGACTGAATAGGTCATGTGACCTTGATCTTCAATTATAGAACACCTTTATGATCTTAAATAAATGATTATATGATATCTATTTATGGTTTAAAACATGTTACCTAACCTATTTAGGATCATTTATTTATCAATCCATTTTCTTTCTCTTAGCTTGCTTAAATATGCCTAAAACTACCTTGTATATATAACATCCCTTGTTCATATACCACTTAGTCAGCCACACACCCTTAACCTCTTAGGTAAGCCATATGATATATCTTATTATATCTCATAAATAATATTAAAATGACCATTTAATCCCTTTTGGTCTGTCATGACTCAATTAGGCCTCATTTCACTTTTAGGTCTCATGGCATTAGGCCTTCTTATCAACATGTTACCATTTGATCTCTTAGAAAGCATTATGCCTCTATATACATAAATATAATTTAAAAAATAACTCAAATATACCTTATCCAACATCATCTAATAGCCATAACATAATTTAGGTCCAACGTCATGAAACCTTTCAATAGTACTTAGTCCTATTAGGTCTGTGTATACCAAAAAGTCTGTCTTTCAATAATGAATCTCAAACACACTTAATCCATTCAAAAATGAGAAAAAAAATGCATATATAGAATATAAATAAATTAAATGTCATTAAAAAATGTATTAGACACTTTCACTCATAACTTAAGGCTTAAAGGACACCTCATCACAACACTCACTCAAAACTATCAAAATACTCAAGACACAGTCATCATGACTTAGACCTCCAACACCTATGTAGACACTTTAAAAGAATAATGATGCATTAAATATATTATATGACATATTTATAACTCCCCAAACACAAAAATCATATGTTCTAATAGTAATATATTGGTCTTTCAGAGCAATCTTATAACCTTATATCTCGTTGACCAAACTAAACTAGACAGGTCAATTTGTGAACAACTTTTCACCATATTTAATTCCTCCAAAACTTGTTGAAAGAGTATACATGACTTAAAATTCCTAAAAAACATATCCATGCATGTTTTTTCATCATTCTATCATTAAAACATATTCCAATTCATCTTCTCACTGATTCTTGCGTTTTTCACTATTTACACCATTAGGTTTGTCTACGACTAGATAACTTGGAAGACCTATTTAGAAAATTTTATGGATGTAACATATTAAAAAATATCATGGGAATTAATTATTAGTTGATAGCTTCTTCTTCCATGTATTTTCTTTCCTTAACCAATGCAATTTTTGACTACTATAGCAAATTCTTCACAAACAAGTTTGTATTTGTGCATTTTCTCTCTCATCTGACTAACCACCACCATCCAGAGGTACTTGGGAGAGTTTAATACATGATATAATAATTTATATATTAATTTGAGACCATTATGGGATGTTTTTAATAATATATTCCACATTAGGTCCTTTTTAGGGTTTTAGGGAGGTTTAACACAGGTTTTGGTGTTAACGATTATTTATAAAAGACTACCCCTTAAATCTAAAACCAATACTTTGAGTTATTATATATGACCCTTACCCATCTATATTTAATATTTTAATTTCCCATGTATACGTTACACCTACCAACAAATGTCTGAAAGTGCCTCTTGGGTCTTGAGACCTCATTCTATGAACTCAAGAAGACCTAAAATAGTGTTTCTTGAAATTACCTTCAAATAATGACCTCAAACTTTGTGAACATACTTAAAATAACATATATTTCCTCTATATATTCTCACATATGTAAAATTTCCTTGAAAATTTATCTTCTAAATCATTAGGCCTAAGCAGGGTTTAGGAGTGGTCTAGGTGCAAACTTGATATGAATCTACTGCCCCTATAGACTCACCCTTAGACTCTCATGTAAGTTTCCACACCTTATTATCATGCTCACACAATCTTCACAATGTCTCACATGCCTAATATCACTCACCTCATCATGCCACTAGATCAAACATTTACCATGCCATGACTAGGCTCAAACTTTTAATGCATTTGATACCTTGACCTATTATTTTCATGTCATGACCTAAACAAAACATAAAACAAGTAGATAAAAGACATCAAAACACACTCATATCACTCCACCATTCTCTTTATGATGAAAACAATCTTCCATAGCCTCATACATACCTAAAGTGACATGACCAAGCTTTAAATGACTAAACATCTCTCTTCCATGCACCTAAACACCTTTGACACCTTGACGTATACCTTCATGAAATCATAATACATTATTTTCCTTAAAATTATCTCTTTCCTTCAAATTCATCTTGCCACATGGCTTACCCTAAAAAATCTTCATGTCATGACTATGCCACACTATACACATGCATTCCTCTGCACATATCTCTTCATATCATGGCATTAATGAATTGTACATACCTTTTCATATAATATGATTCCTATGTAGACATTAGTTATCTTAAAACATCTTCCATGACCTATACCTTTCATGCTTACATCACTCATGACAATTTTTACCAAAGCAACACTCTTATGTACCTTGACATATCACATACTAGCATCTATCTCTAGTCACCTTTAACATCAACCTTGATAATAAAATGATACATATTTTACATCAATGACCATTATGACTTTGCATGATTTTTGACATCAATTAAAAAAACATGCCAACAAACTCCCACTTTGTCATTGATGGCAAATAAACTCCAATCTGAAATCACTTCAAAAATGGTAATTTTACCATCAACTCATTCTCCCCCTTTTGAAATTAATGTCAACGAGACATATGAAACTTTATCTCTCATTATATAACTTCTTGGATCATACCTCTTGAAATAAAAAGGATCTTCAACATTTCTTGAGTCTATAAAGCATTTTGAATTTTCTCCCTTTCTAAGCTCTTTTCCCTTTTGGTAATAGGATCATAGAGTCTATGAATCATCATACAAACATGTTCCCCCTAACTCCATGAATACATTTTTAAAATGAATTTAGATACATAGGAACACTCACATTATCCTTGATATGACTGATATACATCAAACTCTTGATCATTCACTAGGTTATTCCACTTTTAACATCAACTAAAGAATTAGGGACTTCCCCTTTGTCTTCATAGATTATGCTTACCACTTAAGTCATTAGGACTCTCAAACCATCCTCAATTTCCTTCAAGTATCTTGATGCCAATAGTAATTCACAAATCAAATAATCAACTATTAGAAACACATAACAACTTTTTGCTTACCTCTCAAATACTAATCAGCTACACAAGTTTTCATCACACTTCCAAATCTATCAACAACATTCAACTTATCTTTATGACCATATTGGTCTTGCAGACCAATTCAAATTCTATGTCTCTAGACATGGTCCTATGCTCAAACATGTATTCCATACCATGACTCCTCATGAACTGATCTCTAGAATCAATTCTCATACTAACTAAAACTCCTTTCATCTTGTCATATATATACAAGCTATAAAGAAAACAACTCATACATTACAATATATACAACTTATAATCTTCTCAATATGAGTCTTTTTTTTAATACAACCTCATGCTTTTATAGATATAAGAGTGTCTCCATGAGGCCTAATGGATTCACCCCTTTCTATAGGACTCTCAAAACTACATGAACTCATGAGATTACCATATCTCCATACCACTTTCCTCAACTATCTTTAAATCATGAGACTAATAGTTCATCCTTAGAATCCACTTTGGTTTGACTAAATCATTTGACTCATCCACCTTGTCATCCTGCTTCTTCTCTTTGACTTCTTCATCAATATATGAAGATAACAAGTTTTCTATACAATATTTGATCTATCTTAGAAAATAATCCATTTTGACCATTGGGCTCAATATGATTAGTCATGGATTTCTTTGGCTTCCATACCAATGTTTGACCCTTCTCATGAACTTTAGGAGCTCCACATACCTTGTTAAGTCTTGAGGGCCTTCTACCTCTATTAGTACATAATCTTGCAATATGTCCCATATTATGACAATTATAACAAACAACATTATCGTACTTACCTCTTGATTGATCACTCCTTCTCCCATGTTCCCATGATAATTGATTCCTTGAGACTATTCTACAATCACTTGCTCTATGACCAAAGTTATGACAAGCAAAATAATAACTATTGAAAAAATTATAATACTCATTGCATTGGGTTATTTGATTGATATCTTGATGTTGATTTTCATGTTGGTATTATTGACTTGTTTATCATCACTATGAGTCTCATATTTGAGATTTTATACATAGGTCTTTGAGATCTGACTCTTCTTATTCTCTTTTTGGTTTTCTTTGAACCCAAGATGTGTCTTGTTATGTAGATACCTTTGACTACTCAAAATATCATCAAGAACTTCAATACTCTTCTCAAATATTTGATGTGTCTTCAACTTGACTATTGTCTGATCTAATTCTACATTTAGGGATTCCATTTCCATTCCAAACTTGATGCATTCTTCCTCCTTAGTCTTAAGATTTGTAGTGATAATTACAATCTAATGTTATAGTTTTTTGATGATCTCATCATGTTCATTGGTTTTGATTCTTAGTCTCTCTTCAAATATGTTGATTTGATCCTCATAACTCTTAACCAATGATCTTAGTTTTTTATTCTTCCTTATTTGGAACTTCCAATCCTCTAGAGCACTCATCAATTTTGGGTCAAGGTTCACTTTAACCTATTCTTCATCTGATTCTTCATCATCCATAAGGACTTTCCCTTTTGAGAAAACCTCATTATTTATTTCTATAGCCATGAATAAGGTTTCATTATTATTATGATCATTATAGTCATCATCACTATCATATGTACTAATGTCACTTACATCAGATGAGCTACTATCTTCTTTGGTATAGAAACTTCTCTTGTTTTTTAATGACCCTTTCTTGTCTTCATATTTTATGAAACCCTTTGTTCTCTTGTCAAGCTTATAGGTCTTCTTGTCATCACCATGATGTCCATCGTGTTATTCATGATGCTCAGTCTTATCCTTGTTAAGACATTTGGATGTAAAGTGACCAATCTTACAATAGTTAAAGCACTTAAATGCAATTTTCCATTATACTGATAAACATTTCCTTAATTTTTTGAAAAATATGGCTTCTATCTTATCATCATAAATGTTTGTATTAAGATCATCCTTGTCATTCTTACCTTGTTACTTCTTCTCATCTTTGAATGTAGATTCCTTCTTAGAGGTCTTCCATCACTTGTCCTCATTTCAAAGGCAATCAAGATGCCATGAATCTCATCTATCTTTAGTGTGTTTAGATATTTGATCTCCTATACTATAGACACTTTTGAATCAAACTTAGAATTAAGGTATCTTAGTACATTTTTTACTAATTTTGAATCTTCTAACTTCTCTCCTAGTTCTCCAATGACATTTACCACTTCATCTACTCTCAATAGATAAGATGCAATCTTTTCATTCTTAGGATTTCAAACTACCTTCGATGAGTCTATAATGTTTCCAACTTAAATTTTGTGTATCCTTCATAGTTGGTATAAAAAATTTCCCAAATACCTTTGGCTATATCAAAATGCATGACCTTAACAAAATCTACTTTTGAAAGACCACACAGGATGGCATTCATTGCCTTAGAGTTATTCTCACTTGCCTTCTTGCCTACTACATCATTTTATGGTGTAGAAGGTGGAGTGAATCCATCAACAAAATATTTCCATATTTCATAACCCAAGGACATTAGATAGGTCTTCATTATGATGCTCCAAAATACATAGTTAGTCCCTTTGAAGATAGGATCCTTATTTGTTGAGAAAGCTTTTTGTGTTTCTTCACTAAACATGTTTGTGCTTCAAGGATCTCCTTCAATATGTTAGAAATAATTCAAAGTACCAAGCTCTGATACCAATTTTTTATAAGAATAATTACTAATGGGGGGGCAATCAATCTTTTAAAACTTTCAATCAATTACATCTACTCATTTATGAACTATGAAAGCAAAACAATGATCTAGAAATGCATTAAGAATTAATCGCATGAGCATAAAACAAGATAACACATCACATATGTGGGAAGCCCTCATGTGGAATAAAACCCACTAAATAAAATATTGGACAAATTTTACAATGATATAATGTATCTTAGTTGAGCACTAACCCAACATGGATCACCAACCCTAGATTTATCAAACACCCACTTGAGTTTAGCAAGCACCTACTTGCTAAGAGGCTACAAACCCATATGACTAAGAACTAACTTATTAAAATTAAAATTATGAAATAAAAAACATAAAATTTAGTTACAACTCCTTCTTGACTAATTACCAACTCAATCAACACCAATTCTTCAAGATCCAACCTGCAAGGAAGCTTTAACTCCCTCTTTGACTAAGCACCAACTTAGCCAATCAATATTTTTTATTCCACTCATCTATTTTTATTCTCTATCCACTATAATACATAATTAACACATATTTTATTTAATTATGATATCCTCTTAATATTAAATGATCACTCATTCAACTCTACTCCACTTTAACTCACTCAAAACTGCCTTTAGGCTTCTTCGCTCAACTAGCCCTCTTCAAGACTGAATAGGTCATGTGAACTTGATATTAAAATATATAAAACCTATATTATATTCATTAAATTATTATATTCTCTTTAATTATGGTTTAAAACACATTACCCAACGTCCTTAGGCTCATTTATTTATTAAACCATTTGCTTACTCTTAGCTTGCTTAAATAGGCTTAAAACTGCCTTATGTATATACAATTCCTTGTTCATATACCACTTAGTAAACCACACACCCTTAAATATTAGTTCATAAATAAAATATACTTATGATATCTCATAAAAAATATTCAAATTACCTTTGATTTCCTTTTGGTCTATCATGACTCAATTAGTCCTTATTTCACTTTTAGGTCTCATGGAAACCTAATTGCATTAGGCCTTCTTATTAACACATTAGCATTTGATCCATTGGAAAAAATTAAACCTCCATATACATAAATATAATTTCAAACACAACTTAAATATACCTTATCCAACATCCTATGATATCCATAACATAATTTTGGTCTAACTCCTTCATGAAACCTTTCAATAGTACTCAGTCATATTAGGTCTATGTATACCAAAAAGTCTATCTTTCAATAATGAATCTCAAACACACTTAATAAATTAAAACATGAGAAAAAAATTCATGCATATAATATACATGACCTCAAGGTCATTACCAAATTTATTAGGCACTTTTACTCAAAACTTAAGGCTTCAAGAACACCTCATCACAACACTCACTCAAAACTATCAGAATACTCAAGGCACAATCATGGTGACCTAGACCTCAAAAACCTTTGTAGACACTTTAAAATACTCATAATTAATTAAAAATATTATATTACATATTTATAACATCCCCAAAAATAAAAATCATATGGTCTAATAGCAAGATATTGGTCTTTTAGACCAATCTTATAACCTTATATCTCACAGACCAAACTGAACCAGATAGGTCATTTTGTGAACAAATTTTCACCATATTCAATTACATAAAAAACTTATTGAAAGAATATACATGAATTAAAATTATTTAAAAACATATCCATGCACTTGGTTTCATCATTCTATCATAAAAACATATTCCAATTTATCTTCTCACTATTGCCTAGGTTTTTCACTATTTACACCATTAGGTCTGTCTATGACTGGCTAACTTGGAAGATTATTTTATCACATTTTATGGATGGATACTATCCATAAAACATCATGGGAATGAATTATGAGTCCCTATATTCTTCTTCCATCCATTTTCTTTCCTTGACCAATGCAACTTTTGAATGTTACAGCAAATTCTTCACAAACAAGCATGTATTTATGCATTTTCTCTCTCATCTGACTAACCACCACCACTTGGAGGTACCTAGGAGAGTTTAATACATGATATAATAGTTTATCTAGGAATTTGAGACCATTATAGTCTATTTTAAACAATATATTACACATTGGGTCCTTATTAGGGTTTTAGGGAGGTTTAACATATGTTTTGGTGTTAACGATTGTTCATAAAACATTGCCCCTTAAATCAAAAACTAATGATTAGAGATCTTATATGGGACCTTATACATATGTCCTTAATATATCAGGTTCCCATGTATATTTTATTCATTCCAATTCATGTTTTAAAGTGCCTCTCAGGTCTTGAGACCTCATTTTGTGAACTCAAAAAGGCCTAAAATAGTGATTCTTGCAATTCCCTTCAAACCATGACCTCAAAATTTGTGAACATTCTTAAAACAACATATCATACCTATATTCATGATCACATATGTAAAATTGGCTTTAAAACTAATCTTCATGCCTCATTAGGCCTAATTAGGGTCTAGGTACAGACTTGATTTGAAGGTCTTACCCCTGTAGGCTTACCTTTAAACTCTCATGGATGATTCTACACATTATTCACATGCTCACACAACCTCTCACATGCCTAATATCACTCACTACATCATGACACCAGCTCATACCTTTACCATGCCATGATTAGGCTCAAACTTCCAATGTAATTGATACCTTGACCTATTCCTTTCATGTCATGACCTCAAAAAACCATCAAAAAAGTAGATATAAAACACCACAAAACACTCATATCACTACACCATTCTCTTTCTAATGAAAACAATCTTCTATAGCCTCATATATACCTAAAATGACATGACCAAGCTTCATATGACTAAACATCTCTCTTTCATTAACTTAAACACCTTTGACACCTTGAATTTTACCTTAATGAAACCATAATAGATTAGTTACCTTAAATTTTTGATGCAAACAATAAGTCACTTATCTCACACTTTGGCTTGATTCAAGAATGCTCTTCTTTGAACAAGGATCACTAATGCATTTCTCACTCTATGATTCTATGGTTCTTCAATATGTATTTGGGTTCAAGGTTTCTTATTATTCTCTTTAAGGTCTCTTAATGTTCCTCAATTCACTTACTAATTCTTCCTAGTTCCAACACTCTGCTTACATAACTCTATATGCTCAACATGCACAAGATTAAAACCTTTTTTTGTTGAATTTCCTTATGTATGGATACGTACAGACACAAATTTTTAAACCAATTATTATTTCAATTACCCTTTATGATTATTCATCTTTTTATTCAATATCAATCTCTAACTCTACTGGGAAGCCATTCTACTAGCCCTGTTTTATTCTCTGTTAGACCTAATTAGGCCTATTTGGTCCTTAGTCACTTAAACATGTTAATAATTGTACTTTTTTATATTTAATTTACATAAATCCTTAATAATAATTTAAAACACATGAATGTATATCAAAATACAAGTTTCCATGTGATTCTACAAGTAGATTTTTGATATAAATGCCTTTCTTTCCTTAAACCCTATATTAGGGTTATCAATCTCAAGACACACCTAAGAGTAAAAAAACTAATCTTACACTCTTTATGAAAGGTTTCAAAAGGATTTAAAAGTTTCATAGGTTTTTTTTTATACCACACTCCTTTCTAATCCATTATATGTCTACCCCTGAGCCTCTATCAACTTTTCTAGCAAGATCTTTTACTCCTTCTACACTCAGACTTTACTTAAAGGATTTATAGGCTTCATCTTGAGGATATGACCTCCCAAAAATGTGTGTAACATTAGATATAGATTTTAAAATATTTTATTAATCCTATTTACCTTCTTAAACATGTATTTTCTTTCTTAAGTCCCAATTTTCACTAAATCATCCATGTAACTACTTCTCCTGAGCACACAGTCACCATTCACTACATCTATAAGTGTTATTTGAGAATTATGTATCATAAAGGGATTTAAAACCTTTGTATATATATTAATGGTGCTAATAAATGTTATCACTCTTTTAAATAGTCCCCAATTTATTTAGTGACTTAGTTACCCTATTTCTTTACATTCTATTTGCACAGCGTAGATATGCACTATCATATAGGCCTGTATAATGTTAAAAGTCAAGATAATAATAAAATAATGATACAAACTATTGAAACACATTAAAAAAAATTATAAAAAACTCACCAATTAATTCTAAGAATTAGAAACAATTAATTGAATCTTATTTCCATGTGCAGTCTGATCACCATCAACACATTTGGCAGCATGCAAGACATATAGGGTTACAAGTTTCCTCCTCAAAATTTGGGAATATTTCATAAAAAAATTTCTTGGTAATTGATCCCAATTATTCTAATACAATAAAAACTATCTTTAAAACCAAAATTAATATGTTTTATGACAAAACTAGCTTTTTATAACTACTTCTAATTATTACAACAAGCAAGAAAACTCCTTGTACCAAAAGCCAAGGTATATTTTCCATACATAGTAGCTCATGGCCCATTTTAAGGACAATTTATGTCATTATTTATGATTCTTAACTATTTTACATCTTTAAAAACTTATGTACAACCTTCTATCACACCTATTTTAGACCCAATTATTCAAATATTCAAATATGACAAAAGGTGGGAAAATCCTAGTTTAAATTTATAGCCTACTCTATCACCTATAGACACTTTGAAAACATTAAAAGGTGTATAAAATGACTTATAAAACCATTATAATGACTCAAAACACCCTTATTGACTCCTATCTACTTGACCAAAATAGAATTATCAAAACAACATAAAGCTTGTCATCCACATATGATGTTCCTGTATCATACACCTAGGGTATGAAAAGAAACTTTCCATAAAAGTTTGTCAACTTATCTTGATCTCCCCAAAATTCCTCATTATTTTTATCTTATTATATACATTTTTACACTCTTTAATCCCATGTTATATGAGTAACATATAGACCTCTTTGTGTTTTGATTAACTCTACCTTGCTAACTCCTTAGAGGTTGATGGATTACACAGTGATCTTCCACCTGATCATCTTCATAACTTTATCCTTTTCATGCAACCAACATACACATGAAACACACACATCAAAGAAAAAAACTCCTAGTGATCTCCTTGGAAACCAAATTTTTTCTTTGGCTTGCATCCTTTGTCCATGCTTGAGTTTATTGCTTGTGGAAGTATTGCTAATGTTTCCTTCTTTTCTTTTACAAGATCTTAAAAATTTGTAACCTATTTATAAAATTATTATTTTTTCCACTCTCTATTTTATCATTATATTCTCTCTCCATCACCAACTCCCTCAACATAGCCACTTTATCAACAAATCCTCCTAGAAACTCATTGTTTTGTATAAGGGTCAAATAAGAGGATAAGTTTGTAAAGAAATATTTCAAATATTCATCTAAAATAAAATTACCTTATTGTTATAAGGGTATAAACTTATTTTTACTCACCTATAACTCCTCAAAGTATTCTTCAAATGTGGTATTCTCTTCTTCTAATGTCTTGGCAAATTGCACTAGCTTGTCTCCTTCTTGACACTTGCGTACAACTATTATGTTATTAACCTCCTTACTATTTAAAATACCTTCCTTGGGTAAATATTCATTTTTTTATAAACAACATGACACTTCTTGATGTCTCTCTCCATGAATTATCCTTTAATGGTTTCAATGTATGCCTGTAATCATCTTTCTTAATGGTATAGGTGTTATCTCTCCCATCATACAATCTTCTCCTACCATACTGTCATGGTCTCCCAAGAATGATGTGGTAAACATAAATGAGAAATACATCACATAATATCCTATCCTTGTATCCACCTATCTGAAATTCTACATTTCATTGTTCACTCACTAGGACTTGGTGACTATTTTGAATCCAAGAAACCTTGTATGGGTTTGGATGTTTACTTATTTCTAGGTAGAGTTTAGACACCATCAATGAAGATACTAAGTTATATGTACTACCATTATCTAAAATAAAAGCATCACTTACCTTTACTCTTGCACATGGTTCAGAATAATGTTTCTCTTTGTGATGGTTCTCTCTTTTCTTGGCTAGTATTCAAAATGACTCTCTTCATTAGTAAGCTCTTACCTATTTTAGGATCCTCCACATATTTTTTAAATGCATCTACACTCTCATCCTCTTTTTATACCATTTTATTTCTACTCTCATGCCAAGATCTGCCACTTTTCACATATTTAGGACACTTATGGGACCTATTCCCTACAAACTTGTTACACTTGAATCACTTGCCTAAAACCATCCATTGTCTCTTCCTCTACCATATAATCTACCACCTCTAATACTATAACCACCTCTATTTGATGAACTTGAAGCCTCTGAACTACTTCCCACTTATTTTCTTTGTCCTTGATAATGAATTTTATTACTTGGCTGCCCTCTTCCTTCTTGTTGGCTTATTCCTCTATAGTTTCTTCCACCTCTTCCTCTATTTCAACTAACTTTTCCTTCTTTCAAACTTTTCTTCTGATCTCAAGTCTACTTGATAATCCTCCTCAATATTCCTAGGTGCCAAAATACTCAACTCATCTTGAATGGAAAACTTCAAACCATTCATGTATCTAGCTACCTCCTCAGCATCATCTTCTATGTGGTCTACTTGAATGGTCAGCTTGTAGAACTCCTCCATGTATTCCTTCACTAGTATATCCTTCTACCTCAAGTTTTTCATTGTCCTAAACAAATGAGTCTAATAATCCTTAAGAATGAACTTTCCCTTCATCTTGGCCACCATCCCATCCCATGACTTTATCTTATCTTTACCTCTTCTTCTTCTCTCTTCTTGGATGCCATCCCACCATAAGGATGCATGACCCTTCAGCATTGTTACTAAAAATTTCACCTTCTTATCCTCCACCTCTTCATAATCAAAGTATTTATCTATGGCTATGATCTAATCAACTAACTCTTCCACATTAAGGCTACCCTCATTCATGGGTACTTCCATCTTGGGATTTGAAGTCACCCTAAGCACTGATCTAATAAACCTATCTTCCACTCTTCCTGCATCACTTTAATATACTACCTCTTCATGAGTAATATCATCCTCAATGTCAGATATATCACCTCTATTTATCTCTCTTCATTGTGCCAACTCTTTGGCTTGCAATCTTGCCTATAGGTTCCTCATCTCAACTACCATAACATCCACTACTTACAATATCCTTTGGAATAATGCTATTGCTCCTTTTCCTCTACCTATCACGATTCATTTTTTCCTTCCCAAGAGATCCTAAGATATGATACCAAAATGATGCAGACAATAAGTCACTTATCTCACACTTTGACTTGTTTCAAGAATGTTCTTCTTAGAATAAGGATCACTAAGTCATTTCTCACTCTATGATTCTATAGTTATTCAAGATGTCTTCAGGTTCAAGTTTTCTTATTATGATCTTTAATGTCTCTTAATATTCCTCAATTCACTTACTAACTCTTCCTAGTTCCAACACTCTGCTTACACAACTCTGTCTACACAACACACATAAGATTATAGCCTTTTTTGCTGAATTTCCTTTTGTATGAATATGTACAAACATAAATTTGGAAAAAAATTATTTTTTTAATTACCATTTATGCGTATTCATCTTTTTATGTAATATGAATCTCCAACTATACTGGGAACTCATTCTACTAGCCCTATTTTGTTCTCTATTAGACCTAATTAGACCTGTTTGGTCCTTAGTCACTTAAACATGTTAGTAATTGTAATTTCTCATACATAAATAATAAAATTCATTCATAATAATTTCAAACACATTAATTTTTATCAAACTAAAAAAAATCGTGTGATTCCACTAGTAGATTTATGATATAAACACCTTTCTTTCCTTAAACCCTAGATTAGGGTGATTAGTCTCAAGACACACCTGAGAGTAAACAAACTTATCTTACCTCTTTATGAAAGGTTTAAAAAGGATTTAAAAGTTTCATATGGGTTTTTTTGATACCACACTTCTTTCCAATCCATCATATGTCCACTCTTGAGCCTTTATCAACTTTTTTATCAAGGTCTTTTACTCACTATACACTCAAACTCTACTTACAAGGTTTCCAGGGTCTGTCTTGAGGATTTAACCTCCCACAAATGTGTATAAATTATATAGAAATTTTAAAACATTTTATGAGGCCTATTTACCTTCCTAAACATGGATTTCCTTTCTTAATTCCTATTTTCCACTACATCATCCATATAACAGCTTCTCCTGAGCACATAGTCACCATTCACTATGTCTGCAAGTGTTACTTAAGAATTATGGATCATCAATGGGTTTACAATATCTATATACAAATTAATATTGATAATAAACTTTTTATCACTCTTTTAAATAGTCCCCAAGTTCTTTAGTGACTTAGTTACCCTATTTTTTTACATTCTATCTACATAGTCTAGATAAGCACTATCTTACAGGCTTGTATAGTGTTCAACATCAAGATAACAAGAAATTAATACTAAAAACTATTTAAACACATTAAAAAATGTATAATTAACTCAAAAATTCATTCTAATCATTAAAAATAATGCATAATTGAATCTTCTTTGCCATGTGTAGTTTGATCACTATCAACACATTTGGTAACATGCAATAAATATAGGGTTACAGGTTTACTCCTTAGAATTTGGGCATATTTCATTCATTTTTGTCTTGGGATTTGAGACCCCTTATTTTAATACAATCAAAAACTATCTTTAAAACTAAAATTCATATGTTTTATGACAAAATTAACTTTTTCTAACTACTTTCCATAGTTACAACAGCAAGAAAACTCTGTGTACCAAAAGCCAAGGTAGATTTTTCATACATAGTAACTCATGGCCCATGGTAAACACCCTAGGTGTCATTATTAATTATTAATAAATATTTTACATATTTTAAAACTTATGTATAACTTTCTATCAAACCTAATTTAGACCCAATTATTCAAAAATTCAAATATGACAAAAAGGTAAGAAAACCCTAATTTGAATTTCTAACCTACTCTATCACCTCTAGACCCTTAGAAAACATTCCAAGGTGTTTAAAATGACTTATAACACCCTTATAATGACTTTAAACACTCTTATTTACTCCTATCTACTTTACCAAAACAAAATTGTCAAAACAACACCAAGCTTATCGTTCACATATGATGCTCCTACATCAAATTCTCTCTTGTCTTCAAATTCATCATATCACGTGACTTACCCTAGAAAATATTCATGTCATGACTATGCCACACTATTCAAATTAATTCCTCTACACATAACTATTCATATCATGACATTAATGACTTTTATAGACCTCTTCATACATTATTCTTCCTATGCAGACATTAATTATCTTCAAACATACTCCATGACTTGTACCTTCCATACTTACATCACTCATGACAATTATCATAAATGCAACACTCTTATGTACCTTGAAATATCACATATTTCCATATATCCTTAGTCACCTTTGACATCAACCTTGACAGTATAAGTATACATCTTTGACATCAATGACCGTTATGCCTTTGCATGATGCACCCTTTTGACATAAATGTCAGCAACATGCCAATAGAGAGGTCATAGTATTATTTTATCCTATTTATAATTATCAAAAACCTACTACAATCAATCAAAAACTATAAAATTCTAAGTATCTTACTATTTTTTGTACTTACTATATTTATTGTATCCACTTATCAAATCAATTATGCTTTCCAACTAGATTTATGACTAAATGTCATATATTAAAATCTTAATATAATATCTTAACATTTTATACCTATTAAACACTTGTTAAATATAAATATGGTAAAAAACACATACACAAAATTGATAGAGATGGATGATTTTTAAAAATTGAAGACATTTCAGTATGGTTAGAGGTGTTTAGAAATCAAGACCAATGAACTATTGATTAGGAGATGTATAATTAGGATAATAAAAAATTAAGCACATACTAGGGAATTGTTATAGGTGACTAATATAAAATTAGGAAGGTCATGTTCATATAAGGTAATTGAAAAAATAAAAGGGTGTCAAAAGCCATAAATTTATGCACAAGTCATGTAAATTAAAAAAAGGTAAGGAATGACATTGTCAAGTGTCTTATACCATATTTTAGTGTCTATACTATGATTTTCATAATTACATGTTTTTCTTAAATATGTAATATCTTTATAAATCATGCAATTAAATGGGTTAAAATCATGTGAAATAATTCTATAAGAATCATTAACTCTCCTTCATAACACATATTTTAATATGATATGCTTCTTATTACTCCTCATTGTCAAAGGGCATGTATGACATATTTCATTCCTCCTCCCCCTAGACCTCAAGTTTATGATAACTACTATCTACCCACTATTATTTTCATAAGGCTTACATTATATAAAGACACCAATGATATCACAATCTCAAAAGGTAAGATGGGTCCTCCTATTGACTTTTATACAACTATCAAATCTAAAAATACTTTGTGAATATGATAATGATTATCATGGTACACCATAGCTTGATGAACTTAATGGCGGAGATCCCAAACAAGTTTCAACCCTTTCTAGCTTTTAGGAACTAATATGTATAAAACTTAATGATCTAGATAAGGTCTTGAATATAATCTTAGAAGCTAAAAATGTAAAGAATGTTAAGGTTGTCACATCTGAGGAAAAACATGAGCACTTCAATGATACTAATTTACCTTTTAGTGTTATTGACTCTATAATAGGTGTTTAGACCACTACTACTATTCCTATTTCTCCACCTATGATTATAAATGTGATGCCCACCCACAGCATTGGGGGAAACACAAGGTTTTCCTCATATTTCTATGATTATACCTACACAACATACTTTCATACCTCCTAGAGTTGTTATTCACCTGACACCATCCATGGTTACATAGTCTTCTATTCCTACACCTCATATCATTTTTAAAACTATATTTGATCTCCAAGACAAAATTTCTCAATTAGAATAAAATTCACCTAGAGGGGACCATTTCACTAATTCTCACGTGTTACTACATAACCCATTGTCCTATGATATATCAACTCATCCCTTACTTATAGGATTTATGGCACCTAATCTTACATTATATGAGGGTAAACATAATCTAAAATAACACCTTTTACCCTTTCATATAGCATGTTTTGACTATGCATCTAATGATAAGTTATTGATTAAGTTATTTTCATGAAGTATTAATGGATATGCCTTGTGATGGTTTTATGACCTCCCCTTTAGGTCATTTTACGTCTTCAAACCTTTAGCCAATCAATTCTTAGCACACTTTTCAATCAAAATTAGTGAGAAGATGTCTTATGCTCAAATTACAAAACTAAAACAAAGACTCACTGAACCCATTAGTGATCATGCACTTCATCACAATACATACTTTCTAAGCTAAAAAACCCAATGGTTGATAATTATTTGCAAGACATATTCAAGCAAAACTTGATTTACCCATTGCATGATTCCATTATATTCAAATTCTTTCAATATTTTGATGAATTATACCATATAGTCAAGGACTATGTAGTTAGGCTCCTTGTTATGAATAAGATAAATTATGGGTCCAATCATCCAACTACTTATATCCCTTATTATTTGTATGTGTATTGTGGAAAAATAAGTCAAGAGAGGAATAATACATCATTTTCAACTTTTTACCTGCTAACTTAAAGAAGTGCAATTACATGATTGTATGACATTAGGAGGCAAACCTACATAGAAAAATATAAAATCTATAAAACTATGCACTCATAATACACATTCTTTTCCTAGACACATAGTTTTTGGTTATAGAGGCACAACACCAAATCTACCATTGGTAAATTTTTTTATTAGGAAACATGTGTTACAGTGAATAGTTTGTATTTCACATGAAGTTCATCCATTCCTTATAGACCAAGGTTGAACTTTCAAAACTCTAGAATCTTTTCAAGGTGTTATTGTTCCATCTATTTTGCTTGTCATATTATTCATTAATTGTCAAATATATTTAAAGTACACTTATTTACTATTTTTAAAAACTAGAGTAGATTTATTTATTGTTCTATACTATTATATTCTGTATCTCCCTTGTGAACTAGTTTTGATTTTTTGTTCATAATTAACCCTATCTTAAAGAAAAAATAAATAAAATAAAAATTACTTGATATGAGTTTGATGAATGATGCAATAATTTTTAAAATCCATAGCACCAAGCATTAAAAATCAAATTTCAGATTATAAATATTTAAAATTTAAATTTTAGAAATATGCTTAATCTTAGATAGTTAGGTTATCTAGGATTAATGATGAATGGAACCATTTTTTATTCAAGATCATACTATGAAATAAGAAGATCATATCCTAATCAACCTCAAAATTTGTTAATAGATACACATGATGAATATTTTCTCTAAAGTAGTGGCTAAGTAAGACTAAGTTAAATTAGCAAGACATTTCATGGGTTTCATGTCGCATGCATTCATGATTCCAATTAGGATTCCTTTACTTACTCATCGTAATGATGATGAACATTGGATCCCCTGAAATAATTAGATTATTTACATCCCATTTACAAATCTAGTTTTATTCCATATCCACCAAAACAATAGCCTCAACCTCATTATTTATGGTTCTTGGAATGAAGAAATATTCCTCCACATGAATATATTATTTTGCTCCTAAAGAAGGCATCCAACTCCTACTAAACCTATATTTCCTCTATATGACTCTCAAACATGAGATTGACTTGACCAAGTGATGAGGAGATCCATTTTTATAGTCTCATTTTTTTCTAAGAAATTTCTTGACCCTTTAATTAGGGTGAATGTTTGGGATATATTTCTTGAATTTCCTTTTTATACATTGATAAATTTTGTGGATTAATCTGAAGAGATGATAAAAATCTTGTGGAAATTATAGCCTTGGTTTTCTAACAACACCATTCCTAGGATTATTCTTTCATTTTAAAATTTTGTTGTTTATTTATATCCAAATGCTCCAAATTAGTCCAATAGGAGTAGTTCACCATAGGGGGAAATTTTTTTGTGCATTTGGCCTAGGAACAAAACTTATCCTTCAGTTTTTTAGACCAAAATCAAAAAAAACTTAGCTTGGTGAGAAAACAATTTCACATTTTATAGGTGAAAGGAAAATGATGTAATATGTGATATGTAGATCATGCCTTTATTTTTCAAAAGGATAAACATGATTATCCTTTCATTATCATCCCCTTTAACATATAATGAGTGAGAATTTTATAAGAGCATGCTAGTTAATTTAATTAGTTATCTTTAGGTGTATTGTGGGTGTTCCAAATTAACTAGCCAAACTAGTTTTATCTTAATAGTATATTTTTTGAGGATAAATTATATCCCTCCCTTATTTTATATATATATATATATATATCCATTCCATATAAGGGTGTCTTCTAAGAAATTAGAAGGAATTTTTCCTTGGTAAATCATGTCTTTAAGGAATGCTTAATTGGCCTCTTGGATAGGGGAGTCTTAGACAAAATTCCAATGTCTATGTGTCCTACCTTGAATCTATATTTCAATCCATTAATTGAAAACTATGGGTCCATATGAACTTATACTTTTTTAAGTCTTGATGACCTTGTTAACATTTTGACCCAAAAAAAAATTTGTGGCCATTTCCAATTACCTATATCAGGTTCTCACAAATTTATCTCCTAATTGAGGCAATGAAATTTAAAATACGAGGGCCTTGTGTTAGTCTTTAAATTTTGAAGATTATTATCAAAGATAATAAATCCAAGTAATTTTTATCAAGCATGATATTCTAAGTTTGGTCATATTCTTCGTATATTCACCATGATTTTTTTATCCCATTGTGTCATGTGCAATTATATGCCCTTGATCTATTCTCCTCCATCACTCATTAGACAACACACTTTTATCCACTCTAGTAGCTTATTTTTTATTTATTATAAGGTTCCTCACCATAGTAGTGTTTTCATATTTTTGTTTATTTATTCTATGGCTCCTTTCAGTGCTTTGAAGGCTAAAAAAATGTAGGTCAAGAATTAATGAAGGATTAATTTGATGAGAGTGGTTCTTCCTACTAGACTAATCCATATTGATTTATATGATTATAATGTATTCCACATGTTCTTCATTATATTTTTCAAAATTTTAGATTTTGCATATCCTTTAATAGAGGGACATTATGATATTTTTTGGAAAGAGAACCAATTATTATTAGGAAGAGAACCAGTTGGCAATACCACTTAGGGATGCATTGTTAAAGAATACTTTTAATTTTTTGAGGTTTGTTTTTTATCCAGATTATTCATCATAGCCTTTAATGGATTCATTGAAATATCTTACCTCTTTAGCTTTTGCATTTATAAAGAGGCTCATATCAAATCTAAAAAATGCGAGACTTGGGATGAAGGAGAGGAAGTTGGGGGATATTTCAAACCTTAATCTCCCCTTATTTTATTTTTTCCTTTAATTAATGACTTAAAACATAAACCATGATGATGGAGGTAGAGGTAAAGTGGATCCCATTTTTTAGTTCCTCAATAATTTTTAAAAAAAACCCATTAGGATACTTTTAACTAGAATTAAGAAGTATGAGATTACTATGCAATACATTATCTATTTCATCCATTTCTTGGAGAACTTAAATAATTATCTTCCTTACAAATTCCTAATTAAGATAATCATATGCCTTTGCTATGTTTTATTTTATGATCATCCATTTATATTTTCTTGACTTGAGTGAATACAAAATATTAAGTGAAATGATGATTCCATCAAGGTTTTATTTTCCTTTCACAAAACATATTTTTTAGGATAAAAGATTTTAGTTAGGATATTATTTAATATTTATATAATGGATTTGGATATTAGTTTTTAAATAGTATTGAATAATGAGATAAGATGAAACACAACAAGGGAAAGGGGATTTGGTTTATTGGGGTGAAATTTTAGACACATAAATTTGGTCATGAGTACTTGATAATGTTAATTTTTCACATATTCCTAAGCAAATGAATTACACCTAGATACATGACTCTTATTCACCTTTTCTCTAAACCTTGTATCTATATGTGGGTTGAACCCTTTGTTTCCATTATCACTACATATAAATATCAATGTCAAATGCTGAAGCTACCTAAAATCACCTTTAGATTGTTTCCAATAGAGGACAAGTGTCCCTTGCCCTTTTGTAAAAGTTTTCCCTAAGTAGATAGGAGTGTAGTACATCATTTTCCTTTTATGCCATTCGCATCATGTGTTAAATAGCAGTTAGTTTCCAAATTTGAAATTAATATTTTGGGTTTTCTCACAAGTTTTTCATGATCAATGAAATGTAATTATTGAAAGATTCAACTATAAATACATATCAAGATTCATTCATTTTCCCCACTTGATATTCACTTAGTTAAAACATATACACTTTTGTACATTGATAAAATATGCCCTATTTTGTATCACTCATAAGGAGCAACAATAAGTCAAGTCAAGATCCTTCTAAAGAAAGTTAAGAGCTATCATTGTTAGGTATTAGTGTCATCTTCTAACTACATACATATATTCAAAGGAGAAAAATTTTACATTCAATCTATGTGGGAAAACTACCTGGACTTGATTTTCATTCTTAGAGTATTGAATACATAGGAAATTATCAATCATGAAAGGGGTGATTGAGGTAAACTCAAATCATTACACTCCTCTCTTTTTCTTTCAAATTTTCAAGCTAAAAAGTACCCTAAGAGTTTCAATGACAAAAGAATAAAAATAATGATTTATGCATGGTAAACCCCTATTTGATATATCTTAGGTTTCTTATCATCATCAATTGTAACAATTTAAAAAAAACATTTTTACTCATAATCAATCAGGACAAGTCCGCAGTCAATGGACTTAGGCATAGTGCATTGTTGTCCACTTATAGAAATCCTATATAAAAAGATATTATGTTTGTACCTATGATGTGTCATTTAAATATTTATATTTTCTATTTCTTTTCCTATCAATACCATGTCACAATTGATTGGGATAAGTTCACAATCAATGACCTGGAATACACTAAATCATCATTCACTTCCAACGAACCTATCTAGATTATGTTTGTTGTTATGTGTTTGTTATTAGACCTGAATATTCAAATATTCCTCTTATTTCCACTTACATAAAGTTAGAACAACCAACATAAATCAGTGTGAAAATTAATTATATTTCTTCTTCATGTTTTCTAAAAATAACAACTTTCATATTTAGTAATTTGTCAAAATCAGAATAGTTGAATATTGTACATCTTTAGCTTTCTAATATTTCCATTTTTTCACCTATTAAATAATATTCAATTTTTATTTGTTCTATCAAAAATAGGTTAAGACATATTGGTGAACCCAAACTATTGTTTTAGAGCCTTTGATTTTTTATTTGGTCTTCATTTTCATTTTTAAATTTCACTTTTTTTTCTTTGTCTTCCTAAAAAAAAATTTACAGATGTTTTTAAACTCATAAGATATGTCCTTCTAGGAAAATATATCATTTGGTATATCTAAGACATGGTGTGAGGGGTACTACCCCAATACTCAATCGATTAGATAACATTGTTTATAAATTTTAGTTTCTATGTACCTCATAGTATATCATAATTACCCATGTTCTATTTTCAACCATAGGAAACCTTGGGATGTTTGTTATTGAAGTGCATTGGTAATCGATTATCCTCAATAAGTTACTCTCAACATACACTATATATGGGATAATGTAACTATGGGAATGATGTAATCCTTTTTAGTTAGTGTCTTTGTGGCCATGTTCACTATTTATGATTGGGATCAGTTTATCTGAGATTTTACAAAACAAACATACCATTGAATAGTTACACCATTTTTTCCTCTTTTCTCTTTTTCACCTAAGCATTCCATATAAGAAATTTTCATCCTATTTTCCTCTAAGGCACTGTGTTATATTAAGTATCTTATATTGAGGATATTGAAATTCCTCTAATCTATATTAAAATGGATAACATAAATATTGATGGTGAATATAATGATGCAACTCTCCAAAATTACATGATTATAGAAGATGATATTATTGATTAACATGATAATAAAGGTAATGAAATTATGCAGGAAAATCAATATAATCTTGAAATCTCAAATATAACTGACCCAAATGAACTTAATGGAATTGATCCTAAAAAATCCAAGAAATATTTAATTTTTGACAAGGGCTTTCACAATGTCTAGAACAAGTATATAAAGTTTTCCTATTACTTGTAGCATCTAAGAATACACATTAAACATATATTAAATCATTTTAATTACAAGAAGAAGATGTTCATATCAAATTTTTAATCCTACTCTAGTTACAACCATTGCTTCCATTCCAATATCAACCATTATAGTTAAATATATGTCAACATATCTAGGTAGGGGGCATCACTTTGATTATAGTATATTATCATGCCTATCTCTACAATGGCATTTTATACACCTCACTTGATTAATACACAATGTACTATCCCAACTTTACTTAATGCATTATCTCTTGAGCAAATTTTTATAGCCTTACATGCTAAAATATTACAATAAGAGCAAGGTGTCTCTAAATTTACTCACTCAATGGATAAAAATACTATACTTTAATCCTTTAGCACCTAAAATATAATCTTACATAATACCATAAATTTCATTAACTCCCAAGCTACTACTTTATTAGGTTAAAGGAGATCCTAAGCAGCATATTCACTCATTCTATGTATCATGTTTGGACTATGTTTATAATGACAGACTACTCACCAGGATCTTTCTAAGAAGACTAAAATATTATGATATAATATGGTTCTATGATATCCCTCTTCAATCCATTATAGAATTCAACCCATTAGCATATTGATTCCTAGCACATTTTCCAATCAACGTTGGTGAAAATGTATCCTTTACATAAATTACTAAGCTCAAGAAAGGGTCAAATGAACCTATTAATGAATATGTTCTTTGGTAAAATAACATGCTCATAAATGTGAAAATTTTTATAGAAGATAATGAATTAAAACCTTATTTTTACACAAATATTTTTATCTCCTCTCCATGAATCAATCATGTTTTATAAATTCATATCTTTTTACAAGCTATGCCACACTGTCAAATAAAGAGAAGTCAAGATTATGGAATTGAACAAGCTCAAGTATGCACCAAATGTTTCATGTAATTAAAATATCAAGTTTCAAAGCAATCCTAATTACATGGTAAAATAAAACAAAATAAAAAAGTAAGTAAAGGTAACAGTTAATTCAATAGCACAACCAATAAACAAGCTTCAATTGGCAGCTTCACCCATGAGGTGATTTACAAAAGATTACCATAACATCTTCATATCTTATTACATAAATTAATTGATTTCAATCTTATATCACTACCTCCACCATTTGAGATTGATTTTACCAAGCCTCAACCTAAGGACATTGAAAATAATGCATATTGTGACTACCATATGTGCATTGTATATTCTAAAAACAAGTGATACGATTAAGGCATAAGATATAATATTTGATTGATGATAACACTCTTTAGTTAAGCACACCCATAAAGGAAGTTAGACCATAATATAATTACAATGAAAATCTAAAAAAAATATTAATCCTTTTACAAATCATAGTACACCAAAAAATGTAGATAGTTTATAAGTACAACATGCATATAATATTCATCCTTCTCCTATATGGGCACCCAATAGATAGAATTATTGGTACATTTACAGACACATTATAAAAACTTCCTATAATCACATTTGATTATAGTGAAATAAATGATGATAATTCAAATAGGCATGCTATTTTTATTTATACATACAATAATAAACAATTTATCCATGGTGTAATGATTAAAAATGGCTCAAACGAGATTGTATGCACAATGACACTTCTTGACAATTTGTGATATATAGATAAAGATATAAAATTTTCATAAAGAGTAGTCAATGAATCTTATGTTCATATGTAGGATACCCTTGAGAATATATTTTTGCCTCTTAAAGTGGGTTTAGCAATAATGGAAACTCTATTTCTAGTCTTACCAAGCACAAGCATCTTCAATATGTTATTAGGATGCCCTTGGATATAGAATACTTGTGTAGTACCATTAATAATTTTTATATGCCTTAATTACATACATTTTAATTGAGTGGCCAAGGTTCAAGGCATTCCATATGAGTACCCTTTATCATCATTGAGAACTCTTTCTCCTCCATCACCACCACCACAATTGGTTGTGAAACATATTCAATATCACTAAAAGCAAAAAATTATGGCACTACTCCAAAGTACAGTATAGATATAATCATTTCACTGATTTAAGAGCATAATGCAAAATTGATTATGGCACTTATATAAAATATTTCTATATAATCAGTTCAAGGTAAAAGGTATATCTTCATAAGCAATAAAATTCATATCAAAGAGTTACTCCTAGTTCAAACAGATCTAAGTCTTGTACAACATATCCTAAGGTAAATCCTCTTATAATTTAGCATGTTCTATAATGAACACAGGTAATGAGACTCCTTCCCATTACACAATAAACTTCACTAAGTCTTGCACCTTCTTGAGCTTCAAAATATTCCATGAGTTGTGATCACAACAGTTATGATATGATGCTTGATGATTTTTTTGACTCAAATACATCCACATATAACATTCTTTATCCATGGAAACTCATTCTTCAACTCTATGATCCAAGCACACACTGTGGTCCTCTCATTTATGGGGTCATATGTTAGTCTCTTTGCATATATATCAAAAAAATAATTAAATATTCAAGAATAAATAAATAAATTGTAAAAATACTAAAACATTCAAAATATTTTTAAAAAATCAATATCAAGACCTAAGCATAACAAAATATGTTAGTTATTTCAATACATATGTTATTTATCTTATATTTGGTAGATAGCATATTTATTTTCAAATACACATGCACTTGATTAGGTATATAAGTGTCATGCAAGAAATACATTACATATGCATTTTTAGATGTTGGACTCCCTTCTACCTAGTGGTCATGCCTATGCTAAGGGCATCTAATTATACATGTTACATTGTAACATGGTATATCATTTTATGACCTCAAATGCAATGTTGAGATACATATATTACAAGTCTCTTGATAACCACTCACATTTTACATTATGCTACATGAATATGTTCTATTTAGCTATGATATGAAATTGATTCATATGGATGGAATAGACTAGTTTTCAATTTTTCTATGCTCTTCAATGTTATTTACTTTTCTTACATCAAAGGTTATATATTTTTTGTTTATTATGTGTGTCCCTTGGCCATTTTATGAAAATTATTTGAACATCTCTATGATATCTTGTTTAGTATATGTGACATTTTAACATGTCATTTACTTGTGTCCCTTGTCCTTATGTTTGGAATCTTTGTTTGTGTAACATTTGAACATTTCCTTATATGTGTCCCTTGGCATTACTATATAACATTGAATGTTGTGCTTATGTGTTTTTTGAACTTAATTAGTGGTGCCTTGATAAATATCATGCACTTTTATGGATGTTTACTCTATTGTGTGCTTCAATTCTATATCTATCTAGACTTGACACTTGTATGCCTTGCATCTAATATGTCACATACTTGATTTATTTAAAATTGTATTTTATATGATGATATACTCTTGAACATGATGACATAATACTATATCATCACATCTTTATCACATGATACAGTTAACTCTTCTTTTGAGATAAGTGACTTGTAAGCTATATCCCTCATCTAAAAAGGGGGTCTATGTTCCCCCTTTATTCCAGTAATAATCTAAGTCAATATCCTTTTAAAATAAGTTAAGAGCTACCATTGTCAAGTATCAAAGCCATATTTTAGTTGTATACATATAGTCAAAGGATCGCTCTTGCACATTCACTCTCAGTGGAAAAACTACATGGGTTTGATTTCCCTCCTTAGAGTATTGGATATGTAAGAAATGGTCAATCATCAAGGAGGTTATTAAGATTAGCTCAACACATTACACTCCTATTTTTTTATTATAGGTTTTCAATCTATCAAATTTCTCTACATGTTTCAAAGATAAGAGAAGACAAACAATGATTTTGATGAAGCCAAATCCTAATTGTGATATCTCATATTTCTCATCATCCATAGGTGTAACAAACACAATAATTAGTTTTTATGCACAATTAATCGAGACAAGTCCACAATAAACTAACTTGAATACACTACATTATTGTCCACTTACAATGGTTTTATCCAAAAATCCCTTCTACTTCTACCTCTAATCTATAATTTCTATATTTTTGTTTTATTTGACTTTTCCAATACCTATCATAGTCAACTAGGACAATTCTAAAGTCAATGGACTATGACACACTACAGCACCTTCCAGTTATAGTGGACATGTCTAGATTTTATTCCTAATGTTGTGTCTGGTCTTAAACTTTAGTAGTCACATTTTCATTTGATTTTTACTTGCAGATAGTAAGAATAGTCAACATAAATTAGTGTGCAATCTAAGTATATTTCTTTTTTTTCCAAAAATAACAAATTTTCGTGTTTAGTAATTTGTTAAAATCAAAATATTTGAATATTTTACATATTTAAATTTTGATATTTCTATTTTTACACCTATTATAACACATTACAAATTTATTTATTTTATCAGGGTAAAATAGATAGCAATAAAAGTGTTGTTAAAATATTTTTCATATTTTTGGGTATCTTATTACTCTCTTTACTACCTCATCAATTTTGATTCTAAAAAGTCCCAAAAACCTTGAAACCCCATTAGGAAACCATTTGGGCTAGGGGCCTTATCTTTATCCATTTAATTTATAATTACTTCTATTTATTCTTCTAATAATAGCTTCATTAACACTTCATTTTGGTGGTTGTTAATCAAATTGGGGATATAATCATATATCTAGGCATTGCCTTCTCCTTTCTCTAAAGATGGCTTGGAAAGTATAACCTCAAAGACATTGACTAATTTGGATTTAGTAATTTTTAGATCTATCAACAATGTTTTATCTTTTGTCATGATGTTAAATCTATCAATATATCTCCTAGTTATTGTTGATTGGTGAAATAAATTGGTATTCTTATTCCCTTAATTTATTCATGACTCATCAGGTATTTTTTTCCAATATATTTCCTCATTTAGTTACATCTATTCCATATTAAAAAAAAATTGTTTCTTCTCAAAACATTTCCTCTCATTTATTGGGAATGGTTTTACTATTCACCTTCTTTGATTCCTATTTGCCATGCCACCATTGCTTTATCAGTTCTTGAAGGCTAGGTTCCTTAAGCCACTTTAATTCAAATTTGAAAGAACATTTTTTGTGGTTATATATGCTTATACCACTAATTAAATTGGGCAGTGGTTACACATTTAAGCCTTTAAAGATTTTTTTATCATGTTAACTACTTTTAGAAGACCAAGAATCTATCCAATCTCTAAACAATGTTACATAACCCATTTCTCCTCCATGTGAATTTTAATTTTTTGGGGGAGTAGGCCTAGAAACACATTGTAGGCTGTGTAATACTTAAATCCTTGCTCTAATTGAGTTTCCTTTGATATTCCTCCCATTCCATATAGAGGATTCATGATTTCATTGAAGTCTCCCCATTAAAACCTACTTTTTTGTCATGACCTCAGTTTATGTTCTTTGTTTCATGTCTATAACACTATTGGTTGCACATTTGTTTACTACTTGGCATATTTATTAGCTATGTTAGTATCTATTGAATTATTATTTGGATGTTATCGAGACTTTGTTTGAGATATTATTATATGTTGCATACTGGACATGTTTATATAATCAAGGATTATTTGACTTAGTTCATAATATAATTGATTGATGTTACTCAAATTAAAAATTCTTTCAATATTTGATATATTATTTTTCATTTAGATACTATTGATGTATCATTCTAATGATTTTAGGAACAAGAAAAGGAAAATGGTCTATGTTGGATTTGGTGCTTCACAATAAAGGGTACAAAAGGGTAATAATGATATAGTGATATTTTGAGCTATGAGAATCTGACCTTTATTTTGATTAAGTCATTTTTGACTATTTCATTTTCTTATTCAATTGCTTGATGATCAAGTGGTTTTATATTAGTATTTTACTTCATTTATATTTCTTTATTTAACTCTATTTAAGAATGTTATGGTAATCAATTTTATGTTGTTCTTTTGCTTTGACATCGAGTGGAATAATTATAAATTTGGCTTTGATTTATATGGCTTGTTAGAAAATCAAAAAATTACATGATGCTTGAAATCAGGTTTATGCTAGGAACATGTGCATTAGATTTTATTAGGTGCTTCAAGTTATTTTTGTTTATTATGACTATTGTATGGCTTTGACTTGGAGTTTTAACCATTTGGTGACTTGAATGTGGAAGCTTGAAGAGGGGACAATGACTAGGTCATGGGGTCTTCATTTGTTTTGTTTTGTTTAAATCATGGCATTTTGAACTTTGGTTTTGAATTCATTGGGAATTAGGTCATGCTCACCTAAATACCAAGGTCATATTATTGAGTAGCTTCAAATTCTTTTTTTTGGTTATTTGGTTATATGGTGAACTCACTCATCTAAACCCTAGATGAACTATACCAAATTTTTTGGTAAAGGTCACTAAAGACCTAGTAGGACTAGTTCATGAGTATTAGTTCCATTTTTAGTTTTATTTTGGGTGAAAATTATGATGGTTTGTTTACCCACATTGTTATTTATTTATGACTATAATGTAGGACCATTGTGGGCTTTAATGGTAGTCAATAGATTTTATGAGAGCTCAATTGGGTGCAAAGAGCAAAAATAAGTTATTGGTTTTCTCAAAAGGACATGATATTTTATATATTATTGTGGCATTAAAAATGTAAGTGGTTTTATTTTTATTTTTAATGGAATATAATACAGTTGTTATTTTATGTTCTTTTGAAATGGAGTGTAACCAAAATAAATAATGAACAATTATAGGTTCATGGTAAAGTTTGTAGACTTCATGATGAACCCATAATGGAATGGTCGATGTATAGTCGAATATACTTTCATAAGAATGTTTTGAGTTGTTTCTCAATTAGATTGATGCCTAGTTTTGATATCAACTATGTAGTTTTATTTTTATTGATTTTTACTATAGACTTTATTTGAATGGATATTAAAATTAGGTATGGTTAAGTTACAAGCTTATTGTCACCAAATAGCTTATTACCATTGTTTTTTCAAATATGGGTTTCGATTATTTGTCATCATTCACTATCTAACTTATTTTTTAGGAAAATTCATGTAATGTAGTTATGGTGAACATTTTTGTGATTGTATTTTGTTGATAGTTCCTTGTATGTAGTTTTGAGATGGTTGTAGGTGTTCATTTTGTATTATAAATAGGGTTTTAGTAAATATGTGCTTGTATTTAATGGTTTTGCATAATCACAAGAGTTTTATTGAGTTTTTAAAAGGATTTCATATATTTTTGGAATATTAAAACATTTTATAAGTGCTATTGTACAAAATTTTGAGATGGTTTCTTTCTCATTTTGTGTGTAATTTTTCATGACTCTGCTTTGTTTCATGACTCTTTTTAGTGTCAAATTGATTTGTATTGTTGATTTTTATTCTTTTTAGAGGATAATGATGGAGGATAGAAGTATTTTTTATTATTTTTAATACTATTGATTAATAAATACCTACATGGTATATACACAAACATATCTCATTTTAAGTTAATGGATAGAGAAATCATTATTTGATCTAAGGAATTCAAATGATAGTGCTAATTATAATCATAAGTATTTTCATTCTTGCACTTATCTTTCAATCAATTAATTTTCATTCTTTATTTTTTTGACTTTGAAGCTTAGAATCTTCATTATTTGATTCACCACCTATAAACCCCATTGTTTAACTCCACATCTGATGCAGGAGCATCACCATATGCATGTAAAATTTATGTTGTCAAGAGCATAGGAGGTATATTAATTCATAATAAGCCATTCTTGAGTCATTAGAAGTTTTTTTTAAGTCATTCAAGGCCTTTGGAGAGTTTCCCTCCAAAATTAGATTTGAATTTTCAAATGTTCCTTATGTAATTACATTAAAAAAAAATTGTAATGGTTTGAGAGTTATATGAGTTGTGATAGGTCCATATGAGTGTGCAACATATAAAATGGTCTTATATAACTTATTGGAGGTCATGGTCATCTTGAAATCTAGAAAGAGTAAATGTAACAAGTAGTCCATGAGAATAGGGTCAAAATTTGCTATCTTGTGTCTAAGTGGTTGGAGAGAATCTTGAGCAAAATTAGAGCGTTCTAAACTTGGATAAGACTTCAACAACTTGATTTGAATATATAATAGCAATATGGAGGTGTACAAGACCATCCACAAGCCTAAAAGGCAACATTTTTCCATTGTAAAAAAAAAAGGAGAGATCTCCAGTCTGCCAACACTTTGGCAGAAGTCTGTGTATGTTTTTAGAATTTCTTTATTGTGAATAAAGGGGTTTTGTGTTCAAATTGTTTGTATTTAAAAATTAATTTCATATTATTATACGTCATACAAGTGTTCTTTAATTTATTTCAATCTTAAGACATAGACTGAGTTCTTGAAACCCTTGAAATTTCTTATTTTTGTATGTACAGTCATATACAGTGGTGTTTTTGCACATGTAAAACATTGTATGGAAGAAAATTAGCTAATGGAGATGTTATAGGAGTGATTTGAGCTCCTATTCCAGGTGATATACTATAAAAAAAAATTCAATGAGCTCTATGAAAAATCAATTAAAAGCTCTTGGCCTCCCTATTTTCTGTGTAAACCAAAACTCAGATTTTGGTCACTAAAAAGGCCATAACTCCTAAAATACTAATCCAAATGACTTGATTATTTTTGGAAAAGTTAGATAAAATTATTTTTGATGTAATCCAAGTGTTTTCATGCAAAAATGAGCTATATAATTGTAGATATAGATGACTGTGTTTTTATCTACCTGTAGGTGCTCATTTTTCGAAAATTGTCAAAAAGTCAAAGTTGAGTTTTCCTTACTTTTGAGTGTTGTAACTTGGTATAAGGCTTGGATCATATTTATTATTTTTTAAAGACCTTAATAAAGTTGGTTTCATATTTAAGAAGGGGATAATAATTATTTTGACCTATTGGAGGCACAATTAGGCCTAATAAGACCTACAAGCTTTTGAACAAGGTAAGGAGTTTAGAGATAAAATTCAATATCTTAGAGTCTTATATATTATATTAGGATTGAAACATGTTAGATAAATTGAGTCACATGTGTCTAAACTTATTGGAAGCTTTAGATAGATTCATACTATATATTGAATACCTAAAGCTCCATTAAGGCTTGAGAAGCTAGTAAGGGTTTCAAGCATCATAAGGAAGATCAGGAAAGAAGATTTGGTTGCAGAGCTAGAAAGAGTATAATATTGCATAGATGGATTATCAAAGACTAAATACAAGCTTAAGATACAGTGTAACACTTCCTTGAAATGTAAAAGGGGTATAAACATAAATCTTTGTTTGTAAAGTGAGTTTGGTATCTATCATTTTGGTATCAGAGCAAGGTTGATCTTTGGGATGGTTATTTGTTAATGATGTTTCATCAATAAAGAGTTGTTACATGATTTGGAAAAAGGATCAATAGGACAAAGCACCAGAAGACCCTGTTGAGGAAAGGTATGAGTAACCTTTGTTATTTGATTTGAGTTTATTTTGTTTGAGAAGCAAACAAGTGAAAAGGAAGTCTTAAAGCCATTGAGGCTTGACAAGAGAGAAGAGAAGCTTGGAAAAGCTCAAAAGTAAGGGAGCAAGTGAATGATCAAGAGGAAGATCCAAAGCAAGGTAAGCTTGGATTTGAGAAATTATTGATATTTGGTGAAAGTAGTGTCATATTGCAGACCATTGACTCGGTGTGAAGCTCAATAAAGCCATTAAGGGGGATCAAAAGACTAGGATGCAAAAGGCCTAGGTGAGATCAAGGAGATTGTCAAAAGACCAGTCAAGGAGAAAGGCTTGGGTGAGACAAGTGGACCAAATGACTAGGGTGCAAAAGACCTAGGTGAATACCTGAAGAGACCAAAAGACCAAGGTGGAAAAGACTTGGGTGAAGATCTCATAAATGGAAATATTGCTGAGAAAAGAGTAGAGCAGCAAGGTACATGAGAGTACCAAGAAGAAAACAAGCACCCCAAAGCAGAAAGGTATGACTAATGTTGACTTTGATAAAGAGATTGCTAGTTTGTGGAAAGATTTAGCTAAGATTAAAAGCATGTTTGAGTCTAGGATGCAATCAAATGAGAAAGTGTGGGTATGGCCAATAAAGAAAAGGTTGAAATGGCCAATTGATCTCCTAGTGAAGAGGAGAAGAGGGCAAAAGAAGATTGCCATAAGGATTGAAGCTCATAGAATCAAGAATGTAACCAGGTTGCCAAGTGAGCAACAAGATGAGAAAGAAGTTGTGAAGAGGGTTCTCATTGTGGAGAACAAGGAAAAAGAACAAAGAGAAAGTGAAATCCCAAGAAGAGCACTTGGAAAGATGAGAATGTCCATTAAGAGAGCACTCATGGAGACATTATGGTCTCTTGTTTTTATTTCTAATATTGTCTTTGAGTGGGTAAATGCAGGTATGAGCAGCCTTTTGAATAAGGTCAAGAGAAAGGCCTCAAAAAGTTAAGAGATTGGTGCAATAAAAGCAACCAAGCACATAAAAGAATGTGCAAACATGAGAGAGGAGATTGTTGTTATATACCAAGAAGAAGAAATGCATTGTCAAATGCATGAGAAAGATGTTGGAGACCTTGTGCAAGAAAATGTTGAGATGGAGGAGGAAATTGCATTCCATGATGCCATGGAGTACCTTGAAGAAGCAAGTGAAAAACTATGCACAAAAGAGGATAGTACAATCAAATAAGCTATGCAAATGAAGAAAACCATGAAGCAGCCCATAAAGGAGGTAAAGGTGAATTATAGTATTGATTTTTCTCATCCACTTAATTATGGAATAGCTATTGAACAGGTTGCAAAATTCCACAAGGAAGTAGTGGAAGTCCTTCACCATGCCAATGAAGAAGAGGATATAGAATACTATGATGACTTGAAAAACATTCCAATAGAAAAAAGGAAGGAAACACACCTAAAGAAAATGAATGCAAGCAAGGAAACTATGATGAAAAGTATGGCTAAACATCAAGCCATTGAAAAGGTGAAAATAATTTCAAATTTTGATTTTGCACATGCATATAATAGTAAGACTACTGATGTACAGATGGAGATGAAGAAGATCAATAACAAGCCTTCAAATCCAGCAATAGACCATGGCTATGTGGTACCAAAATGGCTCAAGGGATCAGAAAATGTAACGAAAGACACAAAGCTCAATCAAGATGATGACTCAAGCAAGAAGCAAATACAAAGCATGAAGGAAGAGGTAGAATACAAAGTGAGTAAGGCCAGCTATCAAACAAGACAACATGAAGATGTCAAAGAGCAGAAATTGGTTGGTAAATTGAACAAGTGTCATCCTAAAGCTATGAAGAAGGTATGGATGGTTAAAGGTGAGAAAGAAAACTTCTCAAAGAATAATGAGGTAGAGCATGAGGATACAAAGATGAAAGGTAAGTCAATTGCTTGCAATGAATGGAATAATGATTTTTTTGAATCATTTAATGATATTTTTATGGAAAATGAGGAATGGAAAATGTCTATGAAAACTAATGTGCAGAAAGGAGAGAGTTCCAAGAGGATGAATGATGAAAGTGGAGATGTGAAATCAGTTCACATGTTTGAAAAGAATAAGGAGAGACAAGGTAATAGTGTTCCTATTGTTTTTGATAAGTATATTGATGTTGATGAAGAAGTTGACTTGTATGAAGAAACCATAGAGTGGATGAATGTATTTATAGAGGATGAAAGACAATTTGGTCCTAAGTTTTAAATATGACATGAAGATTTGGATGAGCTTGTGTTGAGTGAAGAGTTGAAGAGGATAGAAGAGTTGTTGAATCCTCCAAGAGAGTTGTGTAGAGGCACATATCAACATGGTGGCACCATTGATCAGATGGAAAATGAATTGAGGCAAGAACAAAGAAAGATGGTGAGGGAAGATTTGGACAAAGAAGAATAGCATGAAGACAATCAAGGGGCCTCATGGCCTCAAGTTTTTTCTACTAAGGTTACTTTTGATGTTTTGAATGCAGGTATGGAAGTTGTTGAAGTAAATGATAACCATAACTCAATGGATGCACTGATGAACCAAGAAGGCAAAGAAAACTTTGGAGACACATATGAATATGAAACATGGACATGGAAGATTGTAGCTGAGAAAGAGATGAGAAGAAGGAAATACAAGAAGAAAAAGAGAAACAAAAGAAAGAAGAAAGATTGGTTTGAGAAAACTAATGATTTTGAAAATGACTTTGCATCATGTGTAGGAATGAACAATAAGTCCAAGAAAATAAAAAAATGTGGTGCTCTTGAACATGTACATCTATATGAGAGACTAGTTGAAGAAGAAGAGACAAGGAAAACTCACTTGTAACTCTGAAAATAAGGTCTCATAAATAGGAGTTTATGGAAATCTTTCGCCCTTGGAAGTATGATGCAGGAGCATCACCATATGCATGTAAAATTTATGTTTTCAAGAGAATATGAGGTATATTAATTCATAATAATCCATTCTTGAGGCATTAGAAGTTTTTTTTAAGTCATTCAAGGCCTTTGGAGAGTTTCCCTCCAAAACTAGATTTGAATTTTCAAATGTTCCTTATGTAATTACATTTTAAAAAAAATTGTAATGGTTTGAGAGTTATATGAGTTGTGATAGGTCCATAGGAGTGTGAAACATATAAAATGGTCTTATATAACTTACTGGAGGTCATGGTCATCTTGAAATCTAGAAAGAGTAAATGTAACAAGTAGTCCATGAGAATAGGGTCAAAATTTGCTATCTTGTGTCTAAGTGGTTGGAGAGAATCTTGAGCAAAATTGGAGCATTCTAAACTTGGATAAAACTTCAAAAAATTGATTTTAATCTATCCTATCAAGATGGAGGCGTACAAGACCATCCACAAGCCTAAAAGGCAACATTTTTCCATTGTAAAAAAAAAAGGAGAGATCTCCAGTCTGCCAACACTTTGGCAGAAGTCTATGTATGTTTTTAGAATTTCTTTATTGTGAATAAAGGGGTTTTGTATTCAAATTGTTTTTATTTAAAAATTAATTTCATCTTATTAGACGTGATCCAAGTGTTCTTGAATTTATTTCAAGCTTAAGACATAGACTGAGTTCTTGAAACCATTGAAATCTCTGATTTTTGTATGTACAGTCATATACAGTGGTGTTTTTGCACATGTAAAACGTTGTATGGAAGAAAATTAGCTAATGTAGATGTTAGAGGAGTGATTTGAGCTCCTATTCCAGGTGGTATACTATAAAAAAAAATTCAACGAGCTCTATGAAAAATCAATTAAAAGCTCTTGGCCTCCCTATTTTCTGTGTAAACCAAAACTCAGATTTTGGTCACTAAAAAGGCCATAACTCCTAAAATACTAATCCAAATTACTTGATTATTTTTTGAAAATTTATATAAAATTATTTTTTATTTAATTCAAGTGTTTTAATTCCAAAATGAGATATATATTTTCAGATATAGATGATTGTGTTTTTATCTGCCTGTAAGTGCTTTTTTAAAATTGTCAAAAAGTCAAAGTTGAGTTTTCCTTACTTTTGAGTGCTATAACTTGGTATAAGGATTGGATCATATTTATTATGTTTTAAATACCTTAATAAATTTGGTTTCAGATTGAATAAGGGGATAATAATTATTTTGACCTATTGGAGGCACAATTAGGCCTAATAAGACCTACAAGCTTTTGAACAAGGTAAGGAGTTTAGAGACAAAATTCAATATCTTAGAGTCTTATATATTATATGAGGATTGAAACATGTTAGATACATTGAATCACATGTTTTTAAGCTTATTGGAAGCTTCAGATAGATGCATACTATAGATTGAATACCTAAAGCTTCATTAAGGCTTGAGAAGCTAGTAAGGGTTTCAAGCATCATAAGGAAGATCAGGAAAGAAGATTTGGTTGCAGAGCTAGAAAGAGTATAATATTGCATAGATGGATTATCAAAGACTAAATACAGGCTTAAGATACAGTTTAACACTTCCTTGAAGAGTAAAAGGGGTATAAACATGAATCTTTGTTTGTAAAGTGAGTTTGGTATCTATCAACATCCAACTAGTGGATTGGGTGGTCTAGGGACAGTGATGGGGGGTTCATTGGGCAAGACGGGTTATTTGTTTACATGTTGATCTTTGGAATATTATTTGAATGCTTGGACTCTTCATGTATTTAGTTTCCTATTATGTGTTTATTTAGTGTAAGGACATGATAAAAAATAATGTCTCATTGTATGATAGTAAATACAATTATGTGTATAGTCATATTCTTTAAGTGTATTGAATTTTTTATTTAAAATTGGAAATAATAAATTGATATGTTTTTTGGTTATAAAGTGGGTGTAGCATTATTTTATGTTTTTATATATATTTTTTATCTTTAGTGTAAGTATAAATGTAATGAATGATGATTCAATTAGTGATGTTATTTTATGATTTTGATCATTGAAGATATTGTTCAAATATTTATTTGTGTGTTGTATTTGAAAAGGTGGACCTATTTCTTAATTTGGAGATAATAAGTAATTCTCATGTCCATAAGGATAATATTTATATGTTATTACATTAATGTTAAAATTTTGGGAAGTGTTATTCTTTATTATGTTCATCAATGGATGAAAATCTAGACCAAGTTATTGATAAGGCACTTATGGTAGACATTATATTTGAATCAAATTATAGATTTGTAGTTATAGAAAGCAATTAATAGAAACTACAAAGATGATATTCTCATCCCTTCAATTTTTGTATTCTTAACATCATAGAATGAAGTTATATGTAGTTTATTAATTATGTAAGATTTTTCTAAGTAGTAGATTGATACAACTAAAAGGGTAAATGTTATATTATTTTCAACTCAGTTGAGTTCATAAAAAAGAAGTCTTAAGTCTTTTTGAGACTAAACATGCAAGTTCAAGAGTTTGTAGTTTCATACGAAACTTGTTTTTGATATTTGGATAGATATTTATCAAACAAGTGGGAATTAAAATATAATATGAATATCAGATGAAATAAGTTCATTATTTCTCTTATTAGTGATAGGTTATACTTATTTATTCTTGTTTTCATTGATATTTTACAAGTCTTTTCAACAACTTATGAAAGTCATCTTGACATTTAGATAGACGGTTTACCTTCTTGTTTAATTTTCTTGATTGATTATTATACTTAGTGGATGTTCCCAAACCCTTAATGACTAATAAGTAAATTGATAATATGTCATAATTTGGAATTATAATAAGTGATAAGAGTTCATATTACCTTATCTTAAATTTAAATAAAAGGACAAGTTCAATGAATAAGATATTATAAAATGATTAATTTCTAGCATAACAAGCTGAAGTAATAAAGGTCTTCTTGAAATTTTCTATGATGGTTATATACAAAACATAAGCATGCTTTTTGAGACATAAATAGCATGTTAAAGTATTAAATAATTATTTGGTGATTTACCATTCTTTATCTTTATATAAATAGGCCATATGACTAGCATAATTTGCATATAGTAAGTTATTATTATATGAGAATGTAGGATGGTCGTATGCATACACTTAAGTAAAATGGTGTGGATATACTCATCGGTATGATGCATGAATTAGAGGTGATTCTAATTAATGTAATATCCATGTATATGGTAATGTTCATCAATAAAAAGGATAAAAAATTTACTTTTAATTATTTTAAATAATTTGAATGTTATAAATTTTGAAGCCATGAGGGCAATGATCCTAGCCCAGGCCATGATGACATAAGTAGGTAACCATAATTAGTGGAATTAGGATTCACATGAATTATATTTAGGAAATAATATCAAACATATTTCATTTTATTCCTTTTGGAAATAAATTTTAAGCTCAAGTATTTTTGCTCATGTAATTATGTAAATCATTGAATGTGGAAGTTTAGTATATGATTCTTGTATTGAGAATTGAATTCTTTCTGCTTTAGCTTATTGTGAATCTTTGTGATGTTGACATGTACACTTGGTTAGAGTTTATATTACCTACATGATCATAGTTTAGATTGTTTTATGCTAATCATAAGCATTCAGTTAAGGCTAAAAGTTGATATTGGTCCTTTTAAGAATGTCATAGTTTTAATAAATAGATTTTATTGTAGGAATGTATGCTTAGTACACTAGTACATCCCAATCTGATTATTGATTTGTTAAATTAACTTCCTAATAGTATCATTAGTAATTTTTAACCTTATTCAAATACATGTGTTCAGTATAACATAGTTATGGACTTGATCACACTTTTTGTGAATTAATTTTCCTTTGTTAGGTTGAAATGATGTTTAGTAACTCAAAGTTGATTTTTTTTTTTAAATAGGTTGTTATATATTTGTTCATTGTTCTAAAAATTATAAGTGTTTTACAAGTTCCTTTTCCTAAGAGAGTATTTCCCCTTCACATTTTATCCATACCAATTTGATTATCTACACATATTTCACTTTGTTCTTCATAACTCACTTCTGACAGTGTTTTGTGATCATGTGTCATATCTTATGGTGAGTGTAGTATCTGACCAAAATTCTTTCATAGTCAATATCTTACACACACCTTTATAAAAGAATATTTGATTCTTATTTCACTTAGAAGGTATTAGAGATATCAGTGTTATTTTGACCCTGGCAAATGAAACAAATACTTTTAGGTTTGGTACTAGATTGAACTTATACTAATTTCCCCAATTTATTTCCAATGGATTTAAAGGTTCTGATGATTTAATATTTCATTGGTAAGGCATATAATATTTTACCTATACTTCTTGGACCCTTGTGATCAATTCTTCAATTTTTAAGTGGTGGCTTCATGATTTCACTACAATCTCTAAATCTTGGATTCTCCATGCCATTTCCTTAGAATATAGTCTTGATCTTCTTAGCAGGGTTTAGATTGGCTTCTTCTACTAGTTACCTTTTAAACATTCCTACAAATATATTTTTATTTGTCTCCATCCTATAATTATTTTGATTGTGACTTGATTTAGCAGAGTTTTCCTCTTTTCATCAATTTTGACAAATAGTATATGATTTTTTCATAAAGTATTGGCCACGTTTGATATTTTTCATCCATAAATAAGGGTTATATGGAAGTATGAATTCCTTTTTATGGTAGGGTTTGTGGCTCCACTTTTGAGTGCTCTCTCTAACCTTGTGGCTCATATATTTTCCTAGTGGGGCCTTACTTCCCTATGTATCCTAGCCTCTTGATTTTCCTTAATCCATAATGATACTCTTCCTTTGTATTTTACCCAATGTATTGTTGGAAATTTTTGGCCCAAATACAAATATTATACCTATATGGGTCAACTAAGTAGAGTTTCAGAGCTTTGAAGGATCAAAAGATGACTTGCACAAGTTGTGAAGAGCCAGACCATCATCAGGGCATCATACAGAAGTGAATGGGCTAGATTGATCATGTATTTAATAAATTTACTTATAAATATTCTTAGAGATAAAGGATCAAATAGAATAAATTTTCTTAGTATCAAGATCATTCTCTACAAATTTCATGTCTTGATGAGCTCTCTATCTCAAGATATTAAACTTTAAAGTTAAAAAAGTAGTGTGATGGTCACAGGGATGTCATTGACGATCATGAAAATTTCAAAGTAAATCTTACCAATTAATTTATTGGGGTTTAAAGTGTGATGTTAATGTGTACATATTTATGTTCATATATATTTCATTGATGGTCATGTGAACATTAAAATAAATCTCAATAATTATCCATTGGGGTTCAAATATTGATGGTCATGTATATGTCAATGACAGTCATGTAGATGTCAAATTATGATCACGTAGACATAAAATTTAAGCCATGGTAGATATCCATTTAGATTCAAATAATATAAATATCAATGATTTACATTCTATTGTACTTCAATATCTAATGGAGTGAGATCAAGGATGGTGTTAGTGGGTATAAACAGATCGATGAATAATGTTTGATCATGTAAATCAAGATCAATGGTACAAGAGAAGTCAAAAGGTCAATGGGCCTAAGTTATTAGTTGACAACCAATTAGTTAAGGTGATCTAAGGGGACTTCCAATGGAGGTCGAGGAAGTAGTTTTTGACCAAGGCAAGTAGATACATAGAATCAAGATTGAATACAATCTATGTGGAACCAAATGAATATTTTAAGCACAGGGTTGCCATCAAAGCTTATCCAATATCATGGTTTGAAGATTTATTTGAACATATAGACCCATTTTTCTAAGTTTTTAGTCTATTTTCATGATTATATTCACCATATTTTAAATGAATGCCATAGGAAAAGAGATATAGATTTTGACAAGTTTGTCACCAAATCTAACAACATGATTATGACCCCTTTCTCCACTCTTGCATACTAAAAATGAACTAGTAGGGAATAATCCTCAATAGAATAAGATCTCAATATATTGATCTAGATGTTGCATCTACTTTGATTCTAGAATTTTTCTTTCAAGTAACTTGATTATATCATTGTAACCATAACGAGCATTAATGAAAACTAGAAATGGATTTAAAGGGACTGATATGGTTGTTATGGCCACCTTATAGAAGTGATCTGAGGAATTATGATCTATTTTAATGGTATCAATACTTGAATGATGGGAAATCTATATCAATATTCCCCCTTTTCCATCTTTCTACACATTATCCCCATCTTTTTCATTCCCTTCTACTATAAATACAAGCTTCTAATCCTTGAAATCAATCCCTCTTTTTGACATGACTAGACTCTACCAAGATTTGTATTGTAACACTTATTTAATGCAATAAAGACTAAATTCCTCCATTTTTAATCTGAATTGAAGTGTGTCTCATGAATGTATTATTATGTTTAAGTGAATATCTTCTTTCCTTGACTTTGTCTAAGTTTTCTCACCTTTAACAATGTTTTGGTAGTTTTAAAGGTCATTTTAAGTGCATACATAGTCTATTGGTCAGTATGGAAGTGGAAAATTTCCCTCCCATGCTATGTTGATAGCTAATCCATGCCTTTGTGTGAAATACTTATGTGAAACTGATCAAAGAGTGAATGAAGTGATCTTTTACAATCTTGAACGTGTCTTATAGTGTTTTGTGTAATTAGAATGATCAAGACATTTAGTGCATCACCTCATTTTACATTCTTTATGAATTGTTAATCTCTCTCCCTTTTCTAGATAAGAGTTAGTATCAAGTCTATTTTAGGTGATAGACATCAAAAATAACCTAGCTTTCTCTAGAGGTCTGACCTAAGTTTAGGTGACCCACAGCCTAGGGTCAGTCCCATGTTGGACTGGGTTTGAATAAGAGGATCTGAATAATCCCTTTTATTAGCTAGGGTACAACTTAGGAACACCAACATGCATACTCTTAATCCTTCACAACAATTCTACATTTTCATATATATGCTTCATTATAATTATGGTTTCACCTCTCTGTAGGGGGTCTTCATTTTATGTGTTAGAAGATTGAGGCTTTCTGGAGAAGATCCCTCTTCCTTCCTACATAACCAAGGGATCTTGGTAATTAAATATCTCAAGTAATACTTTGTTACTATTTGGCATGTTGACATTGTATTACCATCCATCTCAAGTGCCTCCTCCCTAATTAGCTTTGAGTCATTAAAATTTGTTATGTCTAAGCTCAAATCCTCTCTTACAAGTTGGATGTCACTAGTGGAGATATAATTAAGCATGTTTGGTTTGATATTAGTCCCAAATTCTTCATCAAATTATCTTATTTTATTTTTTTATCCATCTTTTAGACTTTATTAGTACCTACTATGCAAGTATCTATTGTGATTGACTAACTATATTTTTTCATTAAAATTTGTGCATCCAATGAAAATAATTTATTTTTCATCATTTTTGAGTTTGAACTATTTTTTATGAATATAATATAATAAAAAAATAAAAAATAATAATTTAGTATACTTTCATTGGTTAACTTTTATTTATTTGACAAAAATCTTGAGGAAACTCATTATTTAAGGGTCTTTAAAAATATTATTTTTTGTATAGTGCATAAAAAGCATAGCAACATTATAAAAATGTTGATGATTTATCTAATAATGACTACTCCATACATGTTTTTATAAATTCTTAATCAATATCATTATCAAAAGATAATCTCAATCCAGTGGAAACAAGTTTGTTGGACTAAACTACAATAATTTTAACCATTAAGATATAATAGACTCATTTTTTACAAGCCATGTATCCCCACAAACAAAGCCTTCAATGGTAAGCAGCCTTATGACCTATATAACCTTGAGTCCCAAGACATTATATGATTTACCCTTTCTTAAGAAGGTACATCGCATCATATTTTTGTTACACGTATCTAGCAGGGTAGAAATAAGGTGTTATTGAATGACAAGCATGTTATTTTCTAGGCCCACTAGCCTTATTTCATCTCATCAATACCTTCACAAATGATAAATAATGTGTCTCAAACCTTGCATCTTTCATGGATGATTTGTTCCTTCTTTGTTGATAACTCTTTAATTTTGCTAATAAATTTTACTTATTTCCTACTCAATTTTGATAATTGAAGAAACAAGTTCATCAAATGGCAAATGTTCAAATCCATCTACATCATCTTTCTCTTTCTCTATTTTGTTGATTAACATTTTCAACATCTCTCTCAATATTTTACATTTAAATTTCTCATAGATGTATAAATTACTCTCCCATGGATGTTGTAGCCAAAAATATAAACATAATTCCAAATATCAAAACAACTAAAATGTAATAATATGTTGTTGGTACTCATTTTATCTAAATATAGAGATTTTTATATATAAATAACACATGAATCACAATGAAGCAACATAATTAAAATAAACCTTATAGGAATGAATAATAAAATAATCATATCCAAATGAATCACCAAGATAGTACCAAAAAAAGCTACAAGTACATGGACATATGCATTGTCATGCATAGGATTCAATTGTTCACATATAGGCCCACCCATATTCAATAATGATTGATAGCATCCTCATATCATCAATGTTGGTTGGAATCTATCCAAATACATTGTTGTTATAAAGCATAAATGTTTTCAACTTGGATTTAGTCATTAAACTTGGTGGAGTAATGCCCCACAATTGATTATTTGACATATATAAATACTTGAGCTATGTTAAATTACCAAAAAATATTCAAAATTTCACCTTCCACACTTAAATTATATATCCATAACTATTGTAGATGCTTCAAATTCCTAATCTCTACTAGTATCATTCCACCAATTGTAAAGTTTGTTAGAGTTGTCAAATTATCAAAAAAATTAGGGATTACCCCCTTCAAATTATTTTCATCCAAGAAGAGTACTTCGATCTTTGGCAACATTCTAAAACCCAAAGGAATGAAACCACTAAAAGAGTTGAACACACTCAACTCATTCAATTTATTGATGCAACTAGGGATTGAGTAGATATAATCCTATAATTAGTTGAAGCAGTCCTATCTATAAGCATCATACTTTTAGATCTTAGGTAAGAGAGGAAGAAATAAGATTTTTTTTACTATAACATTTGGTAAAAATATGTATTTTGAGTCTCCTTCTTTTTTCAACAATTCAAACATGTATCTCTTCCATGATGACATGTGTATGTTCATACATATAGGCAGACCAGCTATCAAAGACTATACTCCATGTTAATAATACTTACTATTATCTTTTATGTGACTTCAATTTATTTTAATTGTATTAATTTAAGTTTTTAATTTAATATAATTATAACATCAATTCCCAACCTATTGGAATATTATTTCCAACATCTACCAAATAGTTTCAAATGATAATAATGATTTCATGGTTAATAGGTTTCAAATGAAAATTATGACTAGAGTTAATTAAAATGAGTTCTAAGCTTCTATATTAGACCTTAAAAGGTCATATCAATAGTTAAAACTAATATATATTAGTGTAATAATGTTAGTAATCTGTAGAGTGTAATATACATAAAGTTAGAAATAGTTGGTTCTAGTTAAAATACTAACAATTTTATATAATATAATAAAGGAAGTAAATTTGATGGCCATATGACTGTATTTGTGCTTTTCATTGTAAAAATAATTAATTTTTTGGGTAGATCATATCAAATTTAAGACAAATTTTTACAAAGACCATCACTAATATGATCCACATAAATATAATTTTTTAATAAAATAGAAATAAATTGCATTGATAGATTTGACATGTAACTAAACTTTGCATGTGTATCTTCATAGGCTTCTTTGATTCCATCACATGAAATTACTTGTCATTACCATGAACCTCACCATCACCACCCAATGCACTTTTAAATCATCATTGAGTATAGCATAAGATTATTGTTGCTTAACATTGCATGCACAAAAGGTGAGATGGGGTCAGCAAGCATGCATTTCAAGTGAGGTATGACTACAAATTTACACTCTTTCACTCTTGAAAATCCTACTTTACCAAAATAAACAATTATATTATAAATCCCAGATGTCATGTAATCATTGAAATAGGGCAACCCAATAATAGGGTAAGCTATGATTCAGTTTTTCTCAAATGAATTTTGATTAAAAAATGTTTTTATTTTATTATAACTTTCATATTTCATTGAAGAACTTTTTCTATTTTTTAAAATAATTGGTTTTAGATTCAACTAATTCAGTTTTATGTAGTTAACACACTTAGAAGTTTTTCTATTTAGTTTTAAACTTTTCTAAATGTAGAAGTGGTGCATTCTTTATGTTTTTAATGGAATCATTAGATATCTGACCCTTATTTTGATGGAGATAACCCTTTTTCTTATAGAGATTACCCATGTTTCAATCAGGTAGTGGGTAATTGAAACACTCCAATTGAATTTATAGATTGCATTGACAAATGTGACATGTCATTGAACTTTGTATGCTCTATATGATAATATAGCGATAAAAAACATAGAGGTAAAAATGTACTATGATAAAAATGTGGTATGACAAAAACATCATGAGGACAAAACATAATGAGGAAAAATGTAACGATGTTGTTAATGTCACAAAAATGTCATGAAGAGAATAATTGGGACATTTTAGTGATTATCACATTGTTTATTTGTTGTGTAGTTAATTTTGGTGATAGTAGTTAACATTTCATGGTGGAAAAGTTATGCACCAAATTTACAAGCAAAATAGCTGAGGAAAATGTGATTTCATGAGTTTGGACCTTTAGTTGAAATTTGTGTTATCTTCTATTTGAGTGCATCATTTACTATGTTTTGTTCCTATGATGTTTTATCCTCTCTATGTTTTTTCCTTGCTACATTTTATCCTTGCTTTGTTTTTAACTGCTACATTTTTGTTTGCTACTTTTTAGTAGGATGTTGTATACTTGCCTAGGCTTATTTGGGTCCATCATTGAAATACCTTGTCAACACCCCTCACCATCACCACCCAACTCACCTTATTAATAAAAATAGCTCATTAATAAATACATAATACCAATTTTCACCATCGTATTCAATACAAATATTAGATTATTATCACCTAATGTTTTATGCATGTAAGGTGGGATAGGGTCAATGGTCATGGGTTTTTAGTTAAGTATGACTCTTGAATTACACTCTTTAATTTTACAAAACCATGCTTTACCAAAATATAAAATATATTGACAATATGGATGAATTTAAAAATAAGGTATTGTAGGTGATATCATACACTAGGGGAATATAACAATATAATTTTTTGTATAATATGCACTATAATATTAGCATTGATCAACATGTTACCATTTAGAAGACAAGAATATTTCTTTCTAAATCCAACAATGGTCCAAAATATAGGTATGTTTTATGATATGGGTGCTATGGTATCTGATATCACATGAAATACCCTATCATTTTCCCTCACCATCACCACCAAGCTCATCTTGAAATATTTCATCACTTGCATGTTTTGTATTGCAAGATCTTCCCCACCACCTCACCATTGCTCAAGATCCTCAGGAAATAAAATGTCTCCTCCTCGCATAACACATTATAACATTTTCAAGTTATCAATAATGGTCATTGGATTAATTTACAACCGATTCCTCATTTAATATTCATAGACATTGGAGGTCAGTAGGAAGTGGTAAGTGAGGGAACATACCAGATCATATAGCAACAAATTCTACCCAATGAACATGGAAATCATTTATCTATGAAATAATTTTATAATCCATCCAAAATAAAAACATATGTGATATGTGTTATCAACCTCTTCCCACTGGTCCACACATGTCATCAACCTCCTTCAAGTTACTAGTCTACCTTTTTTCTAAGTATCGATCACTTCATGTCATAAAACATAATTTGATTCTCAAGAGGGCATTTAGTTTGGTATTATTAAATGTTAATTAAGTTTTAATTAAGACTTTACATTCTTAAATAATTTCCCAAGTTATTATATTTATTATTAATCCATATTATAATATATATTATATTATTATAATATATTTTTAAATTATATATTATAATATATTGAGATATTACATTACAACATATTAATATTATATATATTTACTTATTTATGTAATCCCCTATTATAGTATAATTATTATAATTATCATATATTAAATATTAATATATGTTATTATATATATAATATTCCTATAATACCTATATTGAGTGAAGAGGGGTCTGAAATTTCATATTTTATTATGTTTTGTCATGTAATTTATTTTGGTTCCTTGGCTTATTATGGGCGTTTTTCATGGCACATGATTTAGATGAGAATTCTTTTGATAATTGGGTCAGTTTGGTAGAAGCTTTGACATAGAGTGTGAGTTATATGGTGTATACCCATTTTCTTGAATTGGGGGTTAAGAAGTTTACATTAAAAGAGTGAAAAATTTGAAGGTGACATGGATGGTGATAGTGAGAGGAAATAATAGGGTATTTTAGGTGATAGACTTGAAGAAGCCTTGAAAGATATAGTTGAAAAATTAAGTGGCATGCCACATCTAACAATGCAATCTATAGCTTCCACTTCATGACATCCTCATCCACGCTTGACAAAAGAAAACATTCAATCAAATATGTTGTCACCTTATTTTGATATAATTGAAAAATGTCATTGTACACCACTAGTACATTGATGTGTCAATTTAAAATTTAACTTAGTCATGTGTGTAGATGTAAATTATATAAGATAAGTGGTATCCCACCACAAATAAATTTTCTTATCTTCCAAATGGTAACATGTTCTTCAAAGTTGATATTATATTGTATTAATATATTAGATATATTAACTATATTTTTAAATATGCCCCTTGGTGTATGATATCCCTCAAAATACCTTGTTTGTTTTATGTTATATTGTCGAAACAATGAGTAGATTTGAGATCCATATATTGTGTTATGATAATATTAGTCGATGGAACACATTTTTCCTTTGTTGTCAATGAATTCAATTCTCTAACTATATGAAACTTCAACTTATTATTTTTTCTCCCCTGTACATAATTGAATCAAAATACTCCATATCTTTTGTTACATTAAAATAAATGGTGATTAATTCACCATGGCAAATTAGTGTTAGTTTGTTATTTTATTTTTGTATTGTTACACCCATGAGTTCTAATCCGCATTTCTTGTTATTCCTCCTTCCTATATTTGAGGATGTTATTTGGATATATAATATCCTATGTAATAATTTTGATTTTATCTGAATAAAACATTATTCGTACACTCACATTTGGTATCTGAGTAGGAGGAAAATTGTTTTGGATTAACGTAGAGAAAATTATAGGAGGTGAAACCCTGAGACACCCTCATACTAACATCAAATGAAAGAATTGAGAATCCCATGCTCTCGTAATCTAAGATATATTTAACATATATTACATATCTTATTCATGTTTTCTCATGTTGTGTTAAAAGTTTCAAACATTCACTCATTTTATTTTGTTGTTTGAATGATTTTTATGCAAATTTTTGCATGTTTCTTATAGTTTTTGGTCATACAATTTGCAAAACTAGAATTTTAAGGTACATGGATGTAATAAATTGAGTCATATATCATTTATAATTTTATAAATTCCATTTGGATCAGGTCATATAGGTCTTTTGAGACAAAACCTATGGACTAGTTTTTTTGGTAGATTTATATAACCATATAGTTTTTGGTTCGTACAAATAGTACATATCATATTATTGAAATATGACACCACATAATGGTGGTATATTATTCCATATTTTATCCCATATAAATTTTTTACTTTTATGATTAGTAAATGTAGTGTTTTGTAAGGCTTAAACAACAAACTTGAAATCTATCTAGTCAATCTACATAGCTGAATAGTTTTTACCTGTTTGAAGGTTGTACATTTTGAAATTTTGAAATATAATTATTGGATGAGATAGTATACTATCCAATATTTCACGTGAAACTAAAAATTATAATTTTTCATAAGGACATATGGTCATTTAGGAGCTTCTTCTCAGCCTATTTTGAAGGTATGATTGCATATTTTTAAGTATTTAATTATAAGTTTTGTTCATCATCAAATTGAAAGAATGCTTAAGTGGGTTGGTATAGATATTTTTTGATAAATAGGAGGTTAATGGTCATAACATCCAAAAATAAATTTTATAATAAAAAAAATTATTTTATCCATCCCACTATATTTGGAAATTCCACTAAAGTTAGTAGTAACTAGCTAAAATGAGCTAGAAAACTCACAAAACATTTTTTTCAAAAGAGACCAAAGAGCCCAAAATTATTTTTTAAAAGGGGTTACTATTTTGTAAAAATATATTTAGTGTTTTTCCATTAATTTTACTTGTTTATTTTCAAATCATTTTAATATTTCATTTTTACAAGTAAAAACATAAAATAGTGCATTGTGCACAATTGTAGTGTTCGATCACAGTTATGTCTCCAACTCACGTTCATGGGTAAAGTCATCAAGCTTGATTAATTCATACATAACCTATATATATGATCATCATCCCTATAAACCATTGGGGATAAATAAGGTTAAACATTCATTGATCCATCCCTTCATTTTACCCATTTGATTAAATAAAAAGTCATATCCTAATAGGTGGTAATTATAAGTATATAGATAATTTATGCCCACGTGTGTGTAATTACATATAATTAGGTTATAATGAAGGAATTTTGAACCCTATAAACAATATCTATGTTTTGATCTTTGAATTCATTTTTGCATTTCAGTTTCAGTTAATTTGTAGATTATAATTTAGATTTTAATTAGAATGAAAAATTTAACCATTTGATCATTTATGGGAAATTGGATAAAATCAGGTGTATAAAAAATTTGAAGGTTTCAATGGATAATTGCTGTGAACTTTTGGGTAAGAGGTTGGGATAACATAAAACCCATGTAAAATTATGCATCATCTTGAAATTGGACCAATATCTGAATATGCATGTTATTATTTTATAAAGAGTTTTATAATAGGTCCTTGTGACTATGTTAAATTCAATTACTTTTTAAGTACCATGTATCATTCTCTTTCACATACATTTACACTTATTTCACATACCATCGGGTATAAAGAAAGGGCAAGCTTCTTCCACATATTGATAGGTATATAGGAAGGGAACATATAAATAAAGATTTTTTATATCATATTTAAGGTATATATAAAGGGATACCTTTATACTTGGATTGATAAGGAACCAATCCATCACCTTTGGTTATATTTTACATAATGGCTAGAAATGGCCCAAAATTCTTTTTGCTAGAATCATAGCTTCTACTGGTGACAACTATGCCACTTGGAAAACTAAAATTAGGACACATTTAGAATATGAATACCTTTGTCTTGTTTTCCATGGCACATTCACTTTAAATTCCACTGGCATTGATTAGTATCATAAGTTTGATAAAGTAAACTAAAAGGCAAAAAAGATAATTATGTTCAGGGCACAGATGAGGTACAACCTCATATCCATGAGGCCACAATAGCTAAATAATATTAGGATAAGATTCAAATAGTATATGAGGAAAAAAATTAAGGAACCATTCTTCATTTATAATTTCAAATTCATTGTTATATAAAATTTTGCTAGATTGTCTTTTATGCTTAGTCATGCTCTTAGCAGTTAGGCCAAGTCAGTTCTATGCTTGGTATAGCTAGGCATGAGCATAATAAGGTCTGGCATGTAGCATTTAACAAAATAATATAATGGAATAAATTTCACATAAGGTGAAAGCCTTGTGTGCTCATTTGAAGTGCAACAATGAAGGGATCGAGCCCACATTAGGCTAGTTGAAACATGGTACAACTTTCGGTTCAAAGGAACTTAGTCATTAGTAGGATGGATTCAAGTAGCTTGTTAGTGCTCGGATATTCTAGGGAATCTCAATAGGTGTGAGCCTTATCAAGGGCACAAATCCTATGTGTAAGTTCATATTTACTAGATAGGGCTTTTTCTGGTGTAAGCCATTAGAATAATGGGTTAAGGGTCATTCAGGCACTTAGACAAGCCATGGGGATGGCTTGGCTTTAAGTGCTCATTCTTCAAGTTAGCACTCTATGCATAGCCATTAGGACCTTGGAACATGTTGTTTCAATATTTAGTCTATTTTATAGGTAGATAGAAGCCACTAGATGGCAGAAGGATGCCATTAGCAACCAGGGTTGAACCTTAATATCATAATACATTTAAAGTAAAGAAACTTATAACATTTCTCATATAAAACTAAGATACAATTATATCATAGTACAAACTATAATGCAATAATCAACACTTAATTTCTAAATAATATTCTTCATTGATTTACAGTTCAATATATGAATTTCAATATACAAAGATAGAACAAGTGCTCATGTTTGACCTTACTCATGCCCTACAGCTCATGGGTGAGCTTAGGCTATACATTCAGAGGGCCTAACCTAGTTCATACAAAATACAAATACTTAGTGGTGGATCTTTATTTTATTAGAGCTTCGCTATATTAATTACCTCCTTTCATTCATTAGAAACAAGCCTTCTTTTATAGGAAATTGGGCATCTCCTTGCCAGGTCAGATGGGTGCATGCCAAGTGATGAGTTATCATTGGGGGTCACTATTCCATTGGCTCCACTATGTTACCTAGGTTGGATGAGTGCATGTCATATGCTGAAATATCATTAGGGGGTCTCTATCCTAGCTTCTCCACTATTCTGACACCCACACTTCTTGAGCTACCATATACAAAATCCTATAGGGATGTCCTTTAAAGGTTGGTGTCATGCAACTGCCTACCAGTTGGCATGGGATCATTAGGGATTCCTCTAACTAGCACTAAAAGGTACAAAAAGGGATCAATCAATCCAAACATTACCTTGCATTTAGATATGTCAAGTTGGTATGGTCCACATAGTTGGTGTAAAAGGAGGCCCAACATTACCCCCTATAAAATTGCTAGTCTATGCGGACTAGTCTTTTATCAGCTTTGGTGCTCAAAACTAAGGTGCACTCTATTCTAAATCCTCCTTGAAGTTATCAAAACCCTACATAGTAAATTTGATTTTTTTATGGTATTATCTACTTCAGTGGATGCAGCCTCGAAGGTGATCATGTCTATGCTTTCTAGTTCTTTTCTAAAGGCCTCAAGCCTTTCCCTTGCTTGCCTTACCCTGCCATCTAGGATATCCCCCTGCTCTTTGGTTCTTGCTTAGGTTTTCTCTAAGTATAAATTAGTTTAAACTTTGTAACCTAAGTAGGTCTATCACTTGTTATTTTATACCCTTCATTCTCATCTACCATCATTAATATAGGCTTTATGGCATAGTTTCCTTGATTTTTTATAAGATGTGAAAATCTATGAAATCCTTGAGAATATTTCATCCTTAATGCATTAATTATGTATCTTTGTTCCACTACCACCTCATTAAATTCTCTTAACAAATTTTTTGGTGAAGTGACATGTGGTTCAAACCATCACTTCTTGCTCATTTTTGTGTGGATTCCAATTGTCTTAGATGATTTCCTTTCACACTTGTATACATAGCATGACCTTTACCTTTCTTGTGCCAACTTGGGCCCACCACCTCACATGCACATGACTCAACATCCTCAATTCCACTTTTTATTTTAGTTGTGCTCATATTTCAAGCATGCTTCTCTATCTTGGTTGATTTCTTATGTGTCATCTTGTTTTGGCCTATCCTACCCCATACAAATCCCTTACAATGGCCCTCTAATGCTTCATTTCTCTTCTGATTATCTTGCACATTATTAGATGGTGCATCTTCACTTTCAACCTTGTGCTCAACCATGTTGAGCATCTTCACTTGCCTCTTAGGTCTCTAGCATAGGATCCATTGATGTGCCTTTTTTTAACTTTGGTGTAAAGGTAACACCGTAATAGTTCATTTTGGGGCCTTCAAGTGCCCTACATTGTCCATATTTGTGCACATAGATCTTGTGCATTTTTTTGCTTATGTATGGTAAGCTTCACATGCCCATCACTTAGATGTTTGGCCTCATACACCTAGAGGGTACAAGTTCTTGACTCACTCGATTAGAATTATGTGTGAAGTGCCAACAGATAAGTCCTTGTGGTCATTGCATGTTGTGTATTGCCTCTATACACTATACAAAGAATAAAACAAAAATTAAATAATGGTTTGACTTGTACCAAACTTTAATCTAGTTAGCTCAACTTCAAACTGATTAGTGACCAAGAAGTTAGAGTTTTTATGACACAAGCACCATCCTACTACCTATAAGGCTTTAGTTGGTTTCCATTGAAATTCCCAAGGATCATTTCATCAAATAAAATATGTAACTTGCATGCACCTATTTCAAATATGTGGTGGATGATGTAGGGCCCATCTACCATATTTAAAATTTTCTTGGGTATTTTAAGCACTTAAAATCATAGAGAAGCATTAATGCTCCTTCAATTAGCTCCTTGTGTTTGATATGATTGTCATGTCAGCACTTCTAGAATGCTTTCTTGATCTACTAGCTCCACCTTGCTTGGGTGTGCTTTTCATCCAAGTTTTCTAAGACTTCCAACCTTGTGCTTAAATATTATTGGTCATCTAAGTGACCAATATGTGTAATGCATAAGGAGGGTATCATGAATTCCATGGGTAGAAATGCTTCAGCACCAAACACCAATTGAAGTGATGTAGCCTTATTTAGGTTATTTTATGTCATACGGTATGCCCATAGTACCACTAAAACATGATCATCCCAATATTTGTGACTCACATTGTATATCTTTGTTAGGAATGTACTTAAAATCTTGTTGAATGCTTTAGTTGTGTTGTTGGCCTATGGATGATAGCGGGTGGTCTTATGGTGCATCACTATGTATTTAGTTAATAGGATGTGCACCATATAATTGATAAAATGAGTACCCCTATTATTATTCAAACTTAATGGGCACCCGTACTAACTTATGATGTTCTCCCATATGAAGCATGTGGTTGTTGTAGCTATGAAATCTTTTATCAGTGTAGCTTTGGCCCACTTGGTGAAATAGTCAGTGGCTATTAAAATATATCTTACACATGTGTGTCATGATGTGTGAGTTATTATCCTAATGAATTTAATAGCCCATTTTTCAAATTACACCAATGCAAGAATTGGGATGAGAGGCATCTCATCCTAATGGTTGGGATTGTTGGTGTGTTGGCATATGTCACATGCCTTTGTATACTCCTTTGTGTCTTAGAACAAACTTGGCCACCATAAGCTTGACTATAATACCTTGCATGCCATTGCATCTCTAACATAATGGACTCCTATGATTCCCTCATGTGATTCCTATAGGATGGATTCCCTTTCATGTTATAGAACACACCAGCATAGGACTTCATCTCTACTTAGTTTGTACAGCTCCCCCTAAATGAGCTAAATGGGGGTGACATGAATTACAAGTTACTTCTTCTCCTTAGTTGACAAGGTATGGGGCACAAATATAGATGTTAGGAAAGTGGCAATCTCCACTAAATCTTTAGGGATGTGTTGGACTCTATATAGGTATGCATCCAACATGTCATCCTCAATTAGCACTATCACGTCATCAAAATTAATGTGAGACAAATGGTCTGGCCCCAAGTTCTACTTTATAGGTTTAAGAATAATTGAGAACTAAAATTATTGGAATAGAAAAATCCATATACATATACACCCATGTAAAATAGGCTTGTTCATGAGTTATTTGAGCACCTTGTTATTAGTGAAAAAGATGAATGGGGTTGCTAGTAGATATTGCCTAAATTTTTTGTAAAGCATAAACCATTTTCAGCACCTCATGCTCAGTGGTCATGTGATTCTAATCTACCTATGTTAGTTTCCTACTTACAAAGGAGATAAGGTGGTCCATCTTGCCCTCACCTGGTTGTGCTAATATGGTGCCAATTATAGATCCTAAATCATAGACATGGATGTGGAAAGGAGTAGTCCAATCTAGAAATTATAAAATAGGCACACTAGCCAAATTTAGCTTCAATGTTTCAAAAACCTCCTCTTATACCTTGCCCTAATAGAATGGGTCATTTTTACATAAGAGATCTTCTAGAGGCACTATGATCTTTACATAGTTATATATGAGCTTCCTATAGTAGCCACAATGGCTTAGAAAGGTGTGAACATCTTTCTCTGTTGAAGGAGTTTGGAGCTAAATTATTATGACTATCTTCATAGGATCAACAATAAAACCATCCTTTTAGATGATGTGCCCTAGCAATTTTTCAAAGGGGGTTGTGAAGATGTAATTATTTAGTTCGAGGAGATCTAGAGCTGCTTACACCTTTCAAACATGAGGCATAGATTTTCATAGTGGTCTTCTACAAGACCATATATAGTCCAGTCATTGAGATAAACTTGGAGGACCTTATGGGTAAAGTCCTTGAAAGTAGTGATCACCCTAGAGAATATTATTGGCACATTCTTGAGCCCAAAGGGTATCATATTGTAAGTGAAACAACCCCATTCAGTTGTAGATGTTTTTTGGGGATTATCCTCCTCCTTGATCTACACATAATGATAGCCTACAAAACCATTAGTGAAGGTATCGATTTTGAAACCTGTAACTCCATCTAGGACCTCATCGATGAATGGGATCAATAAAGAATGGGTCTTTAACACAGGGAATGTTCAAGAGTATATAGTCAATGCAAATTTGTATGCACCCATCCTTCTTGATACTAATGACCATCAGGCTTACCCAATAAAATTCTTATATAGGGTAGATTACATTAGTGGAAATCATTCCATTAATCTCCATTTTCACCTTATCACAAAGATTAGGATTTATCTGATACGGATGCTTCTTGACCAACCTTGCACCATATACCATCTTGATGCTCATTTTGCAAAGGGAAGGGTGGGTGACCTTCATGTCTCAATAGTTACATGGGAAAAAGTCTTGAGTTCCCTCAGAAGGTCTATAATTCATGCCATCTTTTCCTCAAACTAGTAAGCACCTATAGTGGCAATCTTTGGTTCACCTTCTACACTGATGTCTACTTTAGTAGTCTTGAGTGGTGCACGATAGGGTTCATTCCTCTCCTAATGAGATTATTCAACTTTTATTCTCCCCTCATTTGTTTATATTTGAATATGCATTGAATATTCTTCATTTAGGGCACTGTCATCCATGAGATGCATAAGTTTTTGTCTACCTATTAGAACCTTACAATTACACTCTTTTTAGGTCTCATCATCTTCTTTGTTGGAGTCATTGTTGAGAACCATCTCTTCAAATAATTTTGGGAGATATAATCCTTTCTCCCTAAACATATCCTTAATTTACTCTTATAGTAAGGTAATGTCCTCAAATATTTCCCTGTGGATGACCTATAGTGGCTTTAATAGCCCTAAGTTATACAAAAAAGGAGAAGGTGTGCACAAACCTCTCTTTAAGTATCTCCTAGTTATCTATCTCATGGTGCATCTCATTTACAATGTACCATGATCATGCCCATGTTTTCAAAGTCATATATAAGGCATGTACCCATAGGCCTTTTGGCACATTCTCATCATAGACAGTCTAGGTTTCTTCACACAACTACATATGCATGATTGGGTTAGACTCACCTGAGTAAGTAGGTATATCTAATCCCTCATTAATTTTGCCAAACCTAGTGCATATTTTTCCCTTTACATCTTTCCATGTTTTCAAGTTAGGTCTTTACACTGCCCACTAGCAAGCAACAATGTACTTCAAGGTATGCACTAGTACACCCATTTTATCTATTTTTTTAAGGATGCAAGTTTCAATGTCATGGACATACCTCTCTATAGGTTATCTCTCTTCATACTTTAGAAGCACTAAAAGCTTCCCTTTACTTAGTTATAACACTCTTTTTCCATCTTTTTTGGAGTGGGGAACCCATCTCTTCTGATGGTGCTCAATCCTAGCCAGTCATGTTCTAGTTGGTCTTGGCTTGGTTGTGTGCACCAGGATGTACTTTAATTCAATGACCTCATAAGCCTCTTCTACCCATCATTCATAGGATATGTTAGTTGTATCATAGGTTGATTGTCCATCCTCCCAGTAGAGTACACCTTAGTTACTAGCATTGAGCTTCTTGGTGTCCTGCACCATGATGTTGTAAATGTGGTTGATCTCATCCTCAAGATCAATGATTTCCACATATGAGGGCCCTTGATCACCTAATTTAGGGATCACCGCTCTCTATCTTCCATTTTAAAAATTCATGTAGCACTTATTAAAGTGCATGTCTACATTATTAGTGTAGCACCATGGACTACCCAAGAGAGCTAGATAGTTGTCATGTTCTACCAACTTCATGACCTCAAAGTTGGCTTAGAACTCGATGCACATGATATCTACAATGGTACCCTTCAAGATATTGATAAGTTGCACTTGAGTTTTGTTATCCATGAATAGCATGTGAGGTGAGGGCCTCAAAGGTGGTTTTACCATCTTCTCCCAAGTGGTTTTGGTTAGAATATTAACCTCAATGCCCATGTCTATAAGTACTTCACAAATTGACCAGCCATTGATAGTGGAATCTATCAATGACTCTTGGTCATACTCTATGTTCTGATTATGTCTAACTTCATGTTCCCACTCCATATGTGGCATAGCAACTTTAATTATTTAAGGCATAGCCTCTTATTTTGGTTTCTTCCCTGCATGTTATAATAATAAATCTTTCAGTAGGGGCAGCATCCCTTTATTTTGTAAGTGAAGGATCTTGATCAAATCTTGTACTTTGGCTTCCTAGTTGTCTTGTCTTCTATGTGAAGTGATGACTTATGCCTCTAAATCTATAGCCAATTAGAAATCATCCTACAAGTTTGTATCATGCTCATGGTTTGGTTTAGGACATCCTTTTATTGTGTAAGGTCAGGATAAGGCATAACTTTTGGCTCAAGTTGTACTATGTACTTGGTGTGGCTTGATTCACCAAACTCCAAGTGCAATTTTTGGGTTAGTGCAGTGGTCAACTAAGTGGTGAACCTAATATAGGTTGTGTCTTATATTTTAGGCAGCTCCTTGTGAGTCTATTATGGTTTGGGATCCCACGTTTATTCTTTAGAATCATGCCTAAACATTACATCACCCTTGTCTATGCTAAGCTAGCCTTGAGTCATCTTGTTTTACAAGTCTAGGCATTCCTTGAATATATGTGGTCCTCAAAAATACCCACATGTTGGGTGCATGGGTTATTCATGTTGATAATGCTCAGTTGACCCACACTTGTAACATGATCATGGTGGGAATCTTCTTCCACCATGTCCTCCTCCTCACTCATAAGCACTTCACTAGTTCCCATAACCCATATTGTGTTGGGCATAGCCTTTATTACCTTCACCCACTTGACCATAAATTGATGTGGTCACCTACTTCATGCCTCTTTCCATGTTTTGGCACATCTCATTAATGACCTGACAGTCCACTATAGAGTGCATATAGGCATTGCACATCTTGCAGTAAATGGTAGTGTTCACTTAACTAGCATTCAACAAAGGATAGTTCTGATAGGCATGCATCCCATGACAAACTTCATAGATAAGAAGTAGGGTGAGAACATTTAATCATGGGTAATTATTCTTATTATGCCCTTCCATCTCATAGTTGGTACACCATAACCCACTGTGAGTGTCATGTGTTGAACCAATAGTCAGATTTTGTAGATGGGAGGCCATTGACCCAATCTACACCTCCATGAATGGGTTGATCCTAATATCAGAATTACCTACTACTTTGACCTGGAGCATGACTTATATCACTTTGTATGGGTCTATAAAGGTCTTCATGGATGGTGTTCATCTAAATGGAACTATCAGGTCTTTGATAAATTGTTGCACATGTTGGGAGGGGTGGATGTCATATGGAAGCTTAGAGAGTAGAGTCTTAAACTATGAATCCTGTAAGTGCATGCTCTTGAATAACCCTTGGTTGGTTTACTTGATCACTATGATTCTCTATTACTTGAACTTAGGGATATCAAACTCTTTTAAGAAGGCTTATTTTAGCACATTTTAGTCAACCATAGCCTGGTTCAAATTAGTTTTTTTATACTAATTATGGGCATGATCTAGTAAGGTAGTCATGAACTGAGTTGCCTTATGCTCAGGTTGAGTAATGCCTTGATATTGCCAATGCAGTTCAAACTTAACCATGTGCTCCATAACATTCTTTATGTCATTATACTCAAACAAGTTCATCGCCATCTCATAGTAAATTTGTTGAGGGGACATTGTAGGGTTCTAAGGTGCTTATCCCCTTGCGTATGTGTTAGGGTGGCCCTTCAACACCTCCAATTTTAGGGTAGATTATTGACCCTATCATTGTTGGTTGCACTATTGAACTTGTTAGTGTAGTATTACTCACTTGTGGCACTATGTCACTTCCTATGAGATGTTTACCAGTTTGAATAGCTAACATCCTCTACATGGGAATGCTTACGCCTATGTTCAAGGTTCTTAGGTTGGTATTTTTTGGATTCCATGTATCTTCACTTAATTATTTTTAAGGAATCACTTGCTCAATCACAAACTCTTGATCCAAATCTTAAATCCTATCAAAGTTAATGTTGATAACAAGTTCAGTTATCATTCTTCTATTTCTAATGGAGAATCTAGTGTATGAGCTTACACTTTAGGTTCAAAGGGGGTAGGTGATTTTGGCATGTCCTCAATCACCAAATCTTGTCAGAATCCACTACTTCTTATACCTAATTACTGAGTCTAGTCTCTTACTTATTCCTCTCTCTCTTTGTGCCACTACAACTCAAGGGGTCCTTCCCCATGCCCTTCTTATTTACTATGGGTCTTCTTGGCACTTCTAGGTTCCAAATCCTCCATCAACTTGCATCTTTATTTATTATAGTTCAACCTCCAGAGCTCTTAGGTTTCAAGTTTCTCATCTTACTCCATTTCACCTCACCTACACTTCCCCTTCTCACCTTATACACTTGCTCATACGTGTAAGGATGTTATCCTTTTATTCTTATAGTTTCTATATTGTAATCCACCAAAATATTTTTTAGTTTGGTATTGAGTCCTCTTATGAACATGACCCTTAGCTCATGAATAAACTTGTACTCTGATTCTTTTGAGTATGATAAGGTCAACACTATGAACTCCAACACATAGTTATTCAATGTGCCACTCCACCACTTATCTATAGAATGCATCTAGTCTTCATCTATGCTCTCAAGCCTCTCTATGTGCTCTTATTATCCATTCAATGTGTTGGTCATATCTTCACCTTATATAGGTATTATAGACAACCAACCACTAGTACACATGCTCAAGTAGCTCACAAAAGAACACCTCATACAAAGCATTGTATAGGTTAGCTTTCACCCATTTTATTAACTCATATCTTTTACATATAGGATGATTCTATGCAAAACTATCTTCCACTTGCTCTAGCCAACACTCTTAACATATTATGTTATATGTTAATAATATCTTTTACATAGAGAATGTTAGATAATTTCTCTATTTCACCATTATAGCAACAAAATTCAACATGTGTCCCAAAAATAGAACCAAAATGTTGTAGAAAATTTTAATAGATTAGCTTTTATGCTTAGTCATATACTTAGTAGTCAGGCCAAGTTAGTTATATGCTTGGTATAGCTAAGCACATGCATAATAGGGTCTAGAACATAAAATTAAACACACTAATATGTTGGCATCAATTTCACATAAGGTGTAAGCCTTTTGTACTCACCTAAAGTGCAATAGTGAAGGTATCAGGGTTGTATTGGGCTAGTTGAAACATGGTGCAACTTTGGGTTTAAAGGGACTTAGTCATTGGTATAATGGATTCAAGTGGCTTGTTAGTGCTAGGCTATTTTTGGGAAGCTCAATAATCATGAGCCTTCTCAAGGACACAAATCCTATATGCAATTTTATATCTACTAAATAGGGCTCTTTATGGCATAATTTGTTAGAATAGAGGGTTAAGGGTCATTCAAGAACTTAGACAATTCATGGGAATGGATTGGGTTCAAGTGCTCATTCTTTAGGATAGCAATCTAGGTACAGGTGTTAAGACCTTTTTGCATGCCAATTTTAACATTTAGTCTATTTTATAGGTAGACCAAAATCACTACATGGCATAAGAATGCCATTAGTGACCAAGGTTGAACCTTAATATCATAATACATTTAAAGTAAATAAAATTATAGCATTGCTCATATAAAACTAAGATACAATCATATCATAGTGAAAACTATAATGCAAGAATCAACACTTCATTGCTCAATAATATTCTTCATTGATTTATAGTTCAACATACAAATTTCAATATGCAAAGATAGAGCAAGTGCTCGTATTTGACCTTAATGCCCAATGACTCATAGGTGAGCTTGGGCTATACATTTGGAGGGCCTAACCTAGTTCATATAGAATACAAATACTTAGTGGTATCTCTTAATTTTAGTATAGCTTTAATATATTAATTACCTCCTTTCATTCATTAAAAACAAACTTTTTTTATACACAATGGGCATCTCCTTGCCAGGTCAGATGGGCACATGCCAAGTGATATTGTTAGGGGTCACTAGTTCACCAGCTCCATTATGCTACCTATGTTGGATGAGTACATGCCATATGTTGAGCTATTATTAGGGGCATCACTATCTCACCTTCTCCACTATTTTGACACCCACACTTCTTGAGCCACCATTTATAAATTCTTGTAGGGATGTCCTTTGAAGGTTGTTTCCATGCAACTGCCTACTAGCTGGTGTGAGATCATCGAGGATTCATCCAACTGGTACCAAAAAGTATAAAAATGGAGTAATCAATCCAAATATTACCTTATGATGAGATATGTCAAGTTGGCATGGTCTATGTAGTTGGTGCAAAATGGGGCCCAACATTCATTCTCTCAAATTTAAGTCTAGTGATAAAGTATAAGTTTTTCAATGACATGTTGCAACCTTGAGGGATTTATTCTAAGCATTGGGTGAGAAAGTGATAGATGCCTCTCTTATACCTATTGTCTTGAAATCACTACCACCTTCTTGTAGGATATTCATGACTACTTTGACTATCATAGAATATAAACCATATTTTGACAAGTTGGTAAACATGTTATAATAAGAAGAATCAAAAGAACATGTACTTTCCTCTCATCAATATAAATATAAAAGTTGATCGAGTCTTTCATACCAAATCATGGTCATTAGCATAATACATAGGGGAATAAACAATATACAATTTACCTTATATGTGGAAGTAAAGTTCATGAGCTTAAGGATTCTTGGTATAACTCATTTACACATCGATCTTCAAGAAATAATAATCCCAATAACCAACAATCATCTCATCCACATAAAGGACAAGAATAGAATAAATATCATTGGAATAAGAAATCTAATCAATAAGGTAACATTATTGAATAGGAATAAACCCCTTTATATGTGGACTTCCTATACACCACATAGTCTCATGAATAATCCATAACATAAATTTCTATCAGGTATGTCAACTCAGGTGAAACTCAACACTTGACTAGAACACAAGATTGGTTCTACAGTATATATGAGACTTCCCTAAAAATCATGTCTCTTTGGGTGATGATTCATCCTTCCATGTTCAATGTATTGGGAACGTCTCTTTACCACTTGGATACAATTCTTTTAACATCTCAGATGTTTTTTATGTTCCAGGACTCAAAGAATATTTTATTACTTAACCACAACCTCAAGGTTAAATTTGACCAAAAAGGTGGAAAAATATGTGTTTGATCCAAGATAATTCAAAAAATGTTCAAAAATTATTACACAAGTCTCAAGAGTTTGTAAAATGTTCTAATTTGACTTCATGTAAACAAATAATTGACCACTTATGGTAAAAGACATAGACTTAGCACAATTGTGGCATGGAAGATTTGGTCACATTAGTTTTTGATATGTTGACACACTCAACCATTATAACATGGTAAGAGTATTTATACCTATTAAAAAGGGTATAGATAATTATCAACATTGCTTAACAAGAAAAAATATAGAGCTCCATTTTAGAAAAGTACCTATCAGGCCTTTAGAAAACTTGATATGGTGCATACCGATCTATGTTGATCGATGTTACCTAGTCATGTTGGTTTAAGTACTTCATGCTCTTTGTTGATGATTTTTCCAAAAAATGTGGGTTTACTATTTGACTAAAAAGAGTTAAGCCTTTAAAACTTTCAAAACATTTAAAATTGTTGTTGAAATAGAAATTGATCAAAAAATCAAAACCCCTTTACTTAGATCATGGGGGGAATTCACCAATAACTAACTCAACACATTTTTGATAGAAAATGGAATTTTCCATCAAATGGCACTTCCACATACACCATAAGAAAATTTTGTTTTTGAATGGAGGAATCATACTATTATGTAGATGGTGTAACGTATGCTACATGATTCAAGTTTCACAAAGGCATTTTGGGTAGAATCAGTCAAAATTATAGTCTATCTACTCAATAGAGTTCCCACTATAGATTTTGATGGGTTAACACCATAAGAAGCATGGTCAAGGCACAAGCCATCTATAACACATCTTCAATTTTTTGGATAAAAATAAAGTATTCATATTCCCAAAGTGGAGAGAACTAAACTTGACATGAAATTAGAAAAGTATGTCTTCTTAGGATACAGTGAATAAGTGATTGCCTATAGACTCATATATCTAAAAACTAAGCAAATCTACACAAGTAGGGATGTTTTTTTTTTGGTAAGCTATAATTAGAAGATCCTTCTACATGCTCACCTAGTATACCATCAGTCCCATAAATAATTTATAAGATGGAAATCCATCAAATGATAATAATGATAATGATGGGAATAATATTATAGCTCCACCACCCATGGGAACCACTCAATGTATAACTAATTGGTATACAAGTACATTAATAAATTCTAAACTAGATAAAATTATAAATAGATCAACTATTTGACCAAGGACTCATATCATGACTCAAAATGAAGTCAATTTTGCCTTAATAAGCATAGTTTTAGATTCAAAAGAGCCCTCTACAGTTCAAGAAGACCTAGAGTCTAAACCTTGGAAGGATGTCATGGATACATAATTTCAATCACTAATAAAACATGACAACTTGAATATCTTCCACCAGGGAAAAATCCAATTAGACATAAATGGGTCTTCAAAATTAAATACAAAATATATGGTAGTATTTACACGCACAAGACTCAACTCATAGTAAAGGGACATACATAAAAGGAAGGCATAGATTATGAGGAGACATTTTATCCTATCGCTGATATCAAGACAACCAAAATGATATTTACTCTAGCTACCCAATTTAGATGGAGGGCCCACCAAATGGATGTAAAAAGTTCCTTTTTTAATGGAGATATACAAGATGAAGTTTACATGACACAACCATAAGGTTTTGTCACTCCTAGTAATAAAGGAAAAGTATGTAAACTCATAAAATCTATGTATAGTCTCAAATAGGCATCCCAATCCTGGTACATAAAAATTGATGAGCATCTCATTTAACATGGATTATATAGGAGTCCCTATGATCTAAATCTCTACCTAAAATAGTAAGGAAGAGAGACTATGATTTTTTTAATGTATGTCAATGATCTAGTCATCACTGACAGTTTAGTGAAGATGATTAATGCAACCAAGAAAGATCTTAATTAATCATTTGACATGACAAATATCAAGCTTCTACACAATTGTATTGGATTAGAAGTATGGAAAAATGAACACCACATATTTGTGTCCTAGATGAAATATGCCAACATAATGCTCCATAAATTCAAGATGATGGATAATAATCTAATTGTTATACCTATGGAGACAACGCTTCAGTTGTCTCATACAGATCCATCACCACAAGTGAATACAAATCTCTATTTATATTTGATTTGGAGTCTTATTTACTTAACATATATTAGGCTAAACATCAACTATGTAGTTATCTATCTTTTATGATACATGCAGGAGATAAAGATGTCTCATTAGAAAGTAGTAAATTGAATACCAAGATATATCAAGTGTATAATGTACTTTGGCCTAGATTATAAGAAGAATGATAATTTCTTCTTGACATGATATCCAAACTTAGATCATGCAAGAAATATTGATGACAGAAAATCCACTTTTGGATATGTGTTATTTTTAGGATCTTATCCTATATCATATGGGATCAATAAAGAAAAATCACTTATTGATCTTTCATTGAATAAGAATATCATGTGTAGGATAAGCTTTCTATGAAGTGATATGGTTAAGTCACATACTAGAAGGATTTGGAGTATCATAAAAGACACCCACCATCTTGTATTATGATAATGAGGTTATTTTAAAACTTGTTTGCAATCCAGTTTTTCATGAACACACAAATCACATTAAGGTGCAAGTCCATTTCATATACAAACATGTACAACAACACAACATCCAACTCTAGTATTTCCCAACATAAAAACAACATGCAAATGTCTTCACCAAGTCACTTACACATGATAAATTTGAGGAATTTAGAGAATTTCTCTCTTGTTCACTTCAAACTATGTTGAATTAAGGGGGAGAATGTTAGATTAAAATAAATAGTTATTAATTCACCATAGCAAATTAGAGTTAATTTTTTATTATTATTTTTGTATTTTTAAACCCATGAGTTCTAAGTTGGGTTTTTTGTTATTCCTCCTTATATTTTAGGAGGTTTTTTGGCTATATTGATGGATATATAATATCCTATGTAATACTTTTGATTTTAGCTAAATAAAACATTAGTCATATGCTCACGTATTTATCATTATTATCATAATCACTACCACATTTCTCCATGACCTATGCCTTAACAATGATTTCCACATTTAGATGCTTTTAAATAAAATGACAACACTCCACACAATCACTTTAACTCTCCTTGTGGGCTCATAGGATCTATTAATATCCATGGATATCAAAGTCTTAATACTAATGAGCTTTAAAAATTCTTCTTAGCAGTAGGTACTAAATCCACATCATGGCACTTATTTCAAAGATTATTTTTAACTATTTATAGGTTAATTTTGTTTTATATTTTCTTCTCATGATTGATAACCTCCACACATGAGAATATTATATCCACTTTCTAAAGCATGATTTGATGATGTAATGACCATGGTTTGTGCACATGAAATGCAACTTAGCTACAACAACCCCCTCTATTTACATTATTTATGTCAGTATTGATGTACACATTATTTAAAGTTGACATTCTACTAAAAAAATAGAAGGAAAATTATGTATATTTTATTACTAATTTTTCATGGGAAGTCAAAGTATGTTAACCAATTTTATTATATATAAAAGACACAACTTATTTCATATATAAAGGTTAAAAATAATTCAATGTTATGGTGACTCATTTCATAGACAATCAAGAAACCATCATTTCATCAAATCTCGACATATTCCTTAGAATATGAACTTATAATATTGTCATTTTTGGTTTTATAATTGTTGAAATTTGATTTATGTATTTTTATTATTGGATTTTAACTACTGGGATATTGTATTATAATATTTTTATTATTGGTTTTAATTAATGTGATATTGGATTCCAATATTATAGTTATTTAATTGGATTCTAACTAGTGGGGAATCACTTTGAAATTATATATTAACTAAATTTTCATATTTAAATTCATATTTAATGGAAATGGGCCAATAAATGATCATGGTAAAATAGTTTAAATGGGTCTTGATTACATAACGTGGCCCCATAATTGTCATACTATTACCTAAGTATAGTTATCATAGTATTATTTAATATTTATCCAAATTTTACCATATATTAATGAATCCTATCATGGCATGAAAGATTTACAAATATTAGTGCAACATTGTAAACATACTTATTGTCTCCATGTACAAGTATTAGATAACACTTTTCATTTCCCATGTACCCAATGTAAAAAATACTTGTCATTCTTATCTTGACATGTAGAATGGGTAAGTGCCCATTGAATCTACACTAGTATATATTAACATAGGACTTTGTGGCTCATATTATCAATTTAAAGGTCATTATTATTATCTCAATGTGTATAATGGGCATGTGCCCATTCTATCCATGTTTGTAAGAATATAGGCATTTTTTGTTCATATTATTCCTATATTGTGTAGAATGGGCATGTTCTTGTAAAACCAAAGTAGTTACCACATACATTAATAAAACTTTTAAAATTTCACACTTTATGTACCAATATATTATGTAAAATAATTAATCACTTTACAACCACACTGATGTGATTTAAATGGTTTAGCTATGGTATCTTTATTTATTAATAGTTTGTAGGGAAGCCACTAATATGAAGGAAAGATAACTATATTTTATAAATTGTGTTCTTAAAATGCACAATGTCAATATGTCAAGTGTGAACCCCAAAATTTATGGTACACCATTACTAGCACATCTTCTATGAAATTAAGTAAAATAATAGTAATAATTGTAGTTATAAAAAAAAGTATTACATAATTAAATATTAATTGAAATATATTCTTAGCTCAATAATAATGAAAAATAATTTTATGAAAATAAATATTAATCTTCCACTCATATTTAATAAATAATACCATTAGATCATTAAGGTCTTAATTTAAGTCTTCCACATATATGACAAATAATTTGATGAAATAAATATCAATATTTGGTTCATATTAAACAATAGTACAAATGTAAGGTCAAGTTATTGGAGTGTGCTTTAAAATAGAAATTTCAAAAAACCCACATCCTAGGGTAAGATGATATGACATATTACTTTATAATCTTTAATAGTTTCACCTTTAAGCATTCATTACCTTATTTATGTCTAAGTGAAAGATATATTTCAATAGCCTGAAAGAATGAGCATGAGATACATAGGATCCACATGATCAATCCAGGAGAAAGAACCCACAACAAATAACCTGCAAATATTTCCAGAGAATAAATAAATTTGTCACACCTAGAAAATAGGTGATAATCCAAAAATTTCTCTATATCCTCTTAATAATCTCTCGTTTATTTCCCATATAATGCAAAGTATTTATAATACAAATAGTTTGTTTCATGTTAACAAACTATTTGTAATGATTACAAAATGGAGAAAACAAACTATTTGTTTTCTCATACTACGAACAAATATATTGTTGAGAAATTCTCAACAATAAAATAAATTAACCGAGGTAAATAAATTTTACCCTCGATAATAAATAACTTACCCTATTAACCCTAGGTAAGCTTAAATATGCATTATTCCAACACCATCCCTTAAGCGAAACATAGGGAGAATGACAAACAAGGATGGGTCCCAGCTACTAGGCCTGATAAGGTACCCATGTACAAACCAATCAAAATATATGAAAAATAAAGGAAGGAAGGACTTCATGGGAAATCCCCCCAAGGACAACTTCCTTCACCCCAAGCATCACTCACAACTGAAGATAATGAGGAGAAGCCAAAGGTTTAGTGAAGATGTCTGCAATTTGCTCAGTTATAGGCACAAACTCCAAAGAAAGAACTCCATCCTGAATAAGATGTCGAATGAAGTGCATGTGAATCTCAATGTGTTTTTTCCATTGATTCTCAATGGGATTGCATGAAATAGCAATCGCACTTTGGTTATCACACCAAAGAGTAGTAGGACCCTGCTATGTGAAGCCAAACTCTCCAAGCAACTGTCAAAGCCAAAGTATCTCCTGACTAGCTTTGACAGCACCTCGATACTTAGCCTCAGTAGAGGATAATGCAATAGCAATCTACTTTTTACATGCCCAAGCAACTAGACCTGAACCAAGTGTGAAAGCAAATCCATAAGTGGACTTGCGAGTGTCAACATCACCAGCCCAATCAGAGTCAGTGTATCCAACAAGCTGTGTATAACTCTATGGTGTGTAATGTATACCAAAGTGAGTGGTGCCCTGAATGTAGTGAAAAATATGCTTGGTTACTTGCCAATGACTCTCATGAGGCTCATGTGAGAACTGAGAGACAAGGTTCACAGTAAATGTGATGTCGGGATGGGTATGAGTCAGGTATAAAAGACTACCTACAAGTTGCCTATACAAAGTGGAATCAACAAGAGGAGTCATACAAGTGGTAGACAACACAATACCTGACTGATATGGAGTGGGTGTAGGCTTACAATCAGCCATGCCAAATCGATGAAGAAGATCGGTCGCATACTTCTGCTATCCAATAGAAATGCCCTCAGAAGACTGAAAAACTTGAAGACCAAGAAAATAATGTAGAAGTCCCAGATCTGTCATATCAAACCTATCTGCCAACTTGTCCTTGATGTCATGTATCAAGGAATCTGAACTGCCAGTGAGGATGAGATCATCAACATACAAAACCAAAATGACAAGCTCCTCACTTTGCTTTAGGATGTATACATTATGATCTGACTCATAATGAATAAAACTAGAACTCAAAAGAAAACTATCCATCTTCTCATACCAAGCTCTAGGAGCTTGTTTGAGGCCATAAAGAGAACGACGAAGTCTACAAACCAATGATGAGTCCTGCACAAATCTTGGAGGCTAATCCATATAGATCTCCTCATGGAGATCACCATGCAAGAAAGCACTCTTCACATACATCTGAAAAATAGACCAAGAATGTGAAGCAGTAAGAGAGAGTACAAGCCGAATAGAATCCATCTTAGCTACAGGGGCAAAGGTCTCAGAGTAATCAACCCCTTCAACCTATGAAAAACATTTAGCTACTAATCTAGCTTTGTACTTATCTACTGATCCATCTGTAGCATATTTGGTCCTATAGACCCATTTACATTTTACAAGTTTTCTTCCCTTAGGAAGAGGGACAAGATCCCAAGTATCATTCTTCATCAATGAAGAATACTCATCATACATAGCAACATCCCACTCTAGTATACCAGTAGCCTCAGAAAACAACACTGGATCATCTGTGCAAGCTTGTCCCAAAAGAGCAACACCAGATGTCTGTGAGCGAGTGTGATGAGAATCAGATGGATCACCAAAAAAAGAACCAGCTGCCTATAGAGTGCTCTTTGCCCATTTAGGCAAAGGTGGTGAAGAAGATGGTTGTGGTGGCTGAATAAGTGCAACATCATCATCATCAACAATAGAAAGAAAATCCTCACTATCCTCAGTAGGAGGGGGAGAAGAATAACTAGATGTACACTCCTGTGGAGTGGGTAGCTCATCAACCTGAACATCCCGTCAAAACAACACATCATGTGTGATAGGATCAAAAATACGGTAGGCTTTTACATCTTCACAATAACCAAAAAAAATGAGTGGTTGGATTTTCTTCTCCAATGCTTTACGTTTGTCATCAGGAATGAATGCCCATGCTTGACTCCCAAAGATGCAAAAATCTGAAATATCAGGCTTGATCCCAGACCAAGCTTCTTCTGGTGTCATCTTTTGCATAGCTTTGTGAGGCATACGATTTTGAATGTAATTTGCACAATTTACAGCTTCAGCCCAATATTGTGGACCCAAATTTTTAGAGTGAATCATACAATTAGCCATCTCTTTCAATGTTTGAGTCTTCCTCTCTGCTACACCATTTTGTTGAGGAGTGTGTGGTACAGTGAACTGATGTTGTATCCCATGCTCAATACAAAAATCATAGAAAGCATTACTATCATATTCCCCCCATTGTCAGTGTGTATCTTCTTAAGAAGAAGAGATGATTATTTTTCAACAAAGGCTTTGAAAGCCTTAAAAGTCTCAAAAACTTCACTTTTCAACTTGAGAAAATATACCCAAGTTTTACGAGTGAAATCATCAATGAATGTGAGTGCATATTTAGTCCCTAAAAAAGAATGAGTTGGAAAAGTCATCAAATCACTATGAACCAACTCTAAGGGTGCATTTTCACGTGTGGCCTTACCAACTGGAAATGAATCCTGATGCTGTTTACAAACTAGACAACCAGGACACACCCCATCAATACATGAGACCTTAGGAAGGCCTTTTACAAGATGTTTTGTACTCATTTGTTGCATATATCCATAACTCAAATATCCTAATCTCTCATGCCACAATTTGTTGAGATTATTACCATGTGCTATAAGTGAAGAACCAAAAGACATAAAAGACTCAAACTTATCAAAAGTATAGAGTCTTGCAGTATGGTCTGTTGTACCTGTAGCAACTATCTCACTAGGATCATTACATTCTCTTATTACAACATCATGTGAAGTAAACTCCACAATTTTACCAGTACCAGAATTACATATTTGATATACAAAGAGAAGATTAGAAGAGATTTGAGGTACAAGCAATACATTGTTAAAACATCCATCATATTTATCAACAGTACCTGATCCCAAGACTTCAATCTGTGAGGAGTTACCCATAACAATATGTGATGTACTACAATTTGTAAGGGAAGACAATAGATCCTTAGAATGTGTGAGATGGTGAGAAGCACCTGAGTCAAAAATCCACTGATCCTGACATGAAGATATAGCCCTGGCTGAAAGTGCTTTCCCTTTTCCTACAAAAGTAGAAGGAGATGGAGACGGAATGGAAATTTTGTGTTGTCTAACCGCTTCCTCTAATGCTTCCATCTTCTTAAAAAATCTACTTTCATCATGATTAGGACCACCACAAAAATTACATGGACCAAATGTTTTCTTCTTTTGCTTAAAGGACTTTTTGGTCTTAGTAGATTTAGAATGATGAGGTGATTGGGTGGTGGACTCTAGAGGGTTATTTGAAGGTGCTTGCTTTTTAGACTTAGGTGAAGGTTTTATTTTAGAAGAATTAGCAACTAGAGCATGACTAGGACCAGGTAGAGCATCTAAGGCCATTAATTTTGTTTGCTCCCTGGTCAATCTTTCACAAAAAACTTCAAAGGAAGGCCATTTGAATTCATCACCTAATGTATCCATCATAGTATAAAAAGCAGAGGAAAAAACACTATATGGTCCTTTCAACTTTGACAAAATCATGAAAATGTACTCCTGATCACTTTTATCTTTGTTACCAGCTTTCAACTGTGACAGTATAAATTTGAATTTTGCCAAGAATTCATCTATTGAAGGGAAATCTGATGGAGAGAGAGTACTCAATTCTGCATCTAATTGCAAAATTTTAAACTCATTAACTTTGCCAAAAAGGTTTTTAAATTTTTCCCATGCCTCTTTTGGTGTAGTAGAATCTACAATGTGAAATTGAAGATTATCTGAGATGTTGAGGCAAATCAATCCAAGAGCCTCATCCTGCTTACAACCATATGCATATTTGTCTTTTTCAGTGGTGAATGTTGCAGGTGTTGTTTCAGAAAAAATTCTCCATAAGCCCTTTGATTGAAGGAGTTGTTGCATTTTTGGCTTCCAAACATGGTAATTTGTAGAATTTAAAGGTTCAAACAATCGATATTCCATTCCCGAGGAAGATGATGAAGTTGACAAGAACAATCTAGACATTTGTTTTTCCTCAAAAAAAAACACCCCTCCCGTTACAATTTAACGTCTCCCGACAAAAAAAAAATATCCTTGGCTTATACAAAATTTAAAAATGGCTTTTATTCAAAAAAAATGTAGGGGGATTTGACCCCAAGACCTCCTCCCTAAAAATTTTTAACAAAATATCTCTAGCCGCTTTAGCAAAGTCAAATTTGAACTTTCAAAGCTAGAGACTTGCATTTAAACCACTAAAAATTAAAATAATTAATTAAAAAAAGCCAAAAATGACTCACACATGTGAGATATCAGCTGAATAATCTTTTTCTTTATCAAAAATGAACTCTTTTTCTAGCAAGGCGTGGTGGTCAGGGAAATATTTGAGAAAATTTGTAAACACAGCCAAGGAAAAAACACCTTTCAGCAATGCAAAATGGCTCCATTGGATCTACCAAAAGGACTGTATGGCCTACTCCAAATCCATCCTTCTCAGAATGAAATGAAATATTTTTAAGTCTTCTATCACATGAAATTTTCATATTTGGATTTTATGCAGCATAAGGCGTTCAAAAATAAGAAATCCGTACAGTTATGCAGCAGACAAAAAAACAGTTTTTAATTTCCTATTGTTGGCTTCCAAAACATTGTACATCCTGATCCAAATTCATAAAAAATTATGTGGATAGAAATATATAAGATTCAGATTTCATTAACAGGTCTCAGATTCGAAAAATGTCAACCGTACGATTTTCCACATCAGAAAAATGAACAGGTACTGCAGTCTGCCAACAAGAAACAGTTAGCAAAATTTGAAAGGAAAGAGCTGTACGTCCAAAATTAAATGCAAAAATTAAAATTGTAATGGATTCTTGACTTTATTTCCTATGCCCACATGAAAAAAAATATGATTTTGGAAATCTGTACGGTCATTTAATGAGCATAAAGTACATAATTTTCCAAAAAAAACTAGTAAATAAGAACCAAAATTTGAGAGAATTAAAAATATCTGTAACACATCAATAAAATATTATTTTTGAATGTGTTAAAAGATGAAAAATTTCATGAAAGAGGATCTTCAATTGGAACTCCAGGCTCTGATACCATGAAAGAATGAGCAGGAGATACGCAGGATCCACAGGATCAATCCAAGAGAAAGAACCCACAACAAATAACCTGCAAATATTTTCAGAGAATAAATAAATTTGTCACACCTATAAAATAGGTGATAATCCACAAATTTCTCTATATCCTCTTAATAATCTCTCATTTTTTTCCCATATAATGCAAAGTATTTATAATACAAATAGTTTGTTTCATGTTAACAAACTATTTGTAATGATTACAAAATAGAGAAAACAAACTATTTGTTTTCTCATACTACGAACAAATATATTGTTGATAAATTCTCAACAATAAAATAAATTAACTGAGGTAAATATATTTTACCCTCGGTAATAAATAACTTACCCTATTAACCCTAGGTAAGCTTAAATATGCATTATTCCAACATAGCCTCATGTCCTTTTTTAGGTATCTTAATCAATCCTCCTTTTCATTAATTTTTTGGTATCCCTACCCAGATGATGCTATCCACATCAATGTCTTATTTAATTTTGTCTGATTTGATCCATGTTTTATTAGGCATCAAGCAATCCCAATATAATGTCTCACCTTCTTCTCTCCAAAAAGGTTTCAAATATTGAAACCTCACATTTTTAGCCACATTCTCACCTTATTTTTAAATTAATTTATATCCCCATCTTCCCTTCCCATTCATATCTTTTCATTTTCATTTATTGGTTGTACTATAAGCATATGTCCCACAAACTCATCCATAAATGGATTACATGCTTGTTTAAATTAATGTTTATTAAAAAAAATGTTTGTAAAAATGTGCAACCACTTAGATATGATTTAAATCAAGGTTGAAACATTTTACTTTCATGCCATCTATACACAATATCTTCATGACTAACAGACCCAGCCATAGTCTAATGTGAAATCCATAAAATAGCATGTCCATGGAGGCCCATTTTATTTTATAGTTAACATTTGATCCCCAATATGCTAACATATTGTGAGCACAAAAAGGTTTATATATGGAAAGATAAATTAGTCTAAATTTTTCAATAGATCCACACATTTTGTTAATGCTATGTTGAAAACAAAATATACCTTGATGACTCTATGGATTCCTAATGACCCAAACCTAAACTTTAAAAAAAAAATGGGTTCAACGCTTCACAACCCTCTCCTTGCATCACCAACTTCTTTTGTTTTTTTTAAAACACATATCAATAACTTTGTGTGATATAATCCCAAAACTTATGGTATTGCATCACTACTAATGCATCTCCTTTGAACTTAATTAGAATAATGTTAATAAATTCAAACTATTTGAATACTATTTTGATTACATACTTGAATATTAATGGAAATATATGATTATCTCTACACAATTATGAAAAAAAATATTATAAAAAAATATTAATCTTACATTCATATTTAATAAAAAAATATAGTTACCCTATTAATGGGTCAATAATAAGAAGCTTGATTAGAAGCAGGGCTAAAAATATTGAATTAAAATTGTTCAAATATAAGTAGTCAATATCAATATTCAATTCATATTAAAAAATTATGGTACAAATGTAAGGCCAAGTTATTGGAGCATGATTTAGAATATAAATTTCAAAAAACCCACATCTTGGGACACAATGATATCACATATTAATTTTTGATCTTCAATAGTTTCATCTTAGCATTCATTACCCTTTTCAATTAGTGAAAGGTATGATTTAATGGCCTCATGTCATTTTCCAAGAATCTTAATCAATCCACCTTTCCATTTTTTATTTGGCTTCCATGCACATATGATGTTATCCATGTCAATGTCTTATTTAAGTTCATATTATTTGATCCATGTTTTACTAAACATCAAACAATCTTGATCTAATGCTCCATTACCTTCTCTCCATGAGGGTTTCCAATATTGAATCCTTGCCTTTTTAGCCACATTATTACCTTTAGGTTTAAGATAGATATATCCATCTACCATTCACATCCATATATTTTCATTTTCATTTATTGGTCGTACTAGAAGCATTTATCCCACATACACATCCATCAATGGATTGAATGCTTGTTTAGATTTTCCACAAATAGGCCCAACATAAATATCACTATTACTTGGAATATGTTTATTAATGTAGGCCTATCTATGAAAATGAATGGTTCCCATTATTTCATCATATATTTTGTTGCCATGTATTATTTCTATCCAAAAACAAAGATTTGAAATCATCCTATAATTTTAAAAATGGTCTATCCAAATCACAAAAAACATTTTCCCAATATGTTATCTTTGAAATCCAATATTATTTACCTCCACCTATTGTAATTTTTCCCCAATGTTCAATATGTTCTTCTATTCCCTTTTTTGGATCATCCTTTTTTTTAGTTATTTGAAAGGTGTTATAGGAGGATTCCATTATAGTAACTTTAGTTCACCATTATCCTTTGTACACTAGATTAGGATTGTATGAGACCATTAGAGATCATTTATTATTGATTAATATTCATCACTAGTATGTTGTCCACAACATGGAACTTGAACATATTAGGTTTTCTAATGCACACTATCTTTTGACTTCCATCTAACAAATGTGGGTCCATGAAGGATTTGAAGTCATATACTTCCTCAATAAGGTAAGCATTAAATGTGTTTGACCTATATTGGCATGCTCTATATATATTCATGATATGTGGTAAATAAAATGTGTCTAATTTATCTAATGATGTTGTTAATCTACTATAAATCCCATCTAGTTCCTCATTGGTGTGTCCCACTAGTAGGAAGTTTACATATGTAATTTTGAATACCGTTCTTGTTGTCAACATTAATCCAAATGCAAATAAGGTATGATTATTTTTTTCATTCTAAGCATTATCCAATTTCATGTAGAGGATTGGTGTTTATTTTTTAAATGAATTAATTTTACTAGCAACAATATTAATTATTTCAACATAGATAGATTTTTACTTTTACCCATTACACTTATCATGCTTTTCATTTTGTAATAGTACATCATGCAATGGTTGATTGAATGATCCATAGTTGTATAATAAATCCACATATTCATCAATGGTGGGATCTTCAAGCTTCTTGAGACATAAATCCAATGATGTGACTATATATTTTGCTTCACATTCAATAGATGGTAGGAAAAAGTGGCCAAAACCCCTAGTCTTGTGTTCATGTGTGAGCATACCAATCAAATCAATTATGAGGTTCATAACATTACTTATTGACTTTGATTTTTTACCCATCCTTGGTAAGGAAGTTTTCATTCTTTCCATTCTATCATGCATAATGTTCAATAATCCCTGAGGTTATTCTTCTTATTATTATCTATGGGAGTAGTAATGTGCATGATAACTTTGAATGTATTCATTGTGTCATGTTTGTTTGTCTTCAAGTTTTGAGAGTGATTTTGGGCATGTGGTGGCTCTACATTTGTTGTATAGATACATACATTCATCACACTTGGAAAATAATTTATTACTTACAATTGAAAAAAATTGAAATATTTTAATCATTATCTTGTTGAAACTTGGTAGCAACACTAATGAAGGTTTCAATAATTTGAGTTCCTCATTACACTTCTTGCACATTAAATTTTTGGTATAAAATATAGGAAACAACCTTTGAGGAAATTTGAATCCATCATGTCCTACACAACAAGTTAAATGCAAGGAAATATCTAAATTTATCTCAACCATTATTGATATGAAGAAACCATTGCAGTGGTATTTAATATTTATTTATCTTTCCTAGTGTTACCATATACTGCATGTTTATGACCATTTATCCAATCTATTTTATGACTATAGAAGGTGTTCCTTAGCCACCCATAAGTTTTGTGCCATGAATTATGATAGACATTCATCACATCAAATTTCATTTTATGTACCTCCATAGATTCGTCACCCACATTAAAGATGGAATTTGCATTATCTAACATAAAACTCTTTTTTTATTATTCATTTATGGCTCTAATTTTTTGCCATAGAAATGTGACTGAAGCTAGGAGAAAAATTTGGAGATAGTCATATTTGTGGCAATGATTTTTCACATTTTTCACTTCATCCAAAAATATTAACCATTTTCTACCTTATCAACATTTTGATTTGACGAACTAGTTAGAGAGGCATTCAATTTTTGACATTTTTGCATTGTAGAGTCTTTTTATCACTTTTTTGTAATTATTATTATTAGTGGCATTAAAATACACTGGATATATAAATGAAATTTATCAATATTCTAATGCATCCTGCATGTTCACCTAAACCTCATCTAGGACTTATTTCAAACTCACATCTATAGAAGAACCATTTGTGTCAGTCAATTGCATAGCAATCCATTATATGAGAGATCTTTCAAATAGGGAGCATCCTTTACAAGGAACGTTGAATACTCTATCAATATGCACACCAAATGTATTAGTGTATAATACCTTAAATTGTACCATGTCTCCTTCAATTAAATTTGGAATTGTTCCCTCTACAATATAATTACTTGTAGATGAGCATAAATGGATCAATTTGGAAACAACTCCCTTAAACTTTAAATTGTGTTCACCACTACCTATAAGGCACAGACCATCCAAATTAGCAATGTCTATATTTATCATAAGGATTCTTCTTATTTTATGTGAAACCAAATGTTTTATTGTCCAAGCTATTAATCATTGGGTTATAGTAAGGTTGACTAATCATAACATAAATCTACCACATTTCAAGCATTACACCAAACATCAAGGGTCTTGTTGGCTGAAAATTTTATTAGGGGGACAAATGAGGGTTTCTATAAAAATTATAGGGATGAATTCCTCTCCTATTATAATGTAGATCTAATTTTATTGAAAAGAAAGATGATACTAGAAATAAAATTATTTACAGTAAAAATGGTGTTTTATATGGGGATTGTAAATTTAACCAAAAAGTATGAAAAGTGGTAAAAAAGAAATGTAGGAGGAAGATAGTGGAGGAAAGAAAATTATGCAAGGGAAATGGAAGAATAAATATGATTCTAAATATCTTACCATATAAACTTACTAGAACAATCCAAAAAGGAATATTTTAGTGTAGAAAACTTTTATCATGAAAATGGGATAGAAAATACATATTTTGGACATGGGAACATAATACATACACCAAATAGATTGAATAATGCTAAGAAAAAATATAAATAATAGATCTATATTTCCTTATAATAATGGATAAATAATCATGTTATTAACCCACCAAAGTTTCACAATGATATAAATTCTTAATGCATATTCAGAAAGATTTCCACAATAAAAATTTCATATATGTTAACTATATAATAGTAAAACTCATCAACATTTGAAATAAAAAGAATAAAATAGATTAACATATTAATGTACATTATTAAAATAGATATATTTTGGGCACAAAGTCTTTTAAAGTTCTCCTTCTATTTATTTTTTCATGATTTGAAAATACGATCTTGTCAAAAAGCTCTTCAAATGACTTCAAAACTCATATTTATAAGTTACAATGGGTGGTTACACTACATAACCACTTTTTTAAACTTTAGACTAACTATAAAATCACGTTGGAAAAAAATCACAACTTAAAATTTGCAAAAATGCATTGACAAATTTGCATGATTTACAAAATTGACTTGATGTTTTTGCACAACTTGAAACTTGCAAAAAGAATTAAAAAAATTTGCATGACTTGTGATTTGGAAAAATGCTATTACAAAAATATGCAACTTAAAGTTGAAAAAATAAATTTTCCATTTTAGTATTAGAGTTAGAAAATTTTCACTATTATATATTCATCTTCATTGTCAAGCACAATCTAGACCTCTTCTTTTTGTTCTTCAACATGTTGTAGTTGTTTTCTATATTCCTCAAATCTCTTCATGGTTTCTTTGACATTATTTTCATTTGGGACCTCTAAATGAATGAAATAAATTTCAAAATCACATTGGATAACAACCATTTGGTGTGAAATCAATTAAAGTCTCTTCAAAATTTTATCAAAATTATCAAGGATATTTTGATATTTGATACATTTTCAGATTGACTTGTAATTAAATATAGATTTTGGAGTCATCTCTTTTTCAACTAACAATTTGAACTCATCTAAAATTATTTGTTTTAAAACCACTTTTTTATCATCATCTAAAAATGAATAAGGAAGTTTCTCAATTTCTCCTTGTATCTACATTATTGTATCAACTACTAATGACTAAGATTCTTTAAATTTATTCATGCATTATTCAATGATGTAAGTATAAAATTTAATGACACCTAGGAACTCTGAGAGATCTACAATGTCTTATAGTTTTATAAATCCTTTCATAATATCATTTGGATGAAAATATTAGAATTATTCTAGTTTTGGTATCATCTAATTCCATTTACCTTTTTCAATTACATATATATCTTTGGTTTATTTTGCAATGACATACTCAGATTATATCTCAACATAGATAGCCATGGCTATGTTTATTATTTTGGTATCTTGTTGGATCAATTTCTCAAACTATTCTTTTTTTTTCTTAACATGTGTCCAGTTTTCTTGGATGCATTTAGTGTCTTAGAATCTAAAATTTTATGAACAACAAAAGATGTGAAAGAATGAATTGGCTTCACCAACTTCTGAATAACTGATGTGATTCGTCAAAATTTTTGTTTCAGTTGTTCTTTGGTAGATTTATCTTGGTCCATATTTTTAAATAGAGTGTAGATTAATATTAAAAATCAAATTAGTCTATGCATTAGTAGATAAAAACTCAAAATAATCATAAAGGACACAATGTGTTAAGCCTACTCCCTCAAGGGGTTTTGCTAAAGAAATCGAAGAGCTGCTTAAGAAAGGCACATACCAAAAAACCTTCCAAAAATTGTCCCTCCTTCTAAGAGTGGCCAAGAAGCATTATTTTCCCAATATTTGGTGTTCCAAGTCTTTATCAATTAGGATTATCATGTGCTTCCATCATTTCTGAGTGCACCAATGGCTTAGGCGTATGAATTTGATTAATTTATGCAAATAGGTGAAGTTTGTCTATTGCAATTTTTGCATAATAATTTTTCATGAATGAAATTTAAAAATTGTGGTTTTTTCCCTCTTATTTATATATTTTTGAAAATGATAAAAATCAACCATGACCATCCATCTTGAGATCAAGATGTGTGCCCATAAATTAATTCAATTTTGGAGGGATAAGTTATAAATATTCACATTAATATTTGGAAGAATGGGGTATTAATGAGGCATGGGAGGGCTTAAACTTTATATTTGTTTCATTAATGGATTATGGATTCAACCCTACTAATTATGTCATAGGGAGATGCAGATTTGAGGAATGAATTTCCAATTAATAGATTTTCAATAACTTTCATGAATTTTTCACTTAAGCTCTTGATTTGGTTTAATTTGATTAAGTGGGTTTAATTAATTTTATGTAATTCTATGGAAATGGTTGTTTATTTAATCAAATCAATTGAAATTTTAATTTATTGAGTCATAATTTGATTGGAGTATAATTAGAAGAAGGTGTCAGTTGCGTATGGAATAATGCCTCAATTAGGGCATTATGGACACAAAATGACACATGCACATGATGTGTGCTTCTAAATTAGAAGAATTCAGTGGTCCAGAGCATCATTTTTCATAGTCAAAATTTGACTCAAATTTATTTGAGAAAAGATAACAATCACATAAAATGCATTGCCCAATTCAGGGATAAATTAACCTAAATTGGCACCTATACATGATAAACTCTAACCATTTAGTGTATTTTAGTGATTTTTTCCTAGATTTTGCATTGTCTTATAATGTCTCTTAGATTGATAATTTTAGAATAATAGTGATAGGAATTGGATGTCTACATTTTGCCCCTATTTGATAAGTTGTGATGAGACATTCAGTCAAAGTAATGTCTTTTCAAAGAATGAAATATTTTTTAAGAAGAAGTTAAAAGGTAATGATTAAATAAATGACCCCCTAATTCCCCTTTAAGAGGGTATAATAGGATGAGAGAGAGGGATGGACTCTCAAAAAGAGATAAAAAGTTAAATTAACCCATGGATGAGAGTATATTTGTATGAGCTAATGCTTGCACATGTTGATTTCGAATGATCAAAAATAGAATATAATAGAATAGAATAGGCCCCAAGGTGGGGGGAAGTAGGAAGAATGCAATCCCAAAATAGAATCAACACACTTTAACATACTTAAAAGAGGGTAAAAGTTGTGGGCTTAAATAATGATTGATCTTGAGAAAAGTTACACACTTTATATTGCTACAGAGCTTAGAATTAGAATAAAAATGAGAGCATTGATCTAGAAAAAATAAGTCAATGAATTAATAGTGTGCCCTATTTTAGTGTATTTGATCGGTTGATAAATTTATTTTACCCCAGTAGGGCTGATTTTGACCACTAATAATTAATTTTACCCCAATAGGGCTGATTGGATTGGTGATTGGTCTAAATAATGTACACCAGCAGGGTTGATTGGATCGATGATTGATCTAAATAATGTTCCTAAGTAGGGTAAATTATCAATCATAACTCAAGGATATAACTTAATACATATATTAAATATAAGTGAGAAAAAATGTAGATATGAGGGTCTAATGATTGAAGAATCCATAAAAAACTAGGCATATGAGGATGCATAAAGTAATGAAAGAGATGAATAAAAGAATGAGGGTCACCAAGATGACCCTAGATACATCATGTATCTAAGTGATGCCTATATACTCCAGATGAACCTCAGTCCAAGGTAGTTCTCCCAAGATGTGGGAGAAATGGAATGAATAATGAAGAATAGAAGAAAGATGGACCACTGTTTAATTTTGAAATCATGCTAGGGAGTGGATATGTAAGATAGTTCTTTCACTAGATGATATAATATAATTTAGGAGATGCACATCCCAAACTAAGCATAAAAATAGTCAATTAGACTCATAGTGTATGTCAAAATATGTAAATAGAGTCTCATGTTAGGTATGGTGCATTCAAAAATGATCTTCGAAGCTTCATTGACTTTTTGACTTGAAGCACTTGGTGTTTTCTTTAACAAAATGAAATGATGAATCATAAGCATGAATTACCTATAATGACATTGTATTTTGATTGTGATTGGTTGGTTTAAATGTGAATATTTATAACTAAGGATAATGATAAAAACTACCAATACCATAGTTACATATATTTAAATTTAAACAAAAACAAAGATAAAAACAATACATAAATGTAACTTAACATAAAATCAAGATATGAACAATCAGGATTTAAGTAGAAACAAAAATGTATAAAATAAAAACAAGAACAACTTAATAAATAACATGGAATCAAGATATGAATAATCAAGATCCATGTGTATTAACAAGATTTATTTGGAAAACAAAATGAAATGATAAGTTAAATACAACTCTAAACAAATCAAGCCTAACTAAAAACTAGACCAAAAGTGGTTATAGAATATATTTGAATTCAAAATATAAAATCAATACAATACAAGATAAAATAGTAACACAAAAGACCAAAACAGAAAAACACTAAGAATAAACAATAAAGGAATTAAAATGAATAAAATATTAAAAAAATAAATGGAGAGACAAGAAAGCACAACAAAACAACAATAAAAAACAAATAAACAACCACAAATAAGAATTAGTCAAAATATTAGTGCAAGAAAAGAAAAAGGTCAATGGTTCATGCAAGTGTAATGGAGGTGTTACTCCCTACGAAAGGGTGACCCCTAATCTAAGAAATAACGAGACTGGCACAACAAAACAAGAACAAAAGAGGCAAAGTTTCCCCCAAGTGATAGGGAAACAACATAGAATAAAATGGGGGGAAAGAGAAGAAATTGAAAGGGGTGGTTTAGCTAACTCTAAATATATGAGACAAGTCGACACTACCTACATATTTTCATGGATGCGAGATCCAACATGAACTTTACGTCAAATGTAGTTCTCCCAGAAAATAGGATAGCAAAAAAGTGATGATAATAAAACATGATTTATGTTGTATAGGAAATATGAAATGGGCTCATAAAATAGTGAGAACATTCAAATTATTGCTCATAAAAGGGTGAGAGCGTGGGATAAGAATAAACAAAAGTGCAAGACAATATTTTTGTTTGTTTTCACAATTAATTTATAATGTTTTTGTGTTTTTGGAATAAGCAATAGAAATTAAATATTAACTAAATGCATAGGGAATTACCTAACTAAAGAGATGCACTTTTATAGGTAAGATTTCAAACAACAGCTAAACTAGCCACAACAAGGATGGTGAATATAAATAATGGCACATGGAACCAACTAATCAACAAGATGCATGTCCAAGAGTAGAAGTTCAAATAATATCTAAAACCAACTACAATAACCTCTATGATCTTATTAAGGAAATAATTCCTACCAAATAGTATTAAAATAATAATAAAATAGTATGTAGTGTTAAATAAATCTAAAGAACTAGTCAATAGGCAAAAACCATGTGTTGATGTATCTGTGTTCACTTGTCTATAAGAGGAAGCTAAAAAATACTATTCATGTTAAACTACTTTGTATAGCTATCATTGAGTGTGTCCAAAATGCCTATGAGTTATAATCAAGACCATAATTAGTTTAAGGAATAGAATTATCCATGTTATAATGGTCCAGGGTATGAAAAGGATATGGTTCATAGTAGAAAGGTCCAAGGTAGAACAAGAAAAAATGAATATGATCTAATATAGGACAGTTTAGAGTGGGATAAAAAGAGTCTAGTGGAATATAAATAATCCAAAGTGCAAATGTTTTAGGGTTAAAATGGTTTAGAGTAGTAAAAGAATATGGTTCACATGAGAACGGTCCAGGATATAATAGTGGCATAAAATGACTTCAGCATAAGTTGCCCCCAAGTAAGGGGTCTTGTAGAAAATGGTTCAAAATGATATCAAGCATAAAACCGCTTGAGATGTATAATATTCATGGGCTCTGGGATCTCTTCACCATTTATAGTAGCCAATCGATATGCCCCCAATTCATAATTAATTATGATGACATATGGGCCCATCTAATTGGGTTGGAACTTACCCTTCTTCTTGCATTTAGCATTAGTGTTATTCTAATTCTCTTTTAAGACCAAATCACCAATTTTAAAATCCTAAAGTAGAATACGCTTATTATAGCTTCTATGCAATCTATTCTGATAGGTTTACAAGTTATCTAAGGTAGCCAAATGCTTACCATCAAGGAGTTATAGCTCTTACAACCTAGAAACTTTATACTCTTCATCATCTTCAATATTCTCCAAGGATACTTATAATGAAGGTAGCTTGATCTCAATCAAGATGATATCTTATGTGCCATAAACAAGTGAATATGGAGAGGCCTCTATGGGGGTTAGATGACTAATATGATAAGCCCAAAGGGCAGGAAAAATTTACAAGTGTTAATTACATCTAGTGTCATTGATAATCTTCTTGAGTATTATAAAAATGGGTTTCTTTGATGCCTCAACTTGACTATTTCTTTGTGGGATATGTGGTTTGGATTTCTTGTGATTGATTTTGAATTTGCACAAAGATCCTTAACATATTGATTTAAAAATTATCTACCATTATCAGATAGAATATAGGTTGGGATACTATATCAACAGATGATATGGTAATGTATGAACTTGGTAATCTACTTCTCAATGATGTAAGTGAGAGGAATGTGCTCGATCCACAATAAAATACTCGGTAGTGGTGAAAATATGTTTATGGCCATCAGAATATGTTGGGTTAATTTTCTTTATGATATCAAGGCCCCATGTAGAAAATGGTCATGGTGTATTAATCAGCTATAGTGGCAAGGAAGGTGCATGTATCAAATTACCATGTTATTGTCAAGCAACACACTTCCTAACATAATTGCAAGCATCTATTTCCATTTTGGGCCAATAGTAACCTATTCAAAGGAAATTTTTGGTTAAGACTACACTATTAGTGTAGGCCCCACACATTCTTTCCTGAACCTCCTTAAGCACTAACTTGGATTCTCTCAAAGATAAACAAATAAGTAGCATTCCATTATAGCCTTTATGATAAAGTGTGTTTCCAACGAGGGTATAATGAGATATACGATGAATTAAAAGTTTTTGATGATTATTGGAAAGGTCAGGAGAAAAGACTTGATCATGAAAATAATTATAAATGTCTATAAACTAAGGCAGGTCAAGTGGGGGATTGGGACTAGTAATGGTGCATATCCTTTCTAAATATGGCAAAACATGAGCAGGTTATAGAAGATTTTTAATGAGAAACTGATACTCTTTATCACTATTAAAAATTTATATCATGGACCCAATTGTTTCCATTGCATCAGCAGATATGTTATTAACCCATGGTACCTATTAAAATTATAGGGATTTAAAGTGAGCCTTGAGATTATCCATAATATGCATGTAGGGTACAAGATTATCATAATGAGTCTAGTATTGTCTGTAGTTTAATTTATAGTCAATTGGGAATCCCAATAGACCATTAAATTCTAGATATCCCACTACACTACAAGACGAAGTCCTAAAATAAGGGCTTCATACTCAGCCATATTATTAGTATAATGAAAATCAATATGAAATGCTTTGGGAATTAGATCCCCTTATGGTGTAATCAACAAAATATTGGCCCCATATCCATAGGAAGTGAAGGAACCATCAACATTAGCTTCCATTATTCAAGTTCATGTAGTAATTCTTTTATTATCATAATAGAATCATCTAAAGAAACAAACTTGAGTGGTTGAGTGTCTATAATAGGGGCTTCTGCAAGTTGATATGCAATAATCTTCACCTTGATGTATTTTTGATTCTGGTACTCAACATAAAATTCACTAAGAGCATGACTCATTTGGCCATGTGGCCTATAAGAGTTATTTTGGATAATAAATATTTGAGTGGGTCCACTTTAGCAATAACAATAGTTTTGTTATTCAACATATAGTATCACAAATTTTGAGAGGCAAACACCATTGCTAAACATGCATTCTCAATAAGCATATAATTATGCTCATAAGCCTCAAGTGTGTAGCTTAAATAGTAAATTGTATGTTCCTTTCCCTGATCATCATGTTGGGCCAAGAGTGTCCTTAGTACATATTTGGTTGCTAAAATATAAATAAGTAATGGTTGTCTAAGTGTTGGCAGTTTCAAGACTGGTAGTTTGACCATATATGTCATGATCTTCATGAATGTTAATTGACACTCATTATCCCATTGAAATGTGACCCCTTTTTTTAAAATATGCATAAATAGGTGGCACTTATCTACCAGTTGTGATAAAAACTTGTGAATAGATTGGATCTTTCTTTTTAGGTTGTGGAGCTATTTGAGATTGGAAGGTGGAAGAATTTCTAAAATGGACTTGAACTTAGCAAGATCCACTTCAATCCCTCTTTGTGACATAAATAATCCTAAAATTTTATAGAATCAACACCAAAGACACAATTCTTGGGATTCAAATAGACCTTGTACTTAGAAAGTCTCTCAAATATTCTCCATAGAACATTAGGATGTCTAGCACGTGTTCTTGATTTACCTAGGATGTCATTAATAAGTTTTCAATAATATCATGCATCATGTCATGAAAGATGCTAGTCATAGCATGTTGATAGGTGGATCCAACATTCTTCAAGCTAAATTACATGACTTTATAATATAATGTTCCCCATGGTGTGGTGAACATAGTTTTATATTGGTCTTCTTGAGATATCTTGATCTAATTGTATCTTGAGAATCCATCCATGAGGGATAACATCTCGTACCTATTAATAGAGTCGATAATCATGTCAATGTTAGGTAGAGTAAAATCATCATTGGGGCATGCCTTATTGATATCTTTGAAATTAGTATAAATGTGTATACCATATGGCTTTTTGTTGACTATAACTATGTTTGATATCCATTCAGAATAATCTAGTAATCTGATGAATCTTACTCCTAATAATTTCTCTAGTTCTACTTTTACCAAAAGAGCGATGCATGGATGCAACTTTATTAATTTTTGTTTGGCTAGTTTAGAATCTAGATGGATAAGAAGTTAATGCACAACTAAATTAAGGTCTAATCCTAGCATGTAAAAATAATCCCATGCAAAGGTATCAATAAAATCTCTCAAAATGGTGAAAATGTGGTCACTCTCTTCATCAGTGAGGAAAGCTCCAAGATAGACAATTTTGGATTATCATAAGTCCCTAAGTTTACTTCCATAGTGTTTTCTACAAGGAGTGTATAACCATATTCTTGAATAGTAGGTAGCATTTAATCCTGATCCTCCTCTGCAAATTTAGCTTCTAGTTGTTCTTCCCAAAGCTCTAGATAATGAGAGGAATCTAAATCTGTCAATTTAGGTAGTGGCCAACTAGTAAATATCTTTGGAAAGTCAAGAGTGAGTCACTCAAAAACTTTATGTTGTTCTGATGCAATGTTGGTATTGGATATGGAGCTAGGACTTGATGGACCTTGTGCATCCTTTGGAGATGAGCAAACTTCCCCATCCAAGAGCACCTAATATAGGTTTTCATGCAAGGACCTAACTTTTTATCTACCATTTCCCTGATCAATGAGAACCTAAAAAAGGTTTTCACCTGAGGATATCGATGTTTAATCTTTTTCATGACCAAGAAAGTTTTCCTTCTCTTTAAAGTATGAATAAGGGTCTAAGTAGAATTCAAAGCCTTGTTTATGATCACCAATTGGCAATCCATTTCTGAGGCCCATGTACTCAACAGTAAATTCCTCATTCTAGAATTCATCAAGGGGTATGACATAATTTTGTTGGTCCCAATCAATGATTTCAGGATGGCAAAGGAAAAGGGAATAATGGGATGTGATAGTCATAATGGAGTTTGAGTCAAATAAGTCTAAGTCACCAAGTTCATCATAAATACTATAATGGGACACTACATCACTACTAAGAGTCTTGTTACTATTTGATTTAAAATAATCATTATCAAAATACATGATATCACCCTCGGTGATATAAATCTGAGACCTTGATTCATGTTTAGTTTACCATCTGATAATGGTTATAGGGTTCCTTGCTCTCGTGGCTCAAGGAATTTTCTTGTATAATCAAAGCTATCCATAATCTGATTAGGGATAGGATATTTAGGATTCTAAAAACAATCAGCTATGCCATCAAAATATAGCTAGTCTCCTTCAATGAAATCTTCTCAATCTTGATTTGGTGAAGTATCAAGTATAAATACCATCAATGGTTCTATGTATCTTTATTCTTTTGCCAAATAATGTTGGTATACAATATCTTTGGGAAGCTTTGGGTTTTCCAAAATATTTGGGAGACTTGGGCAACCTAGTAATATAGAAGGTATCTTTCAGATGATACGTGGAAATGCCTGCATCCTCTATAGTGACATGTTATGCAAGGGTTGCAAGAAATGGATCAATTGAAGTGGAATCAAGGTCACATGGGTTGAAATAATTGGATTTATGTGGATGTAAAACTATTTCCTTATTCTTGTTTACAATGAATTTAGAACCAAGACAATAGTTATAATTACAAAATTTAGCCTCTAGGTGTTTTCAATACTGGGAGGGCTACAGATCAATAGGAATGGTGAATTCAATCCTATCATGGGGGAATTTGAGGTATTGATGTAAAGTGGATGGGATGGATTGTACTTCATAGATCTAAGGATGACCAAGAAGTATGTTATAAGGAAACTCAATATCCATAATATGTAAAAAGGTATAATGGGATACAGACCTAAAAATGATTAGCAAATAAATAGTCTTGAAAGATTCCATTTTGGCATTGTTGTATGCCTTAATTGTGATTATCTCTGGTTGAATGTCTTTTTCAGTATAACCCAATCATTGTACTAGCTTGAGGGATACTATATCCAACCTTAAAACATTATCTATAATAACCTATTTGATTTTATGGTTTTTAATGATGACCTCAGTATACAAGGGGTTATTATGGCTAGGACCAAGAGTGGATATGTCTCTTTGATCAAATGTAACCTAGAAAAATGGAGACAAATTCCCTATAAGTGTTTGAAATTGTTTAGGGTTAATGTCTTGTAAAATAATGACTATTAAATGAACTCATTCAAAATAGTTATGTGGACTTGATATGTATGAAAAATATCTAAGATATGAATTTGTGAAAGAGTTTTACTTAGTTGGTCTGAGATACTATATGGATTTTCAATAGTAATACGAGATGGTTTAGCCTTAGATGGTGTAGTGTTCAACTTTGGATATAAAGGCACAATGTTCACATTGGTCCTAGTGTTGGAAGAGGGTAAAGGGCCCTAAAGGGTGAATCATGAGTGTCTAGTTATGATTGTGCATTCTAAAGGTGGTACAGAGCCATTATAATTAGAAGATGAAGGAAAAGGGCCTTGGATGGTGACTCATGAGTGTCTAGTTACACTTTCATAATTTTGAGTTAGCAAGGAGCCACTATAATTATAAGAAGGGAGTCTAAAGATAGTAACCCATAAAAACTGAGGCACAATATAATTGTTTGAACTTGACGCAGTGTTACTTAAAGGGGAGGATGTTGACCCTATAACAAGGGGTATATTAGTTATAGAAGTATGAGATAGTTCAAAATCTTTGATAGTGATGGTAGTCATTTAGTTTGCATAAATATGCCCCATGGTGTTATTATAATCATAAGGCATGTTATTGTAACCTAAGTTATTAGAATGGGTATTATGATCTTGACTATGATCATGTTCATTATGATTATAGCCTTAGGCTTATTATTTTTGGTTCTATTTGTGGTTCTAATTGTTTCTTGATGGTTGATGATTATGCCTAGGAAATGGATCTTTGTAAATTCCCATATCTTGATTAGTGTATTGCATTACAAGTTTTATTTCAACTTCACCACTTTCAATCAAATGTTTAATGAGATGTTTCAATTGAACACATCAATGATAACCATGTCTAATAACATGATGGAAGTTACAAAACTCATATTCCTAATACCAATCAGGTTTTGGTTGATCTTTAGGGAATGGCCTTGGTATAGGCCGCACAATAAGATCATCTACTACAAGATTTTAAAACATGGCCTCAATAGGCTCTCCTAGTTTGATAAAGACTATGTATTTATTGAATTCCCTTCATAGAGGAGCCCTTTTTAAAGTATTTGGTCGATTAGGTGGAGCTAATTGCATATTTAAAATTGGTTAAACTTTCACCATTTATACATGTCTAGATTCAGTCACTCTATTCCCTACCATGTTCTTGTTTTTTGTTAATACCTTTAGGCTTCTATATTGCAACAACTTGAATATGTGATTGGGTTTGATTAGGTGTTTGACCCTAAGATTAAATATTGATAAGACCTTTGGTAATAAGTGCCTTTTCAATTTGCACACCCTTGTCTATAATTTCCTTAAATGTGTTTGCACAAGCGAGTCATAAATTATTAGGCACCTTAGGGTATAGGTTCTATTCAAAAATATCAGTCAATTGTTTATCTATAAAATTGTGTTGAAAGCATCCATTTAATGCTCTCCATCATTGTATATATGTTGTGAATCTTTCCCCATCTCATTGTTTGACTTTTCATAAGTTGACCACAATCAATGTTTTCAATATTTTAAGAGAAATGGTTGACAAATTTTTTAGATAAATCATTCCAATATGCCACTAATCCTTTAAGTAACTTGAGGATCCAGACTAAATCTTGTCCATTCAAATTGCATAGAAATAAGTGAAGAAAATAAACACTAATATAAGCTACCTCTTGGTATAATACAAAAAATGCTTGGATATGTTTTTGAGGGTCACCCTTCCTTTTGTATTTATCAAATTTGGGTACCTCAATGAGGTAGAAAGGGGACTTGGAGAATACTTAAGTTGAATGAATATGGACATATCTCATTAAACTTGTATTTTTTGACTCAATTTCTCATCTCCAACCTTACATGATTTCTTTCATCGAATTATATTCCTACATGTTTGGTGTATTTGTAGGTGGAATATAATTTTGTTGGGGTGGTATGTGTCCTTATTGCATTATTTTGTTAGGGATATAAACCCTTTTATTTTCAACTTTATTTTAGTTTAATCCTTGACTCAAGTAGGTTAGTTATTGATTCTTAGGTTGATAAACATTCCTTGAATTCTGCCATCATGAATTGTAAGTGTTTTATTGATTTTGAGGTGTTTATGGTTGATTCACCAAAGAATGTGTTTCTTGGGAAGAACTTGCTAAAGTATTTTAAATAATACCCCAAATATGTGTTTTATTTTTCATCTCTTGATTCTATGAAGGAAAAAAAGTCTCTTAGTGATTGAAAAATGTATGCTGTATGTCTGGTGAAGCATGTTTCAAAACCTCTTTTGTTTTATTTTTTTAATTGAGATGACATGATCTATCATTGATGTGTTTTAAACTAGAGTATGTTGCATTTTTTATACTAAATTTTCTTGTTCATTAAAGCATTATTGTGTATTAAATTGGTAACCAAAGAGTCAGTTAAGTCCATGATAAGCTAATCTGCATATTGTTGACTTATTTTCTTGATCTTGGTAGCAAGATCTTGATCATTGGGTGCAGACTCGATGAGTGATTCCTTTCCTTTTATATAAGAAGTAATGTTGTATTTTGTAATATGAGAGGAGGATTATTCTCATTGTTTCTCTTCTACCCTAACTAATGTGTGCAATTATTCCATAGGGAAATTTGATGGTAATCTAGTGCTTGATTATATCAACCTTAGGAGAGCTTCATATTTTTCTTTTAAGAGTTGATGTTCATAATAGTCTTCTTCAGACCTAATATTTGTTGGGATATATTTTAACATAATGAGTTATCATGTCTATCATAAAAATTCCCTTCCTCATAATTAAGGTCATAAGATCACCCACTAAAAGTATACCTTTGTGTCATGCTTAGAATATTGTTTTACTCATTTGTTAAGATGTGAAATGTGTTTTGTAAATGTTAAAATGTGTGTTTTAGATTTTTTCAAATAAATGACAAGGTAAGATGATACTATAATAATAATAAGTAGCATATTACAACATAATTATAAGAAATGGTTACAAATTTACTCAACTTTGGTGGGATGAAATCATCAAATTAAAAGAGGATAAGATAACTTTAGAACCTAAAGTGTAAGCTTGCACAACAAATTTAGGTCAAAGATATGTCAATACCATAAAATATAAATACAAATATGATGAGTTATGAATATAAAATTTAGAAGATATTCTTTTTTATTAGGAAGATAACAATGTAAATGAATAATCTCAAAATGTGAGTTAACACAAGAACTCCTAAGTATAAAGCTAAAACCAAATGGGCATCACAATACTACCACATGGTAATAGGATGTAGAATGGTCCAAGAACTTAGAGTGTGAGTGAATGAAATATATTCTAAGTCCTTAATGAGAATAAAAATGATGATGATTCTAGGTAACAGCCTTCAATCTAAATGGGAAACCATACCCAAGTTTACTCAAACTAAGTGTAAATGATAAATCGATATCACCTTGGCCTAGAACTTTGAAAGATGAGATTTAGAATTTAGATAAAAAAATGAAGGAATTTAAAATTTTTCAAAGTGGTAAAATGGTCTAGACTCAAATGGAAAATATGACAACATTGTTTATAAAATACAAACACAATATTCTAAGTGATGTTTTGAGCAAGGCAAAAAGTGATTTTGATTTGGTTAGCATAACGCCTCTTTGCTCAAATATAATGGTGTATAAGAAAGTGTTTGGTTTTATGATGTGTTTTTGTTTTCAAATATTTTTAATCTTGAAAAGACCAAGCAATAAAATATAAAATGACAAACACTTGACTGTAACTTCCAAAGTCCTAAAATTGGCAAGGTTTCATGGTACTGTCAAATTCTATTTATATACGTGCTCTTGAGAGGATTTTAATTTTTAATCTAAAATTAAAATTTCATGAATATGTAAGTTTTTTACACCCCCCTCCTTCTATCAAGAGATTTTACGGTGATATGTAACTTCAAGCTACTCATCCTACATCAATAGTATGTACGTAGCAAGTGGGGTTAATCTAAAACTAAATTTTAGCATGTCTAGATGGTCTCAAGCATGGCTAACACGAGATGAAATCATGTCAATTAGATCCATGTTAATTGGATTTTTGTGAAAATGTATTTTCCTTTTCACAACCACTACATCCATTGCTTGCTCAATGTAGTGTGATGTCCAAATTTCCCCTACAATTCAAGTTGGATTATCACTAATGAAGCTTGTTTTAACCATTCAAAACAAGCATCTTAGTGGGTCACCCTAAATTTATATACACCACTATCTAGTGGAGTTTAAATGATGTTGGGAGATGAATTCCTAGGTCAACGCTTCCCTAAAGAACCCATGAGGAGGCTATGAACTCCTGCTCACAAGTCAAATACATAAAAATAAAAGACAAGTGAAAAGACTGTAGGGTCGCGTTTGGGTCACCTAACTCATATGGATTTGGGGAGGGCCTTAATGGAATTATTTTCACACTTTTGGACTAAAATCAACCAAGGTAAATAAATATCACTTTTGGTCACTGAGTTCCCTAAAGGGGATGGGGGGAGAGCATACACATATCAATCATTTTGCAAAAATAAACAACTTTCAATAGGCAAACATAAAAGAAACACTCTTAAGAGTATGTATCTAAGTGTGAGAGTTTATTTTATTTCACCAAAGCAAGATGTGTTATGAAATTTGGCCCCTTGGACTTAGTTGAAAATTTTTCAAAAACTTCACAAATAACTAAGCATAAAAACAACTAAATTTATTTTAGGCACCAAACAAAATGTTTAAGATTTAACCACTTTCAAACTTGGCCCTTTTCTAACTTAGGTCCTACAATTTTTAGAGGGTTTTTTCCTACTTAAAATCCCAAAAATGAATGAGATAACAGGATTTCAAAATAATCTCTCGGTTCTCTATTTTTATGTCTTAGATATTGATAATGATCCATGAAGGGATCAATGTTGGTTCATAGAAATTAGGGTTAGTCAATTCACAAAGGGGTCAACACTGGTTGAGAGAAATCAACATTGGTGCCTATAAAAACAAAACAAAAAACATAATGATTTTCACAAAAAAACTATTAACAAAATAAGCATAAAAACCAATATCTCTCTGGCTCCTGTAGGAAAACAATCAAGCAAAGAATATGCAAGTTTTAAAACATAGAATAAATACTATCAAACTTCAAGAAAAACCCATTAGTCACATTTTTTCCTTATTTTATTCTTCACACAAGAATTGATGTTGGTTCTAGGAAGATTGACATTAATTTGGGATAATTGATGTTGGTCTCTATGTAAACTATGTGTCACTAAAAAAGATAGAAATATGTGAAAAATGAAGGTAAAACTTGAATTTTAAAGATTATTAAGCATTTATTAGAAAATCTAAGAGTTTCATATTAATCTCCTTGGTTGCATGGGACGTGTGTTCTCACCAGGCATGCCAAAATGTAGACTAATATTACAAAGTAATTTATCTCATGTGTTAGTAGAGAAAATCACAAAAGAAGCATAAAGGACACGACGTGCTAAGCCTACTCCCTCAAAGGGTTTTGATAAGGAAATCTAAGAGCTACTTAAGAAAGGCATATACCAAAAAACCTTCCAAAGAGTGTCCCTCCTTCCAATAGTGGCCAAGAAGCATGATTTTCCTTGAATTTACTACTCTAAGTCTTTGTCAATTAAGATTATCATGCTCCTCCATCATTTCCTAGTGCATCAATGGCTTAGGCTCATGAATTTGATCAATTTATGCAAATAGGTGAAGCTTGTCTATTGCAATTTCTACATAATAAGTTTGCATGAATGAAGCTTAAAAATGGTTGTCTTGTCACTTTTATTTATATATTTTTGAAAATGACCATAATCAACCACAACCATCCATCTTGAGATCAAGATGTGTGGCCATGAATCAATTCAATTTTGGAGGGATAGGCCATTAATATTTAGAAGAATGGCACATTAATGGGGCATGGGAGGGCTTAAACCTAATATTTGTTCCGTTAATTTCTCATGGATACCACCCCACTAATAATGTCATAGGATGATGTAGATTTGATTAATGAATTTATAATTAATATATTTTCAATAACTTCCATAGATTTTTCACTTAAGCTCTTGATTTGGTTTAATTTACTTAAGTGGGTTTAATTAATTTTCTGCAATTCTTTGGAAATTGGTTATTCATTTAATCAAATTGGTCAAAATGTCAATTTAATGAGTCATAATTTAACTAGATTATAATTAGAAAAAGGTGTCAGTTTTGTATGAAACACTACCCCAATTAGGGCATTATGGATGCAAAATAACACATGCACATGACATGTTCTTCTAAATTAGAAGAATTCAGTGGTTCAGAGCATCATTTTTCATGGTTACAATTTGACTCAAAGTGATTTGAAAAAATATAATAATCACATAAAATGAATTTCCCTATTTAAGTATACATCAACCTCAATTGGCACCTATATGTGATAAGCTCAAATCATTTAGAGTGTTTTAGTGATTTTGGCCTAAATTATGTGTTGTCACAGAATGTTTCTTAGATTGATAATTTCAGCATAATAGTGATAGGAATTGTATGTCTATAAAGAGTACTAATTATAGACTATACATTTTATTTATCCCCTTTTCTGGTATGTTTCCCCAAATGTACTTTTGATATTTGATAGTTGGTGGCACTGACACTCTCTTTATCTTTTTTCATCATGAAGGATTGCCACCTCAACATATATTTCTCTTTTTTCATCTATAATAGAAATAATTTTAGGTTTGTTCACTACACAATGAGTAGGAATGGTTAGGACACTCAAATTAATTTATTTTGGTTGTATAAATTTATTTCTTTTTTTTACCACTCTATTCAACCAATTAGGAACCTTTGTGTTATGTGGTTATTGTACAATTATATGCAACAATTGATTTTAAGTGTCTAGAGAATGAGATGAAGATAAAAAAATCTTAATAATATATAGGTTGAACATCACCTTAATCTTATTTATGTGATTCAGTGGTAGGTTTAGGGGTTAAAAATTCAACATATTGAGAAAGAAGTGGAGTGGTAGGAGTGAATGCAAGAGGAAATAAGGAAGTGTCTATGGCCATATATTATTGAGTAAGATTCATTACCAAACTCCAAGGATGGGAAATATTAAAAAGAGGAGTATCAAGAGTAGCATAAATACTAAGTGTACTTGAATACCCTTATCCTCACCTTTTTATTTTTTAATTTTAGTGGTTGTTGTACTTGAGTAGTCATTAGGACTGCTTTGACTCTTTCTTCTATGTCTTTATCTACTTCTCCTATAGAATACAGACTTGCCTCTAATTATTTTTGGTATAAACTACTCACCTCAATTTCTTGCATTGGTGGATGAAAACTTGCTTTGTCTACCTTGATGCCTTTATTATTCAACCATCTGGTTGTTTTATCCAGCATTATTTGAGTCCTACTTTCCAAAGATGTGGATTATAATGTATTCCCATTAACTAGTGGAGTAGGCTTTGACTCAATATCATGTCTTCATACATCGGATCTAAAACATCCTCATCATCTTCAACAGTCTTTGAAATGTTTACTATCTTAAATTTCATAACTTATTCTAGAGTGAAGTAGGAATAGTCATGAGCTTTAACTTCTCTATCATCTTCATACTTCATAGGCCATCTAAAAGACTTTAAAATTTGGCACATGTCAGTATGTGTAAATGAGAACATTCTCAATCATACCTCTAACATCAAAATAGTGTCTATTGTTGAATAACTAGAGATTGACTCAGGTCATTTCTACATCTATAGTTTTTACCTTGGATAAAGAAGCACATGTATATATTCCTATAGTAATTGGAAAGTGTACTCTAGATTTATGTTTACTAGATAATAAAGTATGTTTCAATCAATTATCTTACCAATTCAATTAGGTCTCATCTATCATCCACATACCTTGGGAGGATGTGTGGAGTTATTTCACACCGACAAATTATAAGATACATGAAGCTTGGGAATTGAATAAAGTAAGATCCCCATCTATTAATTTCAATTGGTGCTAAAATTGATATTATGACATTGTAGGGATCAGGATCACACATCTAAATGACATTTTACAAGAATGCATCATTGACTCTATGTAAATGATGTGAAATTTCTTATAGAATAATTTGTGGGTAAAATACATGGATTTTAGATGATGTTATATTACCCACTACATTCAGACCATTATATATTCTTGTATGATAAATAGAATAAATTAGATATGAAGTCATGTATAACTTAGATGTAGTCATAAATTTTGATAGTTTTTATGTATAGAATCACTAATCAACTGACCCCAATTGATATATTATTGATTCTTATGAATAATACATATATACCTATACATCCATGTTTAGAATTCATTGGTAGGAGGGTTACCAACAACTCTATTTATAAGCATGATTATATCATTAATTTCATTAATTAATTTAAATCTAGACAAGTTCTTTGACAACTGTGTTGTTAAACTTTTAGGCTTTAGAATCCATTCCTTATTGACTCACTTGGAATAATAAATATTTTTAGCCTCCTATAATTATTTCTTAAAATCTAGGGTGATATAAACAAATGATTCTCGATTAGGAAAATTCAACAAATTATCAATGTGCTCTAGATATAAGCAAAGTACACATTCCCTAGTTGAGATTCTAACTTATATTTTTTCTTCATCATAGTGTATGGCCATGTTTATGACTAACTCTAGATATTACATTGATGTTAGGAAAGTTGTATATTGAGTTAGATCACTATCATTTTTTTTTATTGGATAAAGAGACCTAGTTTTATAGGGATCTAGGAACCACAAAAGTATTATACAAAAAGAGAAATAGGCCAAACCATGTCCAAACAATAAAAATAATAAAAACTAACTATAACATATCAAAAATAGGGAAAAACAACAAAATAAAAGTTCAGGAGGGGGGCCCTCTAGGTTTTCCTCATCCTCTAGTGTTTTCTCTAGAATAGCCCACCTGATCTTAGACACCTTTGCCCATGTACAATTGTTAGGTCATTCTGTTGCATCACTTAAAATAATCATTCATGGCCTTTTCTAGACTTGAACTTGTAGGGGTGTCTTCTTAATGGGGACCAATTTGGGGGAACTAGGTAGGGGGTTTTATGTGACCTTTGGTAATTATTTGACATGGGTCTAGTTAAGCTTAGTGGACTAGATAAAGGACTACATAATCAATTTAACCTACCTATGTAGGTAATTCCACTCTTGAATAAGGTTAGAAAGGGTTAGACCAGCCTCCTACACCCTATTATTAAATTTCTTCAATTGCTCCTTGTTATTTTTTAGATCCTTAAGCAAAATAAATTTTCCCTTATTGATAGCCTCTGAAAAAGCTCCCTTGTATCGGAAAACCAACTTCGGTTTGGGGATAAAGATCTTGAGGGGAAGGTCTTCAATAGGAATTTTAGAAAGACTAGCTTAAGGAGTACTTATAGATGGGAAGTAGGACCCTGAGGTGGGGTCCTCCTCTAAAGAGTCCTCCTAAGATTCTTCCTTGATGGAGGATCCCCCTAGGGACCTCCTTCCCTTATAGAGTTTTCCCATACTTGATAAGTAGTAGAATTAGCCCCTAGTATAGGATGAGGTTGGACTTGTTGACTTGGTGAGCCAAGGTAGTACAGTCTAATGGCTTAAGCAGGTAGAATGGCAAGTTGATCTTATAGCTTAGAAAGTTATTTAATAACAAAAATGATGAGAAAATATTAGGGTATATTTACCCTCTAAGGTCATGTATCTCATTACTTGAATACATATTTCTAGCCAATGTCGTAGAAGATCCACCTGGGGGAAACCCTTGTCAATTTTCATAAACTCATTCATGAAAAAAAAACACTATAGGAGTTCTTGCTTCTTGGTCTGATCCTTGAAGGCCTTTGTCCCCTCATAGGACAAACCAGTAGCCTTCCCAATAAAGTCCTTCATGATGGTGATATTTATGCCCCAAATTACCACTATGCATTTATTCCATGTAATGATAAAATCTTAGGCCACATAGGCATCATGTTCAATGATTCTCACCATTAGCTCTATGAGACCCCACACCTAAGCTTTTTCCAAACCTTCTTCTACTCCCGCACCCATGCACATTATATAGGCTCTAGTCATTATCTATCTCCTCCTATTGGCATAGTGAAAATAGAGTTGAGGCAAATAGATGGATGGTTCTAGAGAGAATGGGTTTGAATAATGTGAATAAGGCTTGGAATGCTAACCATTTTATCCTAAAATAATTAAACTGCCTCATATGTTCATAATGGTGGATCATCATATTTGAATTCCATCCCTTGATAGAAATATTTCATTCATGTGATGACATGATATCTCGATCAACCTATAGTACTTTCATCCTGTATGGATTTAGAAAATTATTGGGGACATGGTGACATTAGACCATTATCATGGATATTTTGCCCTTAGTCTATTTTATGCACTACATTAATTCTCTGCTAGAAGTCCTTCATTTCTTTATGCCCAAGATCTATATCTATCACCTTGTCAATAATCGAATCAAGACTTTAAGGAGGAACAACTCTTTAAAATTGGTATCTCATGTCTATATTCTTATTTGGTGGAATCTTTGATGTGGCTAATGTAGACATCTGATGAAGCCCTCCCTAAAATAAGAATTAATTTATATATTTGATTATGTAATGAAGTAGACTTTATGGTGTGTTAGAAAAACAATCAAAATTTGATGATGTGTTAGCTAAGAGGCAGGTTTCTTTAGCATGTTAAACATGTATTGGTAATTTGATAGGTGTTTGGCAAGATGCAAGGTTTCTATGTATGTTAGAGTAGTGCTCAGAGTTTCAGGGATGTCCAAACAAATCTCAAATAATACTAGTATCTCATCAAAGGTTTGAAAAATTCAAGAACCCTATAGAGGGTGAACAATAGTTGTATTCCTTAGAGGGGTCAAGCTAAGATTAGAATTTTCAAAAGTTTTGAGCACATTTGAAAACATAGTAAAGAGTTTGGAATTCCAAGATTGTAATGGGTATCCCAAAAGTATTTAATGTTTAAAGAGGGAACAAACCATTACTATGTTTATGAATGACCAAATCTCCACCATGTAACACAATGAATTGTATCCATAGATGTAAACCCAAACCTTTTTCAAGTAGATTACTAACACAGTGAAGAGTTACAATAAAAATGTTGAAAATAATGGCAAGGTTGCAGAAGGGTGAAGCGTGAAGAGTGTAAATGAGATCAAGATGGAATGAAAATAAGCTAAAGGATTAGTTATAAGAAGAGTTTGAAACATATACACATGTATCACACCACTTGTTTAATTGTAATAATTTGGTGATGTTCAAGCTTATGTCAAGATCCATGAGAGATGCAAATAAGGTTTAAGAACCTAACGAGTGTTTGAGTAAGGTTCAAGCTCCATAAGGAGGTCTAGATAGGTCTTGGGTTTTATAAGTGTGCTTGATGAGGGGAAAAACCATGAGGCATGCTTGATAGGGGTTATAAACTTGACATGTGTGTAGCAAGGTAAAAACTGCTAAAGGTAGAAAAGACTTAGAAATATTGTAACTTTTTTATAAATTCCAAACACTTACAGAGATTTTCAAAAGAATTACTTTGTATTCGAGCCCATTAACACATCGAAATTACATTTCTTAATTGACTTAGAACATTTACACGCATTCAATTTTGAGTACAATAGGTCCCAATCTCTTTTCATGAATTTTATGGTCTTCTAGAACATGATTTACAAAACCTTGGGCTATGTTTCCATCTCTGCTATAACATTTATGTTTGAGAATGACATTGTCTATGATAAAATTACTACTATCTTTAGGTTAAATATATTTGATGGTGTTTTCACTATCATCAATAGAATCTCCCTCTTCCATGGCACTATAATCCTCTAAATCATTAAAAATGTAATCAGTATGAACTGGTAGAATGAATGAATCTACATAATTTGATAAATCATTCTCTTCCCATGGAATGCAATATCCTTTATTCTCAACATATACTAAGTTTTAAAATCCATCAATTGAATAAAGAAATTTTACTTTTCCATCACATACTATATTAACACTAACAATAATAAATTCTCTTCCCAATCTCTACAGTGTAGTATCCTCATATTTGGATACACTCTACCCTCTGCAACTTTGGTGCATTTTGAAAACAATTCCACATGATCATCCTTTCAAAATGTAAGAGACATTGATGCTATAGTACAAGAAATAAATGTGAGATCAAAGTAAACATGTAAAACCATATTAGATATAAAAATTAAATGTAAATCTAATATGAAAGCAAAATGTATAATAATTATTAAATGTAATTTAAGTCTCATGTACTAATGATCTCGGTGTTGCTAGGAATAAATTTATATTATATAAATATAAGAAGAGCATGTGAGCAAGGTGATATGAAAAAATAATTAATCTCCAATACAAATATGATATCAATATACTATCATGAAAATAATGAGACATTATCATCAATAATTATTGATAGCCACAAATAAGTTTTAAACCCTTACAAAAATTGGGTAACAACATATTTATTCATAAATTGGGTGGGTTCCTTCCTCACCCACTTAAGTTCAAATTTCAAACATTCATAATCTATTGACCAAATTATGGGAATTCAAGATTGACTTGTGTGAACAACCTAAATGGCTATAAGTGTCATCTAAAAATATATATTTAACCATTAAAACATGACATGAACCTGTATAAAATAGTTTACTATTAAAATAATGACATTTACCTACGAAGAATGGTTGACTCTATTATTGGAAATCATTAATGGATCTAATTTTTATAAGTATTTGGGTTCAATGGGTCCCCTGTTAGGGTGTGGAGCTAAAAGCTTCACCTTGTTGCAAACAGAAGGAGGAGGTTTTTGAGCATGACAGTCGCCAGCGTCGATAGGCCACAACCGACATCGATCAGGGGAAGCACAGAGGAAACTGGCATCAATAGGAGATCGGTCGGCATCGGTCACCTCCAGGAAGGTAGGGACTGACGTCGATCACCTGTGGTGGTCAGAACTGCTGTTGACAGACAGTCAGTTAAGTGAACGCAGAGTTTGCATGTTAGAGACCAGTTCGAGTCTTTGAGCCGCTTGTCTAAATTAGTGTATGCATGAGATATATATAATAGACTCATGGGCTGTATTGTTAAGTGTTGAACTTGTAGAACCCAAGTGTGGAGCTTGGAGAGTTCTTCCCATGGTGGAATCAAGTAGGATTCCCCATGTATGTAAGATCAGGTTTGATATGCAAGGTGTTGCAGGATCATGGTAGAGATCTACATGTGATAAGTAAGATCAAGGTTGGTCTGCTGGGGTGTGTGAATGCGAGGGTCAGAAAGGAGATCAACAGGGGAGCTAGATCCAAGGTGACAGCAATACATCAAGATCAAGATCATGGTGAGATCTACTTGGAGTATCGGTTCGTACTCGGTTGTACTGGATGTACAATGAGGTGAACAACAGCTTGTGTTAGTTGTTGGTTGTGACCTATGAGAGAAGATTACTCATGTGGGAAGATTACTTGGAGCCCTTGAGGAAGCCTCACAGAGGTGGAGAAGAGTGTGATCTCTTTATTGTAATTTCCTTTGTAATGAGTTGAATACAATTGTGTGTTGCCTCTCATATTCTTTGTGTTTTCTCATTGATAGTTATTTGTTCTTCTGGTATTTCCACATGTTTAAGTTGCTTATATAATGGTAATCATGTGTGCTCTTAAATCTGACAAGTTGTGTTAGAGCTTTGGGGAACTAAGGTCCTATCAAATGGTATCAGAGTGAGGTTGGACGTTCTCAGAGCGAGCTTGACTAACAGGTGGTTCAGATTTGTTAAGTGTTGTTGATTACAGGTTACTCACAGGGGTTTTTGTTTGAGTGGGAGTATAGCAAGGCAGAAGAATGGAGAAATTTAGACACAGGTGTAGCACCACAGGGAGTGTGGTGGGTTGTCTTCAAGTGGGAGCTTAAAGAGGAATACAAGCCAGGATGCAGATTAGACAGAGTACTAGTATGGGTATAGGTGTAGCTATTTATCTCTAAGTGGAAGATTGTTAGGGTGTGGAGCTAAAAGCTTTACCTTGTTGCAAATAGAAGGAGGAGGTTTCTGAGCATGACAGTTGCCAGCATCGGTAGGCCACAATCGACATCAGTCAGGGGAAGCGCAGAGGAAACTGGTATCGATAGAAGATCGGCCGGTGTCGGTCACCTCCAGGAAGGTAGGGACTGATGTTGGTCGCCTGTGGTGGTCAGAACTGTTGTTGACGGACAGTCAGTTAAGTGAACATGGAGTTTGCATGTTAGAGACCAGTTTGAGTCTTTGAGCCGCTTGTCTAAATTAGTGTATGCATGAGATCTATATAATAGACTCATGGGTTGTATTGTTAAGTGTTGAACTTGTAGAACCCAAGTGTGGAGCTTGGAGAGTTCTTCCCATGGTGGAATCAAGTAGGATTCCCCATGTATGTAAGATTAGGTTTGATATGCAGGGTGTTGCAGGATCATGGTGGAGATCTACATGTGATAAGTAAGATCAGGGTTGGTCTGATGGGGTGTGTGAATGCGAGGGTCAGAAAGGAGATCGGTGGGGGAGCTAGATCCAAGGTGATAGCAATACATCAGGAGCAAGATCATGGTGAGATCTACTTAGAGTACCAGTTCGTACTTAGTTGTACTGGATGTACAATGAGGTGAACAACAGCTTGTGTTAGTTGTTGGTTGTGACCTATGAGAGAAGATTACTCAGGTGGGAAGATTACTTGGAGCCCTTGAGGAGGAAGCCTCACAGAGGTGGAGAAGAGTGTGATCTCTTTATTGTAATTTCCTTTGTAATGAGTTGAATACAATTGTGTGTTGCCTCTCATATTCTTTGTGTTTTCTCATTGATAGTTATTTGTTCTTCTGGTATTTCCACATGTTTAAGTTGCTTATACAATGGTAATCATGTGTGCTCTTAAATCTGACAAGTTGTGTCAGATCTTTGGGGAACTTAGGTCCTATCAAATGGTATCAGAGTGAGGTTGGATGTTCTCAAAGCGAGCTTGACTAACAGGTGGTTCAGATCTGTTAAGTGTTGTTGATTACAGTTTACTCACAGGGGTTGTTGTTTGAGTGGGAGTATAGCAAGGCAGAAGAATGGAGAAATTTAGACACAGGTGTAGCACCACAGGGAGTGTGGTGGGTTGTCTTCAAGTGGGAGCTTGAAGAGGAATACAAGCCAGGATGCAGATTAGATAGAGTACTAGTATGGGTATAGGTGTAACTCTTTATCTCCAAGTGGGAGATTGTTAGGGTGTGGAGCTAAAAGTTTCACCTTGTTGCAAACAGAAGGAGGAGGTTTTTGAGCATGACAGTCACTGGTGTCAGCAGGCCACAACCGACGTCAATCAGGGGAAGCACAGAGGAAACTGGCATTGGCAAGAGATCGGTCGGCGTCAGTCACCTCCAAGAAGACAGGGACCGACGTCAGTCACCTGTGGTGGTCAGAACTACTGTTGACGGACAGTCAGTTAAGTGAACGCAGAGTTTGCATGTTAGAGACCAGTTTGAGTCTTTGAGCTGCTTGTCTAAATTACTGTATGCATGAGATCTATATAATAGACTCATGGGCTGTATTGTTAAGTGTTGAACTTGTAGAACCCAAGTGTGGAGCTTGGAGAGTTCTTCCCATGGTGGAATCAAGTAGGATTCCCCATGTATGTAAGATCAGGTTTGATATGCAGGGTGTTGCAGGATCATGGTGGAGATCTACATGTGATAAGTAAGATCAGGGTTGGTCTGCTGGGGTGTGTGAATGTGAGGGTCAGAAAGGAGATCGGTGGGGGAGCTAGATCCAAGGTGATAGCAATACATCAGGAGCAAGATCATGGTGAGATCTACTTGGATTACTGGTTCGTACTTGGTTGTACTATATGTACAATGAGGTGAACAACAGCTTGTGTTAGTTGTTGGTTGTGACCTATGAGAGAAGATTACTCAGGTGGGAAGATTACTTGGAGCCCTTGAGGAGGAAGCCTCACAGAGGTGGAGAAGAGTGTGATCTCTTTATTGTAATTTCCTTTGTAATGAGTTGAATACAATTGTGTGTTGCCTCTCATATTCTGTGTGTTTTCTCATTGATAGTTATTTGTTCTTATGGTATTTCCACATGTTTAAGTTACTTATACAATGGTAATCATGTGTGCTCTTAAATATAACAAGTTGTGTCAGAGCTTTGGGGAACTTAGGTCCTATCATCCCCTGCCCAATGTGTAAATATCAAAAAGATACAAAATATGATCTACAAGGAAATTATGTAAAAGATAATTCCAAGATCCATTAAAAATTGAGGCAAGGCCAATTTAATGGAGATCCAAGAAACAACAAAAAACTATAATCTATAGACCACTAAGACCAAAAGGACCTCTTTCTTTATAAACATAAATGAAGGCAAATGAAAAGGAGAACACCAACTACATCTAACCATCAGTAGAAAAATAATCTATCAGATTATCCATCTTCCCCTTCTTCCCTTTTTTCTTTTTTACCTCCTACCACCATCCTTTATCAAAATTCACCACCATAATTTGTGATTCAATATTTGAAAGAGGAGGTATCTCTTTATCGAGATCTAAATTTACTGATTCATGTCTTATTTTAACTCCTCATACTAAATTTTTAGAATGAGAATTTTGAGATTTAACAAAGTTTACTTATTCTTCTCCCTTCTTTTCCTTACCCTTAGACTATTCTTGATTTTCTAAATCTTGAAAAATATCCTTAGCCACTAATTTCTAATCTAAAGTGCTCTATCTACTAGCATTTGCTCCCCCCCCCATACCATTTTTAATTTGAATCTTTGGGATGCCCTTGAGGGAAAGAGGCATTAAGATGCCTTACTATTTTAAAATTACAACACTTGAACACAATATTTTCATAATCTAAAATCTCAATATGTTAAGATTTACCAAACTTTAGGATGACTTTGTCTAGTGATCCTTTACTCAGATCTATTTTCACATAAATTCAAGCATAGGTGCATATCCCTAAAGTCAATATCTCTATCTTTCTTAATAAATTTACCTAATGCATTTCCTATTTCTTCTGAAGCATGCCAAAAATGTAGAGGCAAATTTAGGAGCTAAACCCAAATGGGCATCTTTGAAACTAAGAGAGTGTTTGGGTCAAACTTTGGAAACCAAGGGGTAATGAATAAACCTACATCACCCCAAAATTAGGGGCCTTCTACTACACTTTCAAAAAATCTTCCTAATTTTTTAAGAGACTAATAAAAAACCCTTTAAAATAGACATAAATCTCACATTGGTTTGTCCAAGCCTCATATATCCATTGATACAGTGCTATCAGTTATGGCTAAAGACCATTAAATCAAAAAATTACTACCCTCTTTGACAATAGTATGAAAGTATTCAAAAGCTTCACTTCCATAAATATTCACCATTGGCACTTTTTTTGTTTGTTCCAAAATATATGCTTGGGAAGGGGGAATTAATTTCTTAGGGTTTGACTTAGGTGCAACATTCCTGACTGTGTCCTTAAATGAAGCTAGCTTGGAGGAGGATACAAAATAAGGCCCTATTACACTACCCCTCAATTTAGAAACTAGACTAATGCATGAATCCTTGCCAATCTTGTATCTTACCAAGGGGTCATCATCTTTTAATTTGTTGCCCTGATATACTAGAAGTTGCTTTTCTAGAGGGAGGCCAAAAAAATGCTCTAATTTTTGCTTTGCCATCCCCACTAGGTCTGACAAATCTACCTAGAGACATTTGGTTTTCCCCATAAAATATTTAATCAGGATTTGAAAGCTTAACTCTTTAATCCCTAAAAAGGGAGCCTAGAAAAGGATCCCATTGGAAGAAAAAGGATCTATCGTTAAAGATCTAATTGTGACCTCCTCCACAGTAGCTAAATTCATAACCAATATGTCAAGATTTGGAAATGCATTACCACTATCATATAAATAAATAATTTCCACCAAGGGCCTATCACCTCTCATAGGTCAAGTCCCCACTGATGTCGTATTAGGGGAAAGAATAATCAACGCACATAAAACCCTAAGTGCATCACATTTACCCCCTCAAAATCCATTATTCTTCACTCTTCATCATCCATTGATGTATCTATTAATCATATAAAATTATATATATATTCATTCTTCAATATTTGTTAATTTGAGGTTGTTTTTAGAAAGGCTATCAAAGGATGTTTTTAGTTTAAAGATTAATTTGAATCCTTTAATAAAATTATTAATTCACATATACATAACACAATGGTAATATATTTGTGGATCACTAATGAATTTAATAATTTAACATTAAAAAAGGGACGACTCAGCTTCTAATAAACTATGATAAATCAATGCCTCTCAAAGAAATCTCTTGTGAAGACACAAGTCATAAAATCAAATTCAAATAGAAAGTATATCCTAACAAACCATTGGGAAGTAATTAATTCCCATGATTTGGCCATGACTAACCTTAGATCGGTACCTTACGACTATTATATGGTCTCAAAATAATTTCTAATCCATTTACAAACATAATACCAGTGAAAATCTAATATCCAGAGCTCTTTATTACCTCCATAATCAATTCATAAATAATTTTTAGCTCTTGAATCTAAAAATTCCACTATCAATTCCATAAAACTATGATAATGGAGGCTCATAATTAGATCAAGTTCCCTCTTTGTTCTCATTCAGGATAAGCTAGGAATATAAGGATACAATTTTTGATTTGATAACTTTGCATAGGGAATTCCCTCATTACACAACCATTCATGAGAACAAGGTCAAAGAAACAAAGGAACACAGTGATGATGATTATTTGCCCTGACTCGAAGAATGGGTGTATGATGTCCTACTTACTTGATGTTATTTTTTCTACCATGAGTTTCCTAGGGTTGCCTACATGGACACCCAAAATGACAAAATGGACTTATGAAGACTTTGATATTATTCATTTCAAATATATTGATAGGTTTAGGCATTATATACAAAATATAGATCAGATGATTTTTACCTACTTGTGTATCAAACTATTAATATGAATCCTAGGCCATGAAGTTTATCCAAAGAAAAAAATATGTCTCTACAATCAAATTATGGTAATTATTATCTCACTACCCTGACCACATAGTCATAATTTTAGTAGGAGGATCCATTGTAGCACCTTTCCATTTACCAAGGATCTATGTCCTAGATAAATTGGCTAAGCAATAAATTACCTTATAATTGACTAGGATCAATGATGGACTCTAAAAATATACCAAGGTGACCATATAACATATATTTCTTAAGTATCTGGGTACTAAGTATGACTATATTTCAATAATGATCTATTTTACACAAGATAACAATAATTTTGGATTCTTAATTGATAGTATTCTTAATATGATAGATTTTTATATAATAGGCATGTGTCCATAGGTATACAATAATTTTATTAATTAATAATCCAATTCAAAGCTCCAAAGAATAAAAATCTATGACAATGTGACTTTGCACGATGATGCCACTTATCTTGATCTCACACTTTTGTGCGTTCGTGAGTTTTGAAATGGGTAACATGAGTAAAAAAGTCTTAAATGATGTGACTTTGCATGATGATTCCACATGTCATAATATCAAACTTTGGCATGTTCACAAGGTTTGAATATTAAATTAATGACATTTACCTAAAAAGAATAGTTGACTATATTATTAGAACTTATCTATGTATAATCTATTAATCATATAATATAATAATACATTGATAGATATCAATTAGTATTCATCACCCATTCAAAAATTCACTAATTTCACATCAGATTAGGCTCATAATTATAGTAAAATCTAAGATTATATTAAATATATATTTTTTATCGAATGTTTCTTCCTTCGACTAATAAAATTAATAAACATTTTAAGGGCAATGTTGAATAGATAATAGTCATAAAAAATTAGATTAGGGTTGTAAATTTGAATGAAATTTGAAGGCCTTTCATGTAAGAGTTAAATTTGATGGGTAGCTTTGGCTAGACTATGGAAAAAAACTTATGACTATTATTCATTCCACATTTCCCTTCAAAAGTTACCAAAATCATATTTAAAGAAGCAACTAATGTGACTTTAGTAATGATAGGTATTGGAAGAGATTATATGCAGTCTTAACTCATATAATTGACAATAAAGAGCCAAACACATAGAGATAGTTATATTTTAATCACACTGATAATATATTATTTATACACACTCTAATTATGAAACAATACGTGAGGTTACATATTTATAAGAACCTTATTCCTGTATTCTCTCCATTGATTTCTCTCACCCAAAATCCTAAGATTAAATAAACTCCTAAATATGATAAATTGTTATAACTCTTTAACAATATATCTCAACAATATATATTCTAACCTATATTGTAATATTATTTATATAATAATATTCTTATTAACAAACTAACTAATTATATTTATCTCTTGATAAATATCACAAAACTAACATGATATAAAAGATAATCCCTAACATTCCCCCCCATAGTCTTTGCATTGTGAAAAAGCATTCACACTCTCATCTGTAGTATGCTCACTCGTTGTAGCATGCCCTATTTAGCTCATGACATTGATATAAAGAGAGCCTCACTCATCACATGGTTTTATAGGTTTACCACAAACCTTGACTTGAACAGGACCCTCCTTTTATCTGCTATTCACCTCCTGTGGTTTTCTAAATCTCTACCACAAACCCTTTCAAGATCCATGAACTAACTTACATTCGTGCTTTATGTTCTTTCACAATGTTTTCACCTTAGGGAATTATGTTTGGAATTTCACATAGATTATATTACAAAAAATGACTCAAATGATATTAACCTAATTCACCTAAATGAGACCCTAATATTCACCTAAATGACAAGACTCAATAACAAGACATTATTTTATTTTTGATATACATAAAGCTATTAAATCAAATACCATTATGGACCCAAAAACATACAGACTATAGACAAAATGAGAATTTAAAATACTAATACCTAATTAAAATTGTCATTATAAAACTAATGAAACTAATAATTGACTCACTAAAAAGACATACAAATAAAATTTGATTATATTTCTAAAAATTAACAAATGACAGTACGGTTTGGTTTTGACTAATCATCTAACAGTAAGACTAATAAAAACTTAGATCTATTAATAGAAATAAAATATTTTGACTATCAACTAACTAAATGACTTGAATTACTATGAAACTAGAACCAAGTATAATATGAATTATATGCTCCATGAGTCAGCACACAAAATAAAATTATAGTAACATCAGGATAATAGTAGATATTGCATTTCATCAATGGCATGTGAACTCATTAGATCAAATACTTGAACAAGATCAAAATCTAATCACGTTGCAAAAGTTTGAAGTCAGTTATATATAGCCACATGGTCTTGATTTTATTAGTCAGCACTATTTAGATTGGCATTCATGTATGTGAAAAGCATCAAATGGAATATAAATGATGAATAAGCTATTACTTTTTAGATAGCAAATGATAGATGATAAATTGTGAAATTTAATCCATAACAGAGCTAACAGATCTGAGAAGAGAACCACAAAAAACTTGATGAAAAAACATGTTCAAGAAGACTCTAGGATGATGGTGTAATGCTTCTCATGTTTTGGCATTTGTGGTGCTATTATTTTGTCTCACATCTTGGATCTGAAAGTATATTTCCACTCTCAATGGCTAGGACATTTTTCCAATTCTAATACAGGTTTGTTGAGCTAGAAGACTTTTTTAATTCTCAAAAACAATAATGACAAACTCTCATCATGAATTCATTAAAGTCTTAACTCATACAATTTATAATAGAGATCCAAACTTATAGAGACAGTTATATTTTAATCACACTGATAATATATTATTTTTGCATTGAAGGAGTTTATATGTAGTCTTAACTCATACAATTTATAATAGAGATCCAAACTTACAGAGACAGTTATATTTTAATCACACTGATAATATATTATTTTTGCACACTCTGATTATGAAATAATACGTCAGGTTACATATTTATAGGAACATTATTCCTATATTCTCTCCATTGATTTCCCTCACCCAAAATCCTAAGATCAAACAAACTCCTAAATAAGATATATTAATATAACTCTTTAACAATATATCTCAACAATATATATTTTAACCTATATACTTATATTTTTTATATAATAATATTTTGATTAAAAAATTAACTAATTATATTTACCTCTCTGTAAATATCACAAAATTAACAAGATGTAAAAGTTGATCCCTAAAAAATACCTACTTTTTAAAAATATTTATGTGATAAAAATATTTTTTATAATTTAAATCTCTTAGAAAGTGCAAACTAAGATGTCGTAGACTATTATAGGATGGGATAGAAATATTATATTAACATTAGAAATATTAATCTGATTTAATTGCATTAAAAATTTTGTGAAGTTATTTTTCTAGAAAAGTTACTATTAACACTTGCAAAAATTTACAAAATAATCACAAATTATCATATTCATAAATAAAAATCTAAAATTCCATAAATAAAAACTAAACAAAAATATCATGAAAAATGTAACACTAAAAATAAATAAATATAACAAAAATATAACATAATTACTATATCTTAAAAAATTATTCTTACACAAAACAAATTGATCACAATCCTATAATTTTATACATTACATCATTTCATAAATACTATTAAAAAAATTCATGTATTTATATTATAAAAAATATAATTTCAAAAAAAATACAAAAAGTTAAATTTAGAGGATTGATATTCTCCTATATATAAGAAACATGGATTCTCTAACTTGTTTTATAACATTATAAATCATGAAACCCTAAAATCTCTAATTCAAATGAGATTTTTATTTTTTCCTCCATTTATCACCATATAATGGGGATGATGACTAATTATGACTGTAGGAGAGAATATATTGGTCATTCAATCAGCCACCTTCTCACAGCAATTATACAGGTAATATGATGGATGATATTAAACTGCACCCTTTTTTTACTAGAAAAATCATGGAAGAGTGATGAATAATTGGGTATAACCTTACTCTTAATATTCATATATTCATTTATGAAATAAGGAGAGTGTTAAAATGTAATATTGACCAATTGAGGAAATTAATTTCACTTAAATGGCATGGAGTAGAAGGAAGAATTTTCAAATAGGGTGTGGGTAGGAAGGACAATAGGAGGAATAAGGAGATGGAGATGATCCAGATCAGGGAGGAGTGGGGGTTGCCTATGTCATCAAAATCATCCCTCATAAGTTTAAAAGGCTCATTGGGTAGGATCAAATCAGGGTAAAAGCTTGGCATGTGCCAAATACTGGAGCTGAAGTTTTTGGGTGAGATCTAATAGAAAAACTAGAGTGGATGATTTGTTGATGCTAAGTGATAGATATACAATTTTAAGATTTTTTTTGATAAGATGATGGACTAGCATAATCTTTATGATAAAAACGTAGTTTTCTTCTAGTTGAATTAGAGTTGTATTGTTGTTTCCTCCTTACAACAAATCTATAATACTTTTACCATATTGGGTAAGATAATAAACTAGCATAAGTTTAGAATTCAATGCCTATTTCATCTTAAAATGAGATTACCCCATTTTGAGGGTTGGGTGGTATTGTTGTCTCTTTATGCTCCTATTTTATCTTGGTTTAATCCTACGGGAACCTATTCCATATATTTTGTTGGTTGTTTATTTATCTTCCTCTCTCATTGGGAAAGGGAGGAAGCTTGGTTGTTTTATATATTTTCATCTATTTTATACCATGTTCTAAATTTTTTCTAGACTGTTGAAGGCTTGATTGTCTAGCTTCAAGATATAAACGGAATATATCTCCTTCTTATTTGATGTGAACCCCATGACTTGGAACAAAAATTTTCTGGGTTCAAATTTGGATTTTAGAGGACTCTTATTCAAATCTATCAACCTTATCGAGGCTAAAATAATATGGGATTTGATGGAGGAAGTTAGAGGATTTCTCATCAAAACATTCAAGGTTTAGGTGGATGATAGAGGAACCTACCCCTTCATTCCTTTTATGGATGTTAGAAGATTTCAATTTTTTGTCTTTTTAGGAAGGGTGGATGTTAGAATATTTCACCCCTATCTCTTCTAGGTTATAGGGTTTGTCTTAAAACCTCTGTGTATTATTTGTTGATCGATTGGCCTATTGTACAATGGACATCCCAACCACCATTATAAGAAGAGGGATTATGGTAAATAGATTTATGAAGTTTTCTTAGACAAAGGAGAGACCAAGGTAATTTATGATGGGTTAAACATTACTAATTTTTGTTGGGATTTAGTTGTTGTTTGGATTAGAGGTCATGCAGGCCCACTAATTATGTTTCATTTACACGAAGATTGTGTGAACTCTGTAAGGAGGAAGAATATTAGCAGAAAACTAACTGCTCTTGACTAGATTTTATTTTGGAGTATAAGTTTCAAGGAATCTCTACTGAAGTGTGACAATTATTTTTTTATCTTTTTTATTGAGGAATTGTCTCCCTTGATGTTAAGGTTGTGGAATCCTTAAAAACCTCTTGGTGATATGGTTGTGGGATCCTCCAAACCCTCTCATTATTTGAATGACCTATATCAAATTGTTTCTATATTAGTGAGGATGATTTTCCTATTGCTTTGTGATTTAGCTACTATTTGGCTTAGTGAGTGTGTAGGCTCACTAGTTATGCTTTAATTGTGCAGAAGCTATGTAGATACTTTGATGAGATAGAAGATTAGTGGAAGATAGTATTTTTTTTGTTTTTGATTTTTTTTCTTCAGTGTAAGTTTCAAGGAAGCTTTGTCAAAGGTAGATATATATTATTTATATTTTGTATTTGTCAAAGAGTCAACTCCTTGTCTTGATAAGGTTGTGGGTTCCTTCAAACCCTCTTATAATGGTTTTGGGATCCATAAAACCCTCTCATTATTTGAATTGATATAGTTGTGGGATCCTTCAAACACTCTTGTTATGCTTGACATGGTTTTGAGACCCTTAAAACCCTCTTCTTGTGAATTGTCATGGTTGTAAGATCCTTAAACCCTATTGGTTATGGGACCATTATTCAAAACCCTCCTTGGTTGTGGCTCTAGTAATCAAAACCCTCACTTATTCAATTCATATCCCCAATTTCAAAAGTGTTTAACCTATCTAATAAAAAAAATTAATTACACCTAATATTGACATTTTTAAAATCTTTTTGGGATCGGTAAACTAAAACTATTACCTATTTCATCTACAAGTTTTAAATATTTTTTATGCAAGCTTAAATGTGTGATATGACATAAAATGATAGTTTTTTTTTTAACTTGCACCAGTCAGAGAATGAGTGGGAAATAATAAGCATCATTTCTATAAATCAAAATAGAACAATGTATATTCATAGATATAACTAAAAAATGGAATGTAGTTAATTCAATTCTTAGGAATTAGGTAGTGGTAATTTCTTATTTCATTTGACCATTTACATATTCATTGTTCAATATTTTTTGGAATTAATACTCTCAGGGTCTACACACACGTAAAGTTTTATTGTTTCACTAAAGTGTGTTATGTTGATTTCATAAGTGCCCAAAGCCCATGGTTTGTGCACATGGGTTTTTCTAGTGTCATTCCCTATGTCATGTTAGTACCAGTGCCATAAATAATAAAATTACTACCTTAAAGCTAATGAGAAATAAATATGAAGGCCTATGATTGGATAGTTAGCAATTGGTAGCATCTTTTTAGTGGATTTCATTAAATGTGCACAATTAAATTTTACATGAGCCTCTATGGGCCTAGGTTGCATCAAAGCCTACACTAAAGACCAATACAGAGGGATTTTTAGGCCATGATTATGGGATAAATCATGCTTTGCTTTCCCACATTGTGCACAACTTTTCAAGGTCTTTTTTTATATATTTCTCACAAAATGATATAATTTTATAGACCCTACAATTTACCTAAAATTATTGGGTTGTTTAAATTTGATGCATGGAAGATAGGTGGCAAAAATTGACCTTGGTAGCACAAAAATCTTAAATTAAATTATTCATATATGCCTAAGTAAGCCCACAGTTAATGCATATTATAGTGAATTAGGCATAGGTGATTTCTCATTCCATTTGACTATTTAAAGCATCTTCATTATTTTAAATCAAGCTTTATGCAAAAGTAATAATTTTACTAGTTTGTTTTGACGTTCAAGCTTTCTCCAAGATTTTAACAACATCAATGAGTATAAGTAGTTTGTAATTTGATAAAATTTAATGTAAGTTATAAATTAGCCTTGGATATCCACAAAATTTTCATGTTATGTAAGTGGCCTCAAACTGTAATAATATTTGTCAAGATCGTCAATATTATAAATGGCATCCCATATTAAAATCTCTAAAAAGTATGCTAGAATCTAAATTTGAACACATATGAAGTGAAATACATAATTATTAGTGTATATTCAACAACCTATTTTTAATTTTTTTGTTTTCAAAACCATGATATGTGGGGATTTTTTTTACATTTATTGTTATCTACCCATATATTTATCTTCAATCCACTATTAAAACTAGATAAAATATTTCATCTTGCTCCATCATATTATATGTTCATATTTTTTCCCTTGTGTCTTGTTGAGCCCCTCTTCTACTTCCCTTAACTTAGTGAAGAGTTGGTATGGGTGTGGATCATGAATGTTTTCATGTTTTCCCATACTTTTATGATACTTTATGGTTTTTTATGGGTGAGAGCACCCTCAACTCCCAACATATATCTAGAAAAAATAAAATATTTACTTTCAAAGTGTCAATATTTTTCTCTCTTTTGAAGATGTGTAATACTGTGAAGTATTGTTGATACTATACATTATGCATATAGATGTATGATGTTGCATTCTAATTTTACTCACTTTACACCTTATATCATTAATATTTTCTATAAATAAATAGCCTCATTAATTTATATTGTTAAATCCTATTAATAATACTTGATTTTGATTCATGGAACTGGGTTCGTAACCACCACATTATTATTTCAACAAAATAACCATTAAAATTAAACCTATAATTTTTCATGTACAACATATTATATGTTTTCCAATACACATTACTAATTTAAAAAATAGACTATTAAAATTAGACTTGTATATTTTCAAGTAATATAGATTTCCAAAAGCTTTAAATATAAACTACACAATACCTACCTAGAGTGTTTAGGTAGTAAATAATGCAACATGGCTATACATAAAAACAATAAAAAAGATCGATAGATACATAATTTATGTTTGACTATCCATTTTTTTCCCCTTATATGAGATGAAATGAAGTATAATCAATACGTGAATGATGTATATGGTTATATGATGTCATGGTCTAATCATGAGCTTCTATGGTTTACATTTTTCACTTAATATCCATCCCTGGTGTTTGGATTTCCCACTCTTTGACAAATATCACATTCTCACACATGAAGGTGTGTGTCTTTAAAGAGAGTATGCCACCATATTCCCACCAGTAATTATTTTCTCAATGTTAATTATCCCCTATTATTATTTATTATTCTTAAATAATCTCTTAATATTACTCTTATTATTCTCTATTTTCTCATATTATCTAACTCAATCTTCTTATACTTGTTAAGCATCCTATTTGGCCTTTCGCTTCCAAATATTATTCATTTAGTGTTTCATTTAATGCTTTTATCATGAAATTTATTGATATTATTTATGTATATGTTTATTCTATCATATTTGTCTATGTATTATGTGCTTCTTTCATCCATTTTATATTTGATTTCCCATACTCACATTCTTATCTTAAGTTTCAGTGTTGTCAACACTAATTCTAAATCTTGTGTTATCTAAAATTATTCTGTATTGTGTTTTCCTTTCAAATTTTCCTCTCCCTTTTCTTTATCAACTCCAATAAATTATGCCTTTGTCTTTTTAATTTATAATGCCCATTATCTTATTCTATCATCTCTTTCCAATCTATATTTTTCCTTCTTATCCTCTATATGTTCATTTTTTATGTAAAGCATTATCATGTATTTCATCTTGAAAAAATATTTCAAACACATCATTTCCTATAAACAACTTCAAACTACCATCCAACCACCTCATAAAGTGGGCATTTCTTTCTCAAGATATAGTACCATTATGATTTTGAACCTCACTCCATTATACTACATTATATTACACTCTAAATTATATATTTCTTATCCCTGGATTCATACATCATGAATACTTCTTCAACAAACATCTTTAGATAAAATGCATTTGACTCAAATCCCATGATGTTTGAAAGTCATGATATTTGTCTTGTTTGGCTGACCTTGTGATGTATTTACTAGAATCTCCAAATATAATTGTGGACCTACTAGCTTATCCTTTTAATTATGATCAAATTATTGTTCTTTGTCTGATTATATTGATCTTCTTCATCATGTACCATATCTTCTCGATGTAATCCCCTTCGTTCACTTCATATTTTGAATTTAGCCTACTTACACCTTATTATGAGTTATTCTGGACAACATATTCTTGTGACTCTTCCTCATCAAAATTGTAAAAAATATCATTCATTTTTTTAAGAGTTAAATATTATGATCATCACCTTTCTTGCTTGGTTCCTTAACTTTTTCATCCCCATCCTTTAGACCATTATGCTCTCCAAACCCTTCATATACACCTAGATTGATTGCATTTTTCCTACTTGTTGCTTCCCTTCTATCATATTATTTTGCATCCCTTTTTGCTTCATTTGGTTCACTCTCCATCCTTTGTTCACTAATTTCTCTTTGAAGTGAGTTCTTATACCATTCTCCTTCACTTTTACTCATTTTTAGGCTCTCTATATACTATTTCCCCTTTGCTTTTAGTGTCATCTTCCCCTTCTCCTTCAATTTCAATTTGTGCTTCACCCTTTACTTCCCTTTCTCCTTCAAGCAGATTATTTATCAGAGTCTACCTCTTTGTCTAAATCCTTGAACAAGTTTTCCATAATTTCTTTGTGCTTTTATTACCTGGCCCACATGATTACTAAATATGTATAGACCCAATTATGGGGGTTCTAAATCATAATGGTAGTATTGTCTCTTATGAAATTAAAATGCCCACTTTGTGTGGTGTCCAGATGGAAGTTTGTAATTACTTATAGGAAATGAGGTGCTTGATATATTTATTCAAGATACAAGACATGATAATTTTATGCAACAACATTATGTTTTTATCCTTTCATATTATTACATTCTTGTCATAAATTACTACTTTTTTGTTTGTCATAATCTTGTCCTTAAATTATTTCCAATAATTATTACCTATTCATGACTACATGCTTGTATGCCCATAGCATCTTATCATGACATTATATACACTAATAGCACTAAACTTTCCATCATGCAACATTCTATGGAATTCACACCTCCTAATTGATAGGTCAATTTTCATTGAGTGACAAACCACTTGTGGGACTTTTTGAGGATAGAGACAATAATTAGATGGGATGAAAACTATAGTGAATAAGTATGATGTGATAGGATTATCCAAAAAAGTTAAAATGTGTCATATGTTAAATTATTAGCATTGATAATATACATGAATATGCATGATTACATTACTAAAAATGTATTAATGAAAAACATGATTATTTTCAAAAAATATTTCCATCATTACCTTACTACGCATTAATTTACCACCTCTAAGTTATCTCTAAATTGCACAAAGTTGCTTTGAATTGGGTCCTGGTCCCTGAAACTCATGATTTTTCCTTATTCTTGAATGTTATCAATGAGTATTAAAACCAAAACAATAATAAAAGTACATGATGCAATATTCATTTAGAAAATAATAGTTTTAAATACAAAACACAAAGATATGCACATCATATTCATTAGTACTATTTGATAAGAAAGGGATACAAAATATAACTTTATATACTTAGGAATGGTGGGAAAACATTAGCAAAAGAGGATTAGAGTAGTTTTATAGATGATTTCTTAACTCATCACACCCCCATACTAAACTTGTTTCTAGTCCTCGAGTAATCTAAACCTTTGAACATGGGAACATGTCACTCGAAAGTAAAATGGATCTATTGTATCTGTTCCCTATTTTTTATAAAACTAAAAAAATTATTTTATCATCTTCCATTTCCTATATTTAGTTATTTCATTGAATTTTTCTATTCCCCTCCAATCAGGAATGGGAAACTAGAAAATAGGAGGTTGATATGTTATGGAAAGCCAACTCAATATCTTCCTTATTTCCATGTCAATATATTTGGTCTCTTTTGAGAGATGCCCTAAAATTATAAAATAATAATGGCTCCTTATTTTTCAATTTAGCGGTAAGTTCATTCTATATAACTAAACAAGCATTATAGGTTTATTGAATTATTTATATGATCAAGGCCAAGTACTGATTTTGAGCCTCTATTTGTTTTTTTCTAGTTCTTTTAGTTACCTCTCTTTTGTTGATTAATGCAATTAAAATTGTTTTTATCACATCTAGCCTAGTAACCTCCCCTATAATCATTAATGTGGTTTATTTATATTTCTCATGATACTCATCTAATTCCTTTCCTCCTATTTTCTAATTTTCAATATAAGAATAAAAATATCTTAATATTACATCACCCAAATACAAGTTTAGATTCCATTCTGGGTCATGGGGAATAACATAGTTATGTATATAGAATTCATATAATTGATTTTTATCCTTAGGAATGATATTTTTATATATTTTAAAGTAATTAATATCACTTACTAGTTTGGGCATGTCATAATAGACTCTCATGAACTTAAATTTTAACCAATGTTCCTCAAGGTAGACAATATACACTCTTACAGGAGGTTTGTAACTCATTAGTTGCATGATTAACTAACTCATATCTTCTACCTTATTTATCAATTTTAAAATGGATGACTCAACCTCTTTGACCTTATTATTTAAATATTTGTTTTCATATATTAATTTATTAAATTGATTTTTCCATCAAATCTACATGGTCTATATCTTGACATCCATTTTCAATAACAATTCTTCCTAACTGAGATCTTTGGTATTAGTGGAAGTTGTTAAAAAAGTTTATTCCATGTGTTTTATAGCCTTAAAAGACTCTTTTATTAAATTTCAATATGTATGGGATTAAAATTGTCCACTCTCTACATTTTCCACCCTAACTAGTGTAGTTAATCCTTTCTCCTTTTCTCAAGTTCCTCAATGTATGCCCTAAGGGTTTCAATTTTCCTTAGAGATTCCACCAATTGATGATTTCCTTCCTGCCTAGGTTGATGAAGGGTTTATTTATCTTCCATGTCCACTTATTCATTTACCAAAATATCTTCTTATTCCTCTAATGTTATCTCTACTCCTGAAACAGTAGGTTGATTAATCCAATGTTCCATCTCTCCAAAAGAATGAATCTCAAAGCTGGATGAAGCAGGCGTTTCCTTCATCAAAATTGTTGGTAATTTGAATTTCATCTAAATAAGTTCATATTATTTATCTAAAGATTCCCTACTCTATATTTGAATAACATCAGAGGATATTAGAGTGTGTTATCTTTCTATTCTACACCTAATTATTTGTGATTATCTTCTAAGAGCAAGTAGATATGGAACCTTTTGCTTCTTCCTACTAGATTTTGATGTAGAGCTAGTGTCTTCAGTCCCCTTTTTACCTCTAGCCCAATATTATAAGGAAGTAGTTAGTATTAAATTCCTCCCTTATTCCTCTCTTAGGTATATATTAACTTTTTAAGTTACCCCTTTAATAGGCATTGAACTCATCAAGATTATCTAATGAGTTGCATCCTCATGAAATTTCAAGTTCCCTAAAAGTAGATCAGTGCATCTACTCTTTATATCTATGCTTTCACTCAAAAATTAGCTCAAACACACATATAAACTAAGTTTTGATCCATGCCTATAATTATTTCTAACGTGTATCCCATACAAATATCCTCTACCACATTAGCACACCACATGAGTTAAAGCACGCAAGTCTCACCAATTTCAAGCAAGAGTTTAAGCTTGAGCACTAAGAAAAAAGATAAAGACCTAGAAGATGAGTCAAAGCTTCACAAAATGAGTCCAAGCTTGATAATAAGATGATTTGGAGAAAATGTCAACATTTTAGAGCCCTGGGCCTATGCAAAAAGTTTAGAGACACTTAATCATTTTTATTCAAAATTTGTTCAAGAAAATTCCATGTCAACAAAAATCTAAAGCTCTAGGTTAGCAAGATGCTTCCACATGGTGAAATCCTAGTGACCTGGGGCCCTAGAATAATCCATGTAGTTGAGTGAATCTATCAGAGAAATAAGTTATAAGGATTATGCCATATGGTGAAATCACACTTCATCTATGAAGGATGGTCTACCAACAACTTCTTTTCTTTTTTAACACTTATTCAATTTTTCAAGGATTGACTGGAGACACATGTCACTCTCCTAAAAACATTGGGCCTACATAAAAAGTATTTTAAGACTTAGTCTTTTTATTCAAGGTTTACCTAATAATTTCCATGTTAACAAAGTTATAAGCTAATGGGTAAGCAAGATTTTTACACATGTAATATCAATGACCCAACATCCCATAGATGTCCATACAATTTTAAAGCCCCCAAGTAAGTAGATTAGTGAGATGATGCCATATGGCAAAATCTCACTATTCTATAGCCATGGGGTGGTTTGTACAAGTCCAGTAGTGTGTTAAGTCCCCATGTAAGTGGATGAATGAGATTATTCCAAGTGGCAATATCTCACTTCACCATAGGGGAATAATTAGCATTCCACTTAAATCCTCAACCTAGTAGGAAAAATCAAAGGAGAAGCCATGTCGTAAGGACCCATATTTCAATATCAAAGTAAATAGCTAGAGTAAAATTGATCAAGTTGACTAAGTGTTGAAGAAATCCCAAAGGTAAGTTTGATACTTAGAATATTTTTGGCCTTTCTAACCTTTCCCAAACCTTCTCGGGGTTGTTAGAGATTACTAAGGCCTAATCTAATAAAATGATGACATGTGGTAGTTTCTCATAGAGCCTCAATAAATGTGAAATGGTATATACTTATCTTTTGGTGAGTTATCAATGTTACTCTCCAAAAGTTAATCTCTCAAGGTGTTAAAATAATCAAAATTTACCACAGACCAAGAACTAATCAGTGAGCACCACATGGACTTATCAATCCTAGATTCAAACTCTTGGTTTGACATAGTAATTAGAGGTGTCATATTAAGAACCAATTAGCATAAACCACTTAGATGTGTCGATCTCATTGTCAAGATCTCAAAAAATTAGAAGTGTCATACTTGTTAGAGCCTAGAGCTAATGGGTGCACACCATATGGACCTAGTAGAGTTTGGGGATTTATATTCCAATCAAAGGAGGACACATGGGCACTTATTAGCCTGAGCTCCTCCTAGATTGATAAGCATATATTGACACCTATAGGCACATAAACAATGAGAGGCCCCACAGATTTGACCTCCTATCAAAACCTGGGGAACCTAAACACCAATAATGACCCACCATGTGGAGGTGGCAGACTTTGAACACTTAGCGATAGGTGAATGAGGAGAAGACTTGTGGATAGAAGATACCACCAAGGAGTTTATTGGTGTCTATGCTAACACTATCTAAGATAGAATTTGATGCCCTATCTAATCATCAAAACCATCAAAAGCCAAAGATTAATTGCATAACTAAATTGATTCACAAGAATCGATCTTGAGTGGTTCTATGCATGAATCATGGCACAACATAAGATAAATGTAGGAAAAATGATGAGAGAGCAATGTAATATGTTTGAATTCATCATGGGAATACATGCATCCATAAGCACATAAAAGATAAGTTACATGTTGAGGTGATATGGTAGGTAGTTATGCAGGGTGGCCATGGTAATCCTAAGAAGATACTCTCACTCCTTAAGCCACTGCTCACAATCATTATTCAAATTTATAACCACCCCACTAATGGGTATGACCAGTCAAGAGCTTGAGATCTCCATTTTTTTATTATTTAAGTAGGTAAAATTGTAATCAATAGGGGACCTACTTTAGCATATAAATGCTACGAAATTTGCTCCATCTAGGATCCCTATTTTGGGTATCACTAAACTCTACCTTTTTTATTTTTGGCTCTTCAAGACTCTTGATCAATATAAGACCAAAATTTACCTTGTTTTGATATTCTTGTGTGATTTTGATGTTTATTTGATCTAAATTTGTGATATAAGTTGTTATTCTACTTGTATGTCCTTCATTTTCAACTTATTATTAGTATGTTGAGTTTTATACAAGTTATATGTTATGTTGACATTATCTAGGTTGGTGGTTTGTTATGGAAACCAACTGATTATGTTTGATTTAAGACCTTTTAGTTATCCTTTCAATGTCCTATATGTAGAATCATAAAATTCATATGAAATATTGATATATGAATAGTATTTTTTAGGAGAGCATAAGAAATTTCAAGTCAAATTATAATTCATTTAGTGTTGTTAAAAATCTAGTATAGGGAGCATAAATCATTGGTGCATTACCTTTCTTAATTCTTAGTTTATGTTTAATTCCCTTTCTCCCTTTTCCTACAAATGTAGTAGTTTAGTGTAGCCTATGTGATCCATCAGAGGAAGCTAGTTTTCTCTAAATTTTCACTCCAACTATAGGTGACCCACAGCCTTGGAGTGTTCCCATTGTATCATCTACATGAGGAAGGCCTAAACAATCTCTTCAAGGGTGAAATTTAGAGTGAACAATTTTTGCCATAACTGGTGGGACCTCTACTCAAATCTTTTGAGTTATAAGGTTTCATCTAAATTTCAATAAGGTTATCTAATATTTATTTTGGTCTTGATAATTTGTATTTGTAATAGCCTCCTTCATGTAGCATCTAGCAACTCCAACAAGTTTTAGCTCTTGGTTACAGACTGGTAAGCAAATCTCATGCCAAAGGTAACTACTAGGTCAAATTCCAAAGGTATTCCTTTCAAGTTTGTTGAGTTATCTCCATTTTCACTAAAGAGAAATATATTCCTTTATTCTACTCCTTATGCCCATGTTCCTAAATGAAAACTCCATTTTCACTCTCCTAAAGCTAACAAGATAGATAGAAACCTATCATTTGGTGCCTTTAATGATGAATCTCCTTTAAACCTTGAAAGATATGATGATATTCATATGGAAAATCTTAAGAGTGTCCCTTAATTTATTATATAAAACACCATTACCCCTATTGAACACATCAAATATATGTCCAATTTTTTCAATATCCATAATATAGCTGAAGAGAAGATTGCCATTAGATTGTTAGCAATTTCATTTAAGGGAAAAGATCTAGATTAGTATAGGACATTGGATCCTAATTCTATTGATTAATGGGAACTATTAGGGGATAAATTGAGTAATAGGTTTGAGGACAATAGTGATCACTTATCTCTGGTTGAGCAATTAACCACCATTAAAAGAGCCCCATAAGAGTTTATGCAAGATTTTAATTATAGATTTTAGAAAACATGGGATAGGATTCCAACTCTTCTAAGACCTACTACAAAATATGCCTTCCTCTATTATATTTGAGCCTTAAATAGTGATGTCTCTATGATGATCCAATCAGTGGGTGGTAGAACATTACCAAATGTTTGAGGTAGCCATTATGGCTAAAAATAGTCTTATTTAGGTTGGTAAAATTATACCAAGGCCTCTAATTCCCCTTTTATTATAAATATATCCTAATTTTTCACTCAAATACCTACATTAGTACATATTCTAGTGCCAACTATCCAGCCACCAAGCCAAGATAAAGTTGATCCTAGCCCATCAAATGACCTACAAGAGGTTAAAAACCTTCTCTAAACTTTTGGAAATAAGTTGGTTACTCTTGAAAGGAAAAAAGCTCAAAATTTCAATCCATATCAAACACCTTACCATCCTTATCAGAATAACAAGCCTCCACATCAAGGACCTTATCAAAATAATAGGCTACCATATCAAGGAAATCTCCAAGGCCAAGGACAAATTATCCTTGTAAAACCTTACCAAGCTTTTAATCCAAATGTTACCATCATATCTAAGGCCTTAGTTCCTATCCAAAATAATCTAGTACATGATTATGAGTGGTGATTTCCCTATAATCTTCTTTATTTCCAAACCACTTGTTTTAATGGTGTCCACAACCAAGAATTGATGGTGCAATGCATAGCACTACCATAAGAAACCCAATTTGAGGTACCATCACAACAATAGGATTTTCAAGATCTAGTGCAAAGTAATGTTACACTTCTAAATTGGCAAAGGGATGAGTATTATGGATTAAAGCAGTTGCAAGGTCAAAACCATGCTTGTTCTTTAGGTGTGGTCCCCAATATTATATCCAAGAAAATGGTTGTGGAGATTGAACTAACTATTGGTGAGTATTATGTGTCATATTCTCCAATGTTACAAGAGGTTATTGATCCTACATCATCTCCAAAGGTATGATAAATTCATATGAATCAAAATCCAATAAGTTAAAAACATCTCAAAATCCATCCTCAATCAGCATAAGTGTAAGAAGATACTATTGCTACTAAAGTAAAGCAAAAGGTTGGTACTTCCCCATTAAATATTATTGAACATATGAAGAAAAAAATGATAATATACCAATGTAGGAGTCCTTTTACAATCTAGGATAAAAGGTCCTAATACAAGCAATTTTGTCTAAAATTAATATTTCAAAATAGTCATCAAAGGAATAGTCAAAGGTAGTGCTCACAAATATCCCTTAGCCAAAATAGGGTTAGATAAATAAAGGTGTAAAGCCTCCATAATTCTATGTTTCTTTGATAATTGATAGCCATTTATCCCATAATTGTATGATAGCTTTAGGGGCTAGTAGTTTAGTGATTCCAAATTAGACAGTAGACCAATTGGGTTTGGAATATGAGACACTCTCTAAAGGATTAGTTCAGCTAGATGGAATAGTTGTTAAAACCCTTGGTATCATAAAGGGTTTGGACCTCACCTTGCATTTTTGTCCTAACTTTTCCATTCCCCAAGATGTTTTCATAATTTATCTCCATCTATACTTTGCCTTGAGTCTTTTTAGGGATTTATTACCAAGATTAGAGGATACCTATAGTCTGATTGGTCTCACATGATCTTTAGAACTAGATATACAACTAGAGTCACCATTATATCTAAGTCAATTATTATGAACCATATTTAACCCAATGTTCCAAATGCCACAAATGTTAGTTATACCATCTTTGACCAAGAAGACCACCCCTTGAAGGCACATTGGATCTACTACTTGATGAATGGGGGATTGACCATCATGTATTTGATCTTTATAATCTAATTGAAGAGGATAGTTTGGGTAACTATTGCTTACATGAAGAAGACTCCATCATTCCAAATCTTATGAAGACTAATGAACATGATGATGGAGTATGGCAGATGCACTTTGATGGGTCTAAAAGTAAACATGGAGCAAGAGGAGGTGTCATGTTGGTGTCTCCCTTGAAATTGAAATATTATTCTTCTCTAAGATTTGAGTTTATCTACACCAACAATTTTATTGCATATGAAGCTCTTACCCATGGTGTCTAGTGGGCTAGGAAGAGGGGAATTAAATATCTCCAAGTCTTTGGAGATAGTGAGTTGGTTGTGAACCAAGTAAGAGGAAAGAATGTGACAAAAATTTAGTTATTAAAGTCCTATAAACATAAAATTTGGGACCTCATAGAGGACTTTGAATCATTTATCATATGATCCATCCTAAGATAAATGAACAAACAAGTTGATAGATTGGTTTCTATTGGTGTTTAGTTTGAAATTCTAGGTGACATTAAAAGTGACATGATACAGCAACATATCAAGGTGGTTATGAGGCTTTCCATACCTAATAACACCACTTATTGGTAGGTGTTTGATAGTGATCAGTAGATTATCCTTTTCTTACAAGAGGAAGCTAATTTTTTTGTAAGAAATCAAGATAAATTATAGCGGCAATATAATGACTAGGTCGTTCAGTTAAAGTAAAATAGAATTCCAAAGGGGTTGATCACACATAAAAATATTTTGTGTTGATGGTCAAGCTAGAGGATAGAAAGTGAACATGAGAATTAAGTAAGAACACTATGAAATAGCTTCCATCTTCAAGGATAGACTCCTCCACCTAGGTAAGATATGTAATGAAGAAAAAAATCATGCATTTTTAAAACTCTGCCAAGATTTTGATGACATATTTTCATGGGAATATAATGATTTCAAAGGTTTTGACCCTAGTTTGGCACAATAGACTATAGATTTGATTTATAATGTCAAACTAGTTAGGTATAAATAAAGACCCATAAACCCCAATATAGATCCTCTCATGAGGAAAGAGTTGACCAAGTTGATAGAGACTAGGATCATCTTTCCAATTAAGCATTCATCTTAGGTTACCAAGTTGGTCCATGTAAGGAATAAGAACAGATAAATAAGGTTATATGAATTGATTTTAGGGACTTAAATAGATATTTATTAAAGGATCACTACCCACTGCCTTCCATGGAGTAGATATTGCAAATGATGGTAGGTGAAAACAAATTTCCCTCTTAGATGGCTATTTTGGATATAAGTAAATTTTGGTGGAGGAGGATCAGTTCAAGATAACCTTCATCACCAAATGGGGAACTTATGCCTACAAAAAAATTCCCTTTGGTTTATCTAATGTAGGAGCAACTTTTTATAGGTCCATGGACATGGTATTCCAAGGACTAATCAATGATACTATGTTTATCTATCTTGATGATATTACAATATTTTCTAAACATGTTAATGATCACCTAACTAATCTCAGGCAAGTCTTTGAGAGATATAGGTAGTTTGGCATCTCACTCAACCCCAAGAAGTGTATTTTCCAATACACAAAGGTAATCTTTTAGGACACATCATTTCTAAAGAGGGATTTACAATTGATCTTGAACGATTTGAGGCCATTTTATCACTCCCACGCTTTGGTCATAATAAGGTTCTCCAAAGCTTCTTAAGAAAAATAAACTTTAGCATAAGGTTCATGTTGACTTTCATAACTCTAGTCATTCCCCTTACAATAATGCTCAAGAAAAGTGATACATTCAACTAGAGCTAAGATGGTCAAAGCAATTTTGAGGCCATCAATCATGCCATCATAGAAGAATATATGTTGATAAACCTAAATTACAACAAGGATTTCATCCTTTATACATTTTGGTGGAGCTAAAGTCATATCAACTAATCTCACACTATAAAATAATGACCATTTGGAGTAGCCTATCACTTTTTATATCTAGGTGCTCAAATATTATGATTTACATTTTAAATTTATAGAGAAGCACATCCGCATGTTAATAAGATCACTCAAGAAATTTAGGCACATGCTCTCAAACAATAAGATCCAACTTATGGTTATGTACTCGAGTATAAAGGAGATATTACTTAATAAGGACATCAGTGAGAAGAAAGCCATTTGGGTCACAAAGGTGATGGAATATGACATCGACATCTAGATCACCAAACTGGTATGAAGAAAAAGACTCTATGAGCAGTTAGCAAAGGATGTGAAGAATGGAGACTTCATGATTCTTGCACTACATGAGATCTAACCATAAGATAAAGACACCCTAATGAGTTGGACTGATGGCATGAGGATCTTCCTTTAGATTGATGTGTATCCATAAGGCTTAAATAAAGCCAAACATAGACATTTTAGGTTGCAGGCCATTCCTTAAACACTCATTGATGGTGCACTTTTTATAAGGGACCTCAATGGAGTACTCTTGAGGTGCATAGAATCAAACTATGTGAGTAGGACTCTCCAAGAATTCCATGATGGGCCATTAGGAGACCATTATTCACCAAAGACTATCATTATGAAAATCATGTGAGCTATTTATTATTGGTTGACTCTATTCAAAGATATGCACTTATGGGTGAAAAATTGTAAAAAAAGTGCCTTTTTTGTAGGCAATCTGAGGTTAGTGGCCTTACCACTATGCTCAATACAAGTTGATCATCCCTTTGTGTAGTGGGGCCTGGACCTCATCAGTATGATAAATCCACCATCAAGCATAGCACATAAGTAGATCTTCATAGCCACAAATTATTTCATAAGGTGGATAGAGGTAGTATCACTTAAATAAGCCAATGAGGCATCAAATCTAGATTTTTATGAGAGTATTATATTGAGATTTGGTGTTCTATCCACCATCATCTCTAATAATATGTTAGCATTCTTTGGAACCAATATCAGTGAGTGGGAGGTCTAGAATAACATCTATTGAAGCACCACCTCAAACTATTACCCCTAGGGTAATGGTCTAGCCTAGGACATAAAACTCAAGATAGCCCTTTGGGTCAATTGGATCATGCCCAAGAGAGCATTGGGTAATTCACCCTTCATGCTAGTCTATGATAGGTAAGCCAAGTTGTTTACATCCCTTGAGTTGCCTTCACTAGAACTCTCCCATCAATTAGAACTGATTGAGAGAGAGACCCTCATAATGAGATTAGTCAAGCTAATGGAGATCAAAGAAATTAGAGTGTAAGTTGTGCACACCATGGAACTTTAATAGGCCTAGACTAAGAGTACCTTTGATAAAAAGGCCGCTGATAGAAGTTTCTATGAAGGAGATTTCATGTTCAAGTGGGATGTAGACAAAGAAAAGGAAAGAAAGCATACAAAATTTGATACCAATATGGAGTGGCCCATATACCATAGTCAATTGCAAGTGTAGATACTATAAATATGCACACTATGATTCTAAATGTCAAAAACACCCTTAGACTGCCTAGGACCCCCTTGGGACCAATTTCACCCCTTGACCGCTAATCAATCCCAACCATAGTTAGTTACCCAACTAGCTTAACCTATATTTTACCCACCTTTTTACCTTCACCCTTGATTGTCGATGGTTAGGATGACCACCGATGGTCACCTTGACCACTGACAATCAGGGTGCACCTCCTTAACTAAAAGCATGTAAACCACTTGCTTTGATTTTCTAAATATAATTTGTTTAAATCCTATTACGAGCCTTTACATGGATAATTTATAATTAGATATCCCAATTGAACCTTCACTTCCACCTCTTACTTGTGCCCATAAGAAGAGAGGATCTAGGAGGTGATATCCATCTACAATTTTTATCAAGAACTTATGCATCTAGTAGTTTCTTTCTTGTAAGTCAATCACCATCAACAATCCAGTAATCATATCAGAAAGTCAATTTGTTGTCGCCTCTCCACCAAGTTTTTGGGTACCAACATTCTATTAGAATCAAGCTAGATTCCACCAAAAGTTCAACTACCTCCACCATCAACCCAATTAACTTTTGGTAAGATAAGTACTTGTTTCTCAGTATTCATTTACTTTAATCCCATTTCATAATCAACATAGGTCTTACCCATCTCTTAGAATCCATCTTTTAGATCTCATCAATCAATAATTTTACCAACCTAGATCCTTACACAATAACCATCGATGGTTGACTTAACCACTGATGATCTGTCCAATTGTTGATGATCACCTTGACCACTGACGGTTAGCCCAACCATTGATGGTCATTGTGGCAGTGAAAACTAGCAAGTTTTTTTTACCTATTTACACCTAATCAAACCTAATTTTTTATGTTCCTACCTATTCATAGACCCCTTTCTAATTTTTTGAAGAATATGCCAACCCTCTATCACTAGTATTAATTATTTTTTCACTAATTGAATCACTTATAACATATTTCTTAGCAAGCATTCTTGTATTTAATTTTAGTACCTTTTGATTCATTGATGCAAGTGTTTTCCTATTTAGTTTATAAGCTTAATTGTTTAAAACATGTGGATTGACATCCCTTAAGAAATCTCTCACTTTTAGGATCTAGCTATCACTAGGCAATCCACTCAACTATCTATCCAACAAACAAGTTTGCTTTAGTGTTTTCTTATCTACAGGTCATCCTCCCAAGCCAAAGAGGAGCTCTTCACAATCTTCTGATTTGACACATGTGCTATCAATTAGGTTAAACCAACTTTCCCATACTTATTTTATTATTTTCCCTCTTTCCACTAATAGGCAATAAATTCACTAAAACAACAAGCAAGCTAATGCATACCAACTTGTAAAGCCAAACAAAGAAGTGTTGTTGATCCTAGTCAATGGGATCCACTTCAAGCACTATTTTTGATGAGTAAGATATCCCTATAAATATCAATTTAAATGTTTTAATTTCCCTAAGTTTCATGTGCATATGTTATTATTTAGAATAGTTTATTTTCCTTCAAGCAAGTGTGCACAATTCTATTCTGATAGGTAGTTTTGTCATTCCTATAAGCATCCTTTGACGTAGTTGTTTGCTTTGTTTGTTATTTTGGATAGTATCTCAAATCTTTTTAAGGTCATGGGAATTCTCACACATAATCATAATCAATAATATGAATATTAAGGAATTCCATATGACTCTGTGCCTAATGGATTACCTCAAGGCTACTAGATTCTCACTTAGCAGGCAAGTAGCCTACAAAGGTTTCTAAAAGTGTTGAATTTTTAAGTCACCCCTTTAGTAGGAATTGAACTCATCAATACTATATAAAGAGTTTCACAATTTCACAGTGTCAATTTCCCTAAAATTAGGCCAATGTGCAAACATTTTCCATTTATGCCTACACTTAACAATCAACTCAACCCACATATTAACTAAGTGTTGATATGTGCCTATATGTAGTTATAATGCATGACCCATGCAAATATCCTCCACCACATGAACATGACACATTAGCTAAAGTGTGTGGATCTCCACAAATTCAAGAGAAATCCTAATATTGAGCACCTCAAAGACCCAAAAGATGATTAAGAGATTCACAAAAAGATGAATCAGATAAAATATTAGCAATCTGAAGCCCTGAGCCTCTATAAAAAGTCTAGCAAGACTTAATATTTTTTATTCAAAAGTTATCTAGGCAAGTTCCACATCATCAAAAATATAAATCTTTAGGTTAGTAGGATGCTTCCACATAGTGAAATCCAAATAACCCAGTGCCCCAAGACCATCTGTGCAATTGATCGAATCTATTAGAGTACTAAGTTATTAGGATTATGCCACATGGAAAAATATTATTTCATCTTTGAATGATGGTCTACTAGTAGCTTCTTTTCTTTCTTAAACACTTAGTCATTTTTTAAGGATTGACCAAATCCATGTGTCACTCTCCCATTAGCCTTGGGCCTATGTAAAAACTCTTTGAAGACTTAGTCTTTTTCTTCAAGGTTTGCCAAGTGATTTCCATGTCAGCAAAGTTCTAAACTAGCAGGTAAGTAGGATGTTTCCACATGTCATGATCGAGGCAACTCAGCATCCTAGAGTTATTCATACAATTTCAAATCCCTGGGTAAGTATTTACTGTAATGATGTCACATGGTGAAATCTTGCTACTCAGTAGGCCCAAGATGGTCTATACAAGCCCAATAGTGTGTTAGAACCCCAGGAAAGTGGGTGAGTGATATGATTCCACATAGAAAGATCTCACTTTACCATAGGGGGAACAATCAACATTTCACTTGAATCCTTAACATAGTAGTAAAAATCAAAGGAGAAGCCATGTGGCAAGGACCCATATTTCAATCTTAAGGTCTATGGCTAGAGTAAAACTAATCAGGTTGACTAAGTGTTGAAGAAATACCAAAGGGAAGTTTGATACTTAGAATATTTTTGGATTTTCTAGCCTTTCCCAAACCTTCCCAAAGTTGTCACATATTTCTAAGGCCTAATATAATCAAATAGTGACATTTGGTAGTTTCCTAAAGAGCCTCAACACATACAAAAGGGTTTATACTTAGCTTTTGGTGAGTTCCCAATGTTGGTCTCCGAGAGACAATCTCCCAGGGTGTCAAAATTGTCAAAATTTACTAGAGTTTGGTAATTAATTAGTGAGTTTCACTTGGACCTATTAGTGTTAGATTCAAAATCCTAGGCTAACATAGTGATCAAAGGTGTTAGACTAAGACCCAATTAATGTTAATTACTTAAACGCATTGATCCCATTATCAAGCTCCTAAGGAATTAGAAGCATCAAACTTGTAAGAGCTTGGAGTTAATGGGTGTATACCACATGGACCTGGAAAAGTCCAAGGATTTATATCCTAATCAAAGGAGGACATGTGGGCACCTATTAACTCAAACTCTTCCTAGACTAACAGGCATAGACTAACACGTACAAGCACCTAACTAATGAGAGGCCCCCAGGTTCTGACCTCCTATCAAAACTCAAGGAACCTAAACACCAATAATGGGCCATCACATGAAGGTGAAAGGCCCCAAACACTAAGAAAAAGGTGAGTGAGGATAAGACACATGGATGGAACTCACCACTAAAGAGTTTATTGGAACCTATGTTGGCACTATCTGAGATAGAATTTGATGGCATGTCTAACTGTCAAAACTATTAAAAGCTAAAGTTCAACTATGTAACTAAGTTTATTCACAAGAATCAATCATGAGTTGCTTGATGCATGAATCATGGTGAAAATTAATAAAAATAATGAGAGGGCAATGGAATATAGTTGAATTCATCATAGGAATAGATGCATACACAAGTAGAGATAATATAAGTTACAGGCTAAGATGACATGGTAGGAAGTTATGCAAGATGACCATGGAAATCATGAGAAGATATTCTCACTTCCTTGAGCCACCACTCCCATTCATGATTTGAATTTGTAACTACCCCATTAGTGGGTATGAATAGTCAAGAGCTTGAGCTCTTTATTCTTTGCCTATTTAAGCAGGCATAATTGTAATCAGCAAGGGACTCTCTTTTAGCGTATAAATGATATATAATTTACTCTATATAAGATCCCTATTTTGGGTATGATTAAACTCTACCTTTATGTAATGTTGGATCTTCAAGACTTTTGATAAAAATAAGACTAAAATTTACCTTCCTCATGTTGATATGCTTGTGTGATTTTGATGTTTAGATGATCTACATTTGTGATAGAATTTGTTCTTCCTCTTGTATGTCCTTCATTTTCACCTTATTATCAATAGTCTAAGTTTTATATAGGTTTTATGTTGTGTTGACATTGTCTAGGCTAGTAAGTTGTTATGGAAACTAGTTGATTATGTATGATTTAAGACCTTTCAATTATCCCTTCAATGTCATATGCATAGAATCACAACCTTCATATGAAATAATGATGTATGGAAAACCTTTTTTTAGGAGAGTTTAATAAAGTTATAATCAAATTTTGATTCATTTATTGTTGTTAAGAAGCTAGTATAGGGAGAATAAATCATTGGTGCATCATATTGATTAAGTTTTAGTTAATGTTATGCTCCCTTTCTCCATTTTCCTAAGAGTTTAGTAGTTTAGTGTTAGCCTAGGTGATCCATTAGAGGAAGCCAACCTTCTCAAAAGGTTCACTCTAAATATAGTGACCCATAACCTTAGAGTGTTCCCATTACATCATTAAATGAGGAATATTTGGACAACCTCTTTAGGGATGAAATTTAGAGTGTTAATAGTGTTGACTTTTTAAGTCACCCCTTTAGTAGGAACTAAACTCATCAAGACTATCTAAATATTCACACACTTAATTAATTTCAAGTTCCCTAAAATTAGGTTAGTGCACAAATTATTTAAGTTCATTCACACACTCAATAATCAGCTCAGACTTGTATATCAACTAAGTGTCAATCTATGCCTATAAGTAGTTATAATGCACACCCCATGTGAATATCCACCATTTCATTAGCATGATGTGTGAGTTAAATAAAGTGGGTCTCCCTAAGTTCAATCAAGATTCTAAGCTAGAGCATTGATAAAAAAAAGTTGAATACCTAGAAGACAAGTCAAAGATTTGCAAGAAGATAAGTCAAAGAAAATGTCAGCATTCTAGAGCCCTAGTCTTATGCAAAAATTCTAGTGAGACTTAGTCATTTTTGTAAAAAAGTTTTTCAGTAAAGTTCCACCTTAGAAAAAATATAAAGCTTTGAGTTGTTGGTATGCTTCCACATGGAAAAATCTTGGTAACCTAGGGTCGTAGAACCATTTATGTAATTGAGTGAATCTGTTAGAATAGCAAGTTAATAAAATTATGACACATGGAAAAATCTTACTTCATCATTGAAGGATGATATACCAATAAGTTCTTTTCTTTCTTTAAAACTTAATTTTTCAAGGATTGACTAGAGCCATGTGTCACTCTCCCAGCATCCCCTAGCCTATGCAAAAAGTCTTTTTATTCAATGTTTGCCCAGTGACTTCCATGTTAGTAAAGTTTTAAGCTAAAAAGTACGCAATATGCTTCCATGTGTCACAATCTTGGTGACCCAACATATCAGATATGTCCATATAGTTTCAAATCCCCTAGGTAATTAGGTTAGAAGGATGATTTCATATGGTGAAATATTGCTACTCTATAGCCCCAGGGTGGTCTGTGTAAGCCCAATAGTGTGTCAGAGCCCCAAACAAGTAGGTGAGTGAGATGATGCCATGTGGTAAGATCTCACTTCACCATAGGGGAACAGTTAGCATTGCACTTGAAGCCTCAACCTAATAATGGAAATCAAAGGAGAATACACGTGTCAAGGACTCATATTTCAATCTTAAGGTCTATGGCTAGAGTAAAATTGATTAGGTCAACTAAGTGTTGAAGAAATCTCAAGGATAATTTTCATACTTAGAATAATTTTGGCCTTCTCAACCTTTCTAAAACCTTCCTAGGGTTGCAAGATATTTATTAGGCCTAATATAATAAAATGGTAACACACCATAACTTCCAAGAAAGCCTCAATACATGTAAAAGGATTTATACTTAGATTTTGGTGAGTTCCTAGTGTTGGTATCCCAAATTCAATTTCCTAGGGTGTCAAAATCATCAAAATTTTCTAGAGACCAAGAACTAATTAGTGAGCAACAGTGAACCTGTTAATCCAAGATTCAAACTCCTAGGCTGGCACAGTGATTAGAGGTGTCAAATTGATAACCAATTAGTGTGAACTACTTGGATGCATTGGTCCCATTTTTAGGATCTCAGGGAATTATAAGCATCAGACTTGTAATATATTGAATTTTATGGTCACATGCTTCATGGACTTGGTAGAGCTCAAGGATTTATATCCTAGTCAAAGGACACATGGGCATTATTAGCCCAAACTTTTCCTAGAATTATAGGTTGAGACTGACACCTACATGTTCGTAACAAATGAGATTCCCCTTGGGATCTGACCTCCTATCAAAACCTAAGGAACCTAAACACCAATAATGACCCACCACATGGAGTTGGTAGGCCTCGAGTGTTAAGTGATGGGTGAGTGAGGAAAATACATGTGTCTGAAACTTACCACCAAGGAGTTTCATGGTGTCTATGATGGCATTGTCTAAGATATAATTTGACACCCCATTTGATTGTCAAAACTATCAAAATCCAAAGATTGATTATGTAACTAAATTTATTTATAAAAATAAATCTTGAGTGGTTCAACATACAACTTAATATAACTACATGTAAAATGATGAGAGGGTAATGAAATCTAGCCAAATTAATCATGGGAATAGATGCATCCATAAGCAAATAGAATAGAAGTTAAAGGCTTAGGTGACATGGCAATTAGTTATGTATGGTGGCCATGGAAATCTTGAGAAAATATTCTTGCTTTCTCGAGCCACCTTTCTTAGTCATGATTCAGATTTGTAATGCCCCATTAGTGGGTATGACCAGTCAAGAGCTTGAACTCTCCATTTTTTACCTATTTAAGTAGGTAGAATTATAATCATCATGGGACTCTCTTTTATCACAAAAATTTTATAGAATTTGCTCCATCTAAGATCCTTATTTTGGGTATGATTGAACTCTACCTTTATGTAATGTTGGCTCTTCAAGCCTTTTAATTAATATAAGACTGATATTTACCTTCTTCATGTTGATATTTTTGTGTGATTTTTATGTTTAGTTGATTTACATTTGTGATATAAGTTCTTATTCCTCTTTTATGTCCTTTTTTCATCTTTTTATCAAAAGGCTAAGTTTTAGATAGGTTATATGTTGTGTTGATATTGTCTAGGCTAGTAAGTTGTTGTGGAAACCAGTTGATTGTGTATGATTTAAGACCTTTTAGTTGTCCCTTCAATATCCTATGTGTAGAATAAAAACCTTCATATGAAATACTAATGTATGAATATCCTTTTTTGAGGAGATTGAAAGAAAGTTTTAGTCAAATTTTGAGTCATTTAGTGCTATTAAGAAGCTCGTATAGGGATCATAAATCATTGGTACATCACCTTTCTTAAATTTTAGTTTCTATTTTGTTCCGTTTTTCCCTTTTCCTACAAGTGTAAAAGTTTATTTTTATCTTAGGTGATCCATAAAATGAATACAACCTTCTTTGAATGTTCACTCCAACTACAAATGAGTCATAGTCTTGGAGGGTTCCCATTATATCATTTGAATGAGGAAGGCCTGAACAACCTCCTCAGGGGTGAAATTCAGAGTGATAATAGTATCTATATATTATCTTCTACCACATGATCTTATCCTTCCTTTACATCCAATTCATGTTCTTTAATATCCATTCCTTATTCTTCAATAATTGCTTCATGTTGTTCTTTCTAGTAGTTGTTGCATTGTCAAGAAATTTTCCCAATGCAAGTTAGGTATTTGGTGTATAAAACATCTATGTATAATCAATTGAATTAGATAGTGAGGGGGAAAATATTTTGGCTTCCCCTTTGGTACTTATTTTTCATCCTTCTTATCATGTTTAACTGAAATCTAGGTATATTCACTCTTATACCATGCCCAAGATGATTAAAAAATATTGAAGTATATTGTATACAACATTGAATATTTTCTCTCACAAGTAAATTACTTAAAAATGTAGAGGAAAATTTTTTCCCAAAGTCATGGTAATGAAGAATGAAGTGTACCTTTATTTGAGGACTCCAACTACTCTCCTTCTATGAAAAATAGGGTCTTAGTTATAGCAACACTAGGCTTCTATGCCAAAGTTCCCATATATAAAGTAGACCAGTTATATCTTCTCAAAAAATTTTAATGACCTCGACTTGTAGTCCACTGATAGTGACTACATCATGCATGAAATTTTCTATAAACTCTTGGGTAATTTTGTCATCAAACCATGTTAACTTCTAAAAATAACCAAGCCATCCTACATTCTAAAAAATGTTTTCAACTCTCCTCATTAATGGATTGAGTTTGGTGTGTTCTCTTATGACAAAATATCCTCCCATCTCTCATGAGTGTCATAATTGTAGCAAAGGTGATTTCTAGTGGTTTTTATTTTGATCCCATATCCTCCCATCTCTCATGAGTATTAGTATTATAGCAAAGGTGATTTTTAGCTACCTCAGGTAAAATAAAGGGTTTTATATTGTGTCGTTTAAGGTGTAATTGAAATCGTTCTTGATGTTTTATCCTCTAGTTAGCATATCCTTCTCAATTTCCCTATAATCTACCAAATATTATTACCTTTCTTTAATTACATGCTTAGGCACCCATGGCATCTTTTTATTTCATTCTCTATGCCCATTGTACTTATTTTCATCATGTAACACTCTATGGAATTTACACATGCCAATTGGTCCTCAAGCGATGGGTTAAATATACCACTTGACAATCGAGATGTAGACATTTATTAGTTGGGATAGAAATTATAGTAAATAAGTGTATGATGTTATAAGATTATCCAATTTAAATAGGAAAAATGTGCCACTACTTAAACCCATTACTAACTACATTGGGAATTCACAATAATATACATGATTACATTACTAAAAGTGTCTTAATGAACTGAGAATATATTATCAATATGTTAGGTATTAATGTTTAATATGTGGGTAAGTATATTGTGATGTTAGTATAATTATATGAGTGTGTGTATGATGAGTTGTAATAACAACCCATTTATGTAATTGTATGATAATATTATGAGTTATATGTGAGCTAAAATAACTCACTAGAATATACGCTTATGGGATAGTCTTTAGGAGATAATATAGAGAGATTTGTGGGATTATGGATTGATGTTGACTTCTTATTTGTAGGAGAATAATACATTATATATTATAATGTGTTTGATTAAATAAAACATGTATTTATGATTGATAAAAATATTTTTGAGAGTGATATCAGTCATTTTCCAAAACTGGTATCAGAGTAGGTTTCATGTGGACCTCTTTGTGCTTTTTTGGCCTCAATCATAACAAGGTTAAGCAATGAATACCATGTGCAGGTGAATTATTATTTGATAAGCCTTTCATTATTTTTACATTTGAATAATAGTAGAGGCCACATGCCATTCCTAATGTTAATGATTTGATTATATATTAAGTTTAGCTTATTTTTCTTTTTACAAGTTTATAGTGGCATTTTCAAGGCCATGCAAGCCATATTCAGTTATTACGAACATCATTGTTCTATTTGTATTACACCTAAGGGGAGTTAGGAAAATCCCATTCAAAGGCCATATATCTGGTGTAATCTCTAAATTGAAGGTTTTAAAAAAATATTCATTCAGATATGCATTGATTCTTATTTGCACAATATTTTGCATTAATGTTTTTCCTTTCCCAAGCTGATCTAGATACTCTCACCTAGTCACATTCCCTTCCTAGGTGATACCTCTCTTCCTACCTCAATTTGGCATCCACCTCTTCATATTTTATTTTTTTGATCATAAGGTTTTCACATTTATCAAATCTTAAATTTCCATTGACATTTTTTTGACATTCAGGCCACTCCATAGTGGACTTAACACATTACTTGACTACATTTTGGTTTTTTTATGTCACATTCATATCTTTAACGAACTTCAAGAATTCCCTATAGAGTTGACTTGTATTATTTTAGCATAATATGCAACTTCAAACCCATGGTTTTCAATTTGGTCTTCAATATTTAATTCTAACCCTATTACAATTTGTGAATAAGTTTTATAACCCGTGCCACACATCCCATGTTGCTTCCATAAAATTTAACCTCACTACATATTTTGCTTTATAACTCAAGGCTATGGTTGTGTACATTACAAGTGGTATTAGGTTTTAAGTTCTTTTTAGCTATGAATTATTTTATATTTAGTTTTTAGATTTAGGATTTAGGTAGTAAAAACCTGTGGTTTTGTCTAATCCATGGTTTTTAGAATATGTCATTATTTTTTGTGTTGTAGTTAGGGTTAATTTATTTGTTTAATTTTTATCCCATAATATCAATCCATATAGGTTTTAGTTAAGTCGATATTCATTAGTTTTCATTAAAATTGTTTAATGTGTTTTATTACTAGTGTCATTTATAGTGATCTATTGTAGTTTTTTGAGTTTGTCTTAAGACAAATTAATTGTTTAATATTTTAATACATAATTGAAATAGGTCATTGTAAGGATGCATTTTCAGTTGAAACCAATGTCCACTGAAAAAAAAATGGAGGGGTTAAAATGAAGAGGACAAATTTAATTGATAAGTTTGATGGAAATAATTTTCATACACGGAAAATCAAGATATAATTGTTGTTGGTTGAAAAAAATATTTGGGATATTATTGATAACATTGTGGTAAGACCAACAAATGCCGACAAGTTGCAAAAATGGAATGTCAAAGAAAAAAAAATCATTATCCATTATTAGTCTTAGCTTATCAAGCCCTATTTACATCATGTGGACTTTAAAAATTCTTCTAAAGAAATTTAGAAATCACTAAACACACTATTTGGATCTCAAGCTGATAGTGATGAAATAACAATGAAGCAAAAATTATATGAGTTGAAAAGGGAAGAAGGTAGAGATACAGTATCTCACATCATTAAGTTTCATTCTCTTATAAACCAATTGGTAGGAATAAATGAATAAATAAAAGAAAATGTTACAAAATCCATATTTCTCAATGGCATGCCAAAGAATATGTCTAATATGGTGTTCACCTTAAGCAAATTTGATCCGTAAACACCACTGAAAAACTCAAAGTGAAATTTTAAAAGTACGGATTCTGAATTTCTCAAACTTAACAAATTCTTGAAAATACTCAAAATAACTTGCAAATTGTTTGGCAAAGTATTCTCGATTATCGAATTGGATTAGAATTGTCAAAAGACTAATATCTTCCATTCACCAATAAAACTAGATTTTGTTTTAAAAATTAAATGTCGTAAATTGTCAATTTTTCAAATATTGCATGAGTTCTTGATTAATTAAAAATCAGAATATTAAAAATAAAAAATGCAATAAATGACAAGTTACCACATGAAATTGATAACGGAGATCGGTATCTTGTGCCTACATCTCTGGGTCCACCCAATAGTGAGGACCGTTTCTATTAAATTTTCACAACAAATGGCTTACAAATTATTTGAAACATTTACACAACTTCCCTCAGGCCTGATCTCTGTCCAAGAATTCCACCTAGCTGATATACTCAAGCTCGGCCACACGAATTTCTTCCTTAGTCTTCAACCCCTTCTGAATGTGCTTTGGTCCCTTCACTTCAACTATTGGTTTATCCAAAATAAAAATAATAACATTCTCTTTCAATTAAAAACAATAACTAAAAGGCTTACCCTGTGTATAGAGGTCAGAAATTGGATTAATATATGCTTGTTAAAGCCATCTCCAAGCTTCTATCTAGCTCTCGGCCACTTAAAAATTATTACACAGTCCCTGTGAAGCATGACTTCAAATAAAAGTTCATGGCGTTTAAAACATTTCAAAACCTATGGCTCATGTGGTCAAAGCATATCACTTTTACATGACAGGTGCCAGGTTCAAGTCATTAGCTTACCTATTTGAGCACTTGAACTATCTCTTTAGTCCCACATTTGGGAGTTTACAATTATTTACACACCTTTTAAGGCTTGGTGGCCCCCATATTGAATGCCAACGTCCCTTTTTAGGTGCTTAGGGTTATCACAATCACCTAACTTAGGCCGTCGTTGAAGATACCATGTGGTCTTGGCGTGGCAAATTTAAACCATTTTTTTTACAAAATGGAAAATATTTATCCCACATACGTGGGGATAGTAGGTTGAAAAGGATTTTTATAGCCTTGTCTCCAACATAATAGTCATCGATGCCTTTTGGCTAAGGCATTTTCCATGTCCTTGGTTTGCACGAGGTTCTCAGTCTTCAATATCTGAGCTTGACTCGGCCTTCATGGAATGTGATCCATTCTCCCATTTCTCATGGCATGCGGCATGCCAAGTTGGTTTATTTCTCCCATGTGGCTGAGGCATTACAAAACATTTCTATGGGCTTTGCACAAATCTATAGACTGTGCAATGTAATATTTTCTATGAACCTTGCACAAATCTACAGATTGTGCAATGAAATATTTTCTATGGACTTTTCACAAATCTACAAACTCCATTCACTGCCATGTGTCACCACCTAATTGGTTCACTTGGCGTGTCCTCATTGTGCCACGTCATCTTGCGACACCACATTTTTCCCTGTTGCAAGAAAACTTCAACATACCATATCTTTTGCATATGGTGTCTATTTTGCAAACCGTGAAAAGCGTCAAAAAGATCTCGATGAGCTCTACACTGTGAAATTGGTTTTGTCACAAATTGGAAACGTTTTCCAAACTGAACTCTAGAACAAAATTGAATCCAATCTTGGATAAGATTATATCCAAATTACTTAATGAAGGAAAAAAGGTTTCAACAAAATAAAAATAAGTTATGTTCTCACAAAATAAGCCCATCACTTCTTACAAAAAATATAAACATGTGACTAGGTTTTAAAATGAAAAAAACAAATACACATGTTTTTATTGTAAAAATCTAGGACATGTTCTTCTGAACTACAAACAAATATCATTGAACCTCGATGGAAAGCTACATGACAAAAAAATGGTGACAAAATAAAGTGATCAAGAAGTGATCAATCCCCTTTTTGATGATGAATGAGTTACTTATCAAAGTGATGAAGAATATATATATATATATATATATATATATAGATGTTTATCCTCACCCTATTTTAGCACTAGGGAAGGGAATGTTAGGTATAGGTACTTCATATGTGGGTAAGTATATTGTGATTTTAGAAAAATTACATGAGTGTGTGTGTGTCATGAGTTGTAATAAAAACCCATTTATGTAATTGAGTGAGAATAATATGAGTTGTATGTGAGCTAAAATAACTCACTAGAAGATAGGCTTGTGGGAGAGTCTTTAGGATATAGAATAGAGAGATATGTAAGATTGTGTATTGGTGTTGACTCCTTCTTTGTAGGATAATAATACATTATATATTGTAATGTGTTTTACTGAATAAAACATGTATTTTTTATTAATAAAAATCTTGTTAAGAGTAATCTCAATCATTTTCTAACAAAATAAGCATAATATTATTTTCATGTTTAGAAAAAGATAATATTATCAATTATGAATCCAATATTCTTATCTTATGTAATTATGGATGCAGCTCATATGTGAGCTTTTATTATTTGAATTGGGATTTCATTGATGGTGAAGATAATTCATGGAAAGCATATTAAATTTTAAGTTGACAATGCAATTTAAAATGAGTCGATAGTATTTTTAATTGGCTTTTCAAAAAAGACATTAATGTGGCTTTAGAGATCTCATGGTGATGTGACCCATCCAAGTGTTAATCTCTAACCTACCTAATTACCTCGATGATTACCCATTTATTTTTTAGAGTGTTTTGGGCATGTACCCATACTTTACTTTCATGGCCCCCGAGTTTGTGTCTGGGGTGTCTAAGCATCACTTACATGTAGAGGTGGACCCTAAGGGCACTAGTGTTACTTATAAATAGTTAGCACTTTCTATTTTGTTGAGGGGTCTTGGGGTGGAATAATATTTTTACACATAACTAGACAATATTCTAACATAGATGTATAATTAATACATTTATTGGGTTTCATTTGACAAATGTTAATATCTCAGTTTTCTTGCCTAGTCATGAGAAAACAAGGCATTTATGACTTACACTTTAAAAATAAAGGTCTGTAGTCGAGCTATGCTAAAAAATGTTGACACATGGAATGGAAGGAGACATGTGTCACATTCTCATGTATTATCATAATGGAAATGTTTAATGACTTATATTCTATAATGAAGGACTATGGAGGAGCAAGATCATAATACATGGTGAGATCTCGCTTAGTCATAATATCGTCAGAGTTTGATAATTATAATTATTGATGCACCTAGGAGATAAATCAAAAAAAATAAAAGTGTTAGAATCATGCTTATTTTATTCACACAAAATTTTAATACTTCAACTATAATCATAACCTATAAATAATGTGAGAGAAGAACACATGGACTACTTTCACTTAAATATACTTTTAGAAAGGAAATTGAAGGCCTTTTCAATATATATAACAAAAAATAAATGTGGCAAAGCAAGATCTAACATTTTCTTATAACTATTTGTTATTGTTCATTTCTATGACATGCCACAAACTACAATCGATGTAACAATAAACAATGTATGTGGTTTTAGGATATTGGGTATGAGTTGTTTTCACTAAGATAAAATATATTTGACATTGTTAAAGGAGTCTTGGGAAATCAAAGTTATCATTATAGATGAAATGGGGGGATAAGGAGAACTAAGGGATAGTGGAGTTTGGAGTGTGAAACTTTTGGTCGCTTTGGAAGCTAATTTATTCTTGTTTTCTTCCTCTGGTGATTTTTTCTTTTAGAGTGTGCCTTCCTCTACCACTTTATTATTTTTATTTTCTTCTTATTTACAAGTGAATTCTTAATCCACCTTATTTTTTAATCCTCTTGATATTTGGTGTCATCTTCAGCTGCATTCTTTCTCTGTCCTTCCTCTTCCTTCTCTATTTGTTCTTTTTATTCTTTTTATACTTTTGTTTAGATGTTAAGGCCTCTGAAACTTTTTTATTGGCCATGGAATCTTCCTGGGCAAGTTTTTTAATGGCTTGTTCTTTTGTTGTGGCATCTTTTTTTTCCTTATTTTCTTTGAATTTTTATTTTTTATTGTTATTTTTTTTTTTCCTCTAGCTGCTTAACCTCAGCCAATGCTTTGGTAGCTTCTTTATATGTATTGACTAATCTAAAAGCTGCATATTTTTCTAGGGTACCTTCTTCTTCTGATTCTCACATTGGTTGTTATTTATTTTTCACATTAGATAGAAATGTTATCAATTAAGAATCCAACAGCCTTCACTTGTGTATAATCTGCATGTGCCCATTCTACACAAAAAAGAAATATTGGATTCTTAATTGATAATTTATTCATATATTAGACATGTGTAGAATGGGGCATAATATAAACACTAATTGCTCAATGCTCATAATATTTTTAGGTTGTGTAGAATTGGCACATGCCCATTTAACAAAAGATAAGAAAGTCATCATCAAATAAGAATATAATATTCTTAATTTATGTATAATGAGCACATGTCAATTATGCACATTAGATATGAATGTTATCAATTAAGAATCTAATAGTCTTAACTTGTGTAGAATTTGCATGTGGCTATTCTAATGGAAATATTAGATTATTCATTGATAATTTTCTTAGTCTATTAGACCTGTGTAGTATGGGGCATACTATGAACACTACTTTCTTGATCTTTATAATATTATTAGCTTGTGTAGAATGGATACATGACCATTTAAAAAAAGATAAGAATGTCATCCTCAATTAAGAGTTTAATATTCTTATTTTTTTTACAATGGGCACATTCCCATTATACACATTAGATAATAATGCTATCGATTAAGAATCCATTCATCTTCATTTGTGTAGAATTTACATGTGCCCATTCTACACAAAATAGAAATATTGGATTCTTAATTGATAATTTTATTAGTAAACTAGACTTGTGTAGAATGAGGCATAGTATAAATGCTACTTTCCCAATGCTTATAATATTTTTATCTTGTATCAAAAGATGAGAATATCATCATCAATTAAGAATCTAATATTATTAATTTGTGTATAATGTACATGTGCCCATTTTGCACATTAGACAAGAACGTTATCAATTAAAAATCCAATGGTCTTCACTTGTGTAGAATCTCTAGTGACCATTATACACAAAATAGAAATATTATATTCTTAATTGATAATTTTCTTAGTATACTAGACCTGTGTAGAAAGAGGCATAATATGAACACTACTTGTTCAATGCTCGTAATATTGTTAGCTTGTGTAGAATGGGCACATGTCCATTTTGAAAAAGATAAGAATGTCATCATAAATTAAGAATCCAATATTATTAATTTGTGTAGAATGTGCACATAACCATTTTGAACATTAGTTAATAACATTATCAAATTTGAATCCAATAGTTTTCATTTGTGTAGAATTCACATGTGCCCATCATACATAAAATAGAAATATTGAATTCTTAATTAATAATTGTTTTAGTATACTAGACCTATGTATAATGGATCATAGTATGAACACCACTTGCTCAATACCCATAATATTATTAACTTTTTTAGAACGGGCACATGCACATTTTGAAAAAGATAGGAATGTCATCATCAATTAAGAATCTAATATTCTTAATTTGTGTAGAATTGGTACATGCCCACTTTGTACATTAAATGAGAACATTATCAATTAATAATCCAATAAACTTTGCTTGTATATGAGTGCCCATTCTACAAAAAATAGAAATAGAGGATTCTTAATTGATAATATTCTTAGAATAATAGACTTGTGTAGAATGAGGTATAATATGAGCACTTCTTGCTCAATGCTCATATTATTGTTAACTTGTGTAGAATGGGCACATGCCCATTTATTATCATAAATTAAGAATCTAATAGTATTATAATTTACATAATGGTCATGTCCTCAGTCTATACATTATAATACTATTAGATTCTTAGTTGATGATGTTCTTATTTTTATAGAATTTGGGCATGGGCCCATTCTACACTATCAAGGTAAGTCTAACATTATCAATTAAGAATCTAATAGTCTTAGCTTGCGTAGAAGGGGCACATACCCATTCTACATTATATAATTATTAGATTCTTATTTAATATTATTATTACTAATTACTATTAATATTTTAGTATAATAGGGCATAACATGAGAACTTGTTCAATGCTCATAATATAGTTAATATATTATGTAAAATGGACATATTGGACTCTTAATTGATAATATTTTTAAAATACCATAACTATGTTAAATGGGCATAATATGAGCACTTGTTGCTCAATGTTTATAATATTGTTATGATATGTCTAGAATGGACATAATATGAACACGTTTTGCTCAATGCCCATTTTAAAAAAGATGAGAAAATTATCAAATTATGAATACAATATTCTTAGCTTAATACATGTTGAATCTACACATCTTCACTCTACATAAGTTAAAACTATATTAATTGGATTCTTTATTGATAATATTCTTATTAATAGTCTTATCTTAATAATGTGGAGTCCTGGGTACATGCCTAGTCTACATGCCCATTGTACACATGCTAAGACCATTGGATTATTAATTGATAATATTCAAAATATATTACTAAACCTATGTATACTAAACAAATGTGTTCATTCTAAACATGTTAAAAAGACTTTTATCAATTAATAATAAAAGCATCTTATTTTGTTTAGACTATAGGCCTTTATTTATTAATAAATATTGATTTTTAAAGCAATAAATACCAACCATACATTATAAGTGATGAGTGCACATTTAGAGAGTAATAAGTACTTAGATTTTTTAAAATAAAATTGATTTATTATAATTATTTTTTCATAAAAATTAATTTTGAAAATGCATAATAATTAAAATTTGAAAGAAAGTTAAAAATCAAGATTTAAAGAAGCATGTTTATGACTAAACATTTACGAGTTGACCATAACATAAATCAAAATTATCACAAGTGGATATTGTATAATATTTCATAATAATGATTTTGAAATTTTAAATTTGATGTTTTATAGGAGGAAAATTTGTTACTAAGAATAAAAGGAATTATTTTCTAATAACTATTTTTTTGTGGTGTAACAATTGCATACAGATAAAGTCAAGCTGGTGCAAAATAAAGTTAAAACTTGAGAAAGAATTTATAAGGAGATTACATAAAGACTCAGTAATATCTGAAATTAAGTGTTTTACATGAAAATTACATCTTCAATGAGATAAGAGTCAAGCTAAGCCTGAAAAATAAATTTGATTCAAAGTGAGGAAAGTTGGTCTACAAGGAGTCAATTTTTTTTTTTTTTCATGAAACTACATTTGCAGATAGCTTAGCAATATTATATCTACAAGGATATTACATAAGGAGAATACAAAGAGTTTACATAGGTATTTATCATTCTCATTTTTTATGTCAATTTTTCACTCAATTTTAAACTCAATGTATTAGATATAAGAACAATATAAGGAATGCAATTGTAAACATGCAAAAATGTAAAAAAGATGAATAATATATAAGAAATTAGATATTAAATTCATTTATGTATATTTTAATTTAATAATCGAATGTAATTTACATGTTATAGATATAAGGAAGAATATATAAATGATTTTCAAATAATAAGGAAGAAGATACAAGTAAAAAATTCAAAACTTGGTTGTAGATGTTGTATTTCTTACTCTTTGTGCCAATAGAACTTGATATCATATTTCTTATTCTTATTTTCAACTAAATAAAATACTTTGATGTTGTATTTCTTCCTATCTATGTGGTTTCACTATTATATTATTTATATGCCATTCAATATGATATCATCAGCCTAGATCAATGATTATATCCCTAAAACCTAACTATCTCTATTTATCTATAACATCAATGATAGTCCTCTCTCATTCCATGTGGTAGTGTCACTGACCTTTGAATAGATTTGCCTCTCTTTTTATTTGTTGCATGGTTTATTTTCTTGCTCAAGAACAAACTAAGCAAGGAAACTTGTTCATTCAATACTCAAAAAATTATAATGCACTTGACTATAAAAAAATGGTACCCAAAACTTGAGCATGAGATTTTGAAAATTTGAAAAATACTTAACTACCACACCAATTTTAAATTTTGAAAAACACCCCACCTTAAACTTATGACATGTATTGTGATTAGACAATTATTAAGTTTATGCAATCTAATAGCATTTATGTTAGATTTGCACTACAATTTTTAGTTTAATAGGGTTTGTCAAACCATCATGAATTGATAATTGTACTTTTGTGAGTTGTCTTATAAATTATTTGAATATCTAGTGTAATACTTGCATGCTTTGACAATTGTATTATTGTGAGTTATGTTAAATTATTCGACTATCTTTTGTAGTACCTACATAAAATATATTTGAAATGCCTACAAATTCCTCAAAAATTTTAGTCAAGAATGTTTTTCTAATAAAATATATCTCAATGTCAACACTCAATAAAATAAATGAAAAGGATATGACTATAAATGAAACTAATATTGAAAATTATTTTGACATATACATTAAATTACTATCAATTAATTTTAGCCATTTAACAATGTAAACCTTTAATAAATTAATTAAATAATTAAATGGGAATAATATTTTTATTATTTAACCATTATATTCAAGTAAAATTATCATAAATAGTAATATTCTTTGAGTATAAAAAATATTACTAGTAATTAAACTTAAGTTGTGGACTTTCAGGAAAAAATAACAAATTGTGAAATATTATAAGGTTCACTAAGAAAAATTGAACCATTAAGAAAATCAGGCTTCAAATCTCATCCTATTTTAAATAGTTATAAAGAAAGTGATCTTGGTTTTCTTTGAATAATGTCATTATTCAAAGAAATATTGAAACCAATGAATTATCTTTATCCTTGTTTTCAAGATCATTTTAACATTTGAGAAACATTATTTTCCTTTGGATTGAATTTAGTAAGAATAATATTCATCATATCTTATGAAGAAAAGACTTAAAAATTAGCCCATAATTCAACATTATTATAAGAATATGGATCCTATCTTGTGTGGAATGGGCTTAATTTATTGTGTATAATGGAAATAATTGATGGTTTAAATTGGGCATAAGAATGCGAACATTGTACATTCTAAACAGATGTTAATACAATATTTTAAGAAGACTAGAAACAAAGACTATCCATTTTAAACAAGACAAGAATATTTATTTTTTCTTATGTTACATAATAATGACACATAATTCATTATCATTAAAACATGATTCATTGAACAAGTCTAGTATATATGTATATATCATGCTCAATTTGATATATTGGTATCATCTCCATTTAAATTACAAATCGTTGTTAAGACCAAAAATGATTATACAAAATATCAACATACTCATCTTGACCTTGTGCATATAGATTTATGGTCTGATTCTCTATGAGATGCGGTGAATTACATAATAATGACATGTAATTCAATTCTCATTAATACATCATTGAATTAAGTCTATTATATATGTTTATATCATCCTTAGTTTGATATATTGGTATCATCTCCATTTTTTAAATTCATTGTTAAGACCAAATACAATAAAAAATATCAACTTATTGTCCTCTTGCGCATACATTTTTAGTATAATTCTCCATGAGATGTTGTGGAGTAAAATCGATACCATGAATGACATATGTAAGTTTTTTATGTTGTGGTGTCATAAGATTCCATGGTATACTTTTATGTGCAATACTCCACTAAAGAATAACCCCAAGCTTGTTTTATGGAATGGGCATAATTGAAAATATTATTAATATCTTTAGTAAAATGGGCATGTCCCAACCCTAAACATAAATAATAATAGTGGTTCTATTTTGTATTATAGGATGGGCATAATTTATATTATTCAATAAACCTACCTCATGTTAAAGAATGAGCTTAATTGATAATATTCTTAATATCTTGTGTAGAATGGGCATGTGCCCATTCTACACAAGGTACAAATATTCACTTTTTTATAAGAGGCCAATACTTATTCTTATCTTGATGTCATGTATACTATTCTACATGAGTTTGATATGAATATTATCAACTATTAGAATCCAAAGTGGATGTGCCCATTCCACACAAGGTTAGAATATTGCCTTCTTAATTGAATGTAGGTTATAATGTGGATGTTCATATTATTTTTATGTTGTTCAAAATGGGCATGTGCCCATTATACACAAAATAGGAATCTTTTCAACTATCAAATATCTTTATCTTGTGTAGAATGAGATTAATATATAATATTTTTAATGACTTGTATAAAATGGGCACAAACCCATTATAAACAAGATATAAAGAATATTATCAATTATTATTCAATTTTACACAAGATATATTGTGTAAAATTATAAAATATAATACATCCACTTAAGGATCCATGGCTCAAGTACCAATTATTAGAGCCTAAGCTCTAGTACCACTTGTTAGTAAAAATCATCCTAAACACGTGCAAGTTTTAGACACCTAAATTTGGCCACCAATAACCTCCAATTAGGCTTAAGGCCAATTTCCACCCAAAATGCATAATTTGGCCTAAAAACACTAAAATGCATTAAATGAGTTGAAATTGGTATATTCAAGTGCCAATTTTGGCCAAGGTATCACTAAATGGGGCAATGCAATTTATGGGCCAACTAACTTTGATTAGATCATTTTGAGTCAAAATGCTAATTTTACACCTAGGTTCTCTGAATTGCTCTTTCCTATCAAATATTTTGCACAAGACACATGCCTTTGTTATTTGTTATTAATAACATCCTAAATGAGATAATAGATCCAACACATCTGACATCACCTTCCAATTCCAATCCAATCAAATTTTGGATCAATAACAGGGCATCTAATCAATTTGAGTAATTTTTGCACAAAGTGCTTAAACATGCTTATGATATAATTAACCCAAATTAGAGATTAATTAACAATTCCATGTAAACTTATTGAATAATTTGTTTTGGAAATGAATATTTAATATCTACATCATCAGGTGCCCTCATTTCTTGGGAAGACATCTCTAGGCCATAAATGCCACAAATATCAAGATTCATGCCCTCCATGCCTCATCAATGCCTTCCATGATGCCCTTCATGCCTCTTAATTACCCCTTATTTCAATTTCATGATGATGATAATTATAAATTTAATTCTAAAAATTTAATTAATTCTCAACCACACATCTCAATCTCAAGATGGACGGTTCAAGTTGATTCTAGACATTCTCAAAAATCTATAAATAGAGAGGCCATGAACATCATTTCTAAGACATAATAATGCAAAGTTATAATGCACAAATGATGCCAAAATCCATTTAAATTAGTGTTACCATGCCAAATTGATTCCAAGCCAATACAAGCCAAAGCCACAAGGTGTTAAGGAGAAGAGGAGATAGCCAAGCCTCCTTTGATGAAGACTTCATGAGCACAAGTCTAGCAAGCCACTATAACAAGAATTTTAGCACATCCAAGGAAGGTAAAAGAGAGTTTATTTTAAATTTTAGTTTTGTTTTTTATTCATGTTTGTTAATTAAGTTCTCCCTAGTGTCTAGGCCTAGAGATGTTATGCTAGTTAGTGTGTTTCTTTCATCTTGTTTTCATTTTGAAAGTAACAACATGCTAACCATCCTCTCTTGAGTCAAATTCTTAGATCACATATGGCATGCCCGATGGGACAAAATGCATCCCACACATGAATAAGATCATCTTACAGCTTTAAAATCTTCATTGGGATCATTAAAACTCTTGCAAATTGATTTTTTAACTTTATTTTGCCATTTTTGTTTGCCATAGGTTTACACAGTAACTGACATCAGTTAGTAAAACTGACATCGATTGGATAGATATCATCACTCACATTGGTATAACTAATTTCAGTTATATAACCATCATTGATTAGCAAATGTAACCATCATCAGTTATATAACTAACATCAATCATTGTGTTTTTCTTAAAACACAAATTTGAGAGCTCTTTTTTTGAAGTTCATTATTTTAAACCCAAAAGAGCTTCAAGTCTAAAAGGCATGCTAACATTTTTGTTGTAGAAATAAGCTTGACATTTGCTAAAAACATGTTTAGATCACCTTTTTCATGCTTAAAATGAATTAGGAACATTATTTTGGGTGCTTAAAGTAATATTTAGGTGCTTAAGTGAGTTTTTAGCATTAGTTTTCACAGTTACAACCAAGACCAAGGGGTCAAATGAACACCACCTCATTTTATATTTGGGATTTAAAATGAACTCACCTTTTCAATTTTTTCTATTTACTTAGTTGTTTAATTTAAATCTTTGTTTGGCAAAAAGAGGGGTGTTGCATGTATGCTCTTCCATTTGTCCCCTTTAGGGAACCCTTGGAATTAAAAGTTCCATTCTTATTGCAAGTAGGCTAGTCCAAAGATTAGAAAGAAAGTCATCTAAAGCACTCCCCAAAAACTCATCAAAGTTTGGGTGACCTTGAAAATGACCCTAAAGTCTTTCTATTTTCATGCTTTCTTTATTTTTATGCAAACTTGGATTGTGAGGGGGAATTCATCACCTCTCATGAGTTTTTTAGGGAAGCTTTAACCCAAGGTTTCACCTCCTAGAATTAACTTCATTTGGATCCTATTGGAGTTACACATGGGATGTAGTATCACTTTGGACATCGCACTACACTGAGCAAATAGTAGGATGTAGTGGTTACAAAAAGGACTAGACATTTTTGTAATAAGCCAAGTGATACAGACCCAAAATCCATGCTTTTTTTTTCATTGTTTGATGTGAAAGTCATTATGCAATTGATTCCCTTAGAATGTTCAAAAACTTATTATATCTTAGATAAATCCCCACTTGCCACAAAAGTATTGTTGGTGCAAGGTGTGGCTTAAGGTCCATGTCACAATAATATCCTTTGAGAGAAGGGGGTGTAAAAACCCTACTATATAATGTGCATTTACTTTTTGATGAACACTTAAAATCCTCTCAAATGATGTATATTGATATATTCCAACAATACCAAGCAACCTTGTCAATTTAGGATCTAAGAGTTATTAATTAGTTCGTCTTGTCATATATTAAAGTCTTGTTTGAATTCAAAACTTGGTTCAAATAAACAACTCAAACTAAACACATAGTCTTAATTTTCTTTTAAATAAAGAGGTGTTATATTGCCCATGTGAAAACATCAATTTACCTTGTTCAAAGTTTATCAAAAGCTTAGGAGTCATATCATCCACTTTGGCATAGTTATGCTACCCAATTGAGTTTAGATATTTACCAAATTTGTTTTAAGTCCTTCACTTATAATATAAATTTATAATTACACCTTTATAAGTCATAGGGTTGTTGTGTTAAGTGGGTTCGTCATTTGCACTAAAATTGAGGGAACTTAGGTTTAATTTCCAATTTGGGTTGAAGTTCGTTTAAGACTCATAATCATTATCATCACTTGATAGACTAAAGCCATTTTGTGCTAAACACTTGAAATTTAATTCTATACACCACAACATTTTGAGTCAATAAAAGTAGTGTTATGCTGTTAAAATTATGGAAAATTATCTTTGCCTTATAGAGTTTTTGAAACAAACTTTTTTGTCACACCTTTTAGGTAGTGTAGTATCATTACGCTACCTAAAACATTTCAAATATTGTTTCATAGACCCTCTTACATAGAATTCAAATTTGTTCTTACATTTTGAGACCAATATGAGTGTACGTTTGTGATCCTTTATCTAAAGCATAATTATACCATTCACTTTTGTCTAGCTTATTTGTTAAAAGAACCAAGTTTTATACCATTTTTTGTGAGAAAATAAAATATCTCTAAAGTGCCTTTTATTTCATACCTTATACCTATTTGATCAAGTTCATGACCAAGAATAAAATGCCTAGTGTTTGTTAGAAGTGTTTCAAATATGTTAGATTAAAACTTTCATCTATTTTCAAAGTCTAGATTTTGACGTTGTTTGGCCAAGAGTCCTAGCACGTGCCTTGTTTGAGCCTAGATTTTGATGCCATGTTTGGCCAAAATACCTAGCAACTTTTAAAGTCCTAGATTAGACTGATTTGAAACACTTTAACCTTAGAGTTTGGAATTTTGGTTTTCAGTCCATTTACTTGCTTATCTTTGTGTGAATAGTGAAATATTAGATACTTCATGCTATCTTGTTTCCTCATAAATCTTTTCCTAAACCTTTTGATCCTTTTGACAAATATAGACCAAGTTGGAACATCATCTTTTTTAGAAATTATCTTTTTAGAGTTTGAAAAACTCTCTGACATTTTATCGCAAAGCATTGACTATGGATCCTAACATGTATTCCTACACTCATAGTGGACTCATGTACAATATAGAGATTAGTAATGTAGTTGCATAAGAATAAATGGTTAACACACTACCTTATTTAGAATAAGACCAAGAACAAATATTAATATTTCTTATGAGATGGATTTGTATCCCTCTTATAATACTCAATCAGGGGCACAAAATTAAAAAGAGATTAGTAATATTGCTTATGAGATGGATTCTTATCCCTCTTATAATACTCAATCAGGGACAAAAAACTAAGATCCCTTGGCTAACTATTTAGTTAACACACTACCTTATTCAGAACAAGACCAAGAACAAATCACACAATACTTAGCTATAATACCCACAATGGATGAGCCAATTATTCAACACTTATATTCTACTAATATGGCTTCCACATATGATCTATTTTTGTTTGAGTGACATTTATTAAAGAACAAAGATGAGATTTTGGTTAGAGCCATAGAGGTAGGGGCCAAGTTTCTAGCAGACTTCCCCCATGAGAATTTATTAAGCCTAGTAAGAGTGCCCCATAATATCATTTATGATCAATAGGCTTTTTCTATCAATCCTATGGATCTAGTCTAAACAACGTATCAAGACCCTAATATATATAATTGAGGCAAAAACATCATGGAAGACAACTTTAACCAAATGTAGATAGCATATCAAACCTACCTAAATCTATCATGTAATTTCAATTAGATGGACATGATAAGCAAACCTCTTATTGACTTAGTTCCTTCAACAGGGGTGTTGATAGAGTTAATTGGACAAGAGAATCTGAGTTTTGACCCATTTGTGCAAACCACTTTGGTAGATAACTTGATGCATATGCCCATTATTGAAGAAGTGTCTTTGGCCTTTACATAGAATAGTGAGCCAAATATAGTGGACAATGTGTAAACAATGTCTAATCCCAATCAAAGTGGTACTAACGCACAAACAACTAGCCAACAATATGTGCCTATGGTTAATTCCATGAATGGATCATCATACCAGGGATTAAGAGTTTCTACATCCTAAACTCAACTGGCTACTTTCTCAAATGTACAACCTATGGGATTAGGTAGTCAAACATTGGCTAATGTCATGCCTCAATGACAAAATGTGATGAATCCTACTCCTCAACAAGTAATGAGTAGTATTCTGCAACAGCATGCACAATCTAGTGTACCAACATAATAAAAGACAAATACATTACCACTTTAATCGGGGGAAACTAATATTCCACCTCACCAAGTAACAACAAACATACCTCTTCTATCACAGACTAATATGCCAATCTAAAATAAAGTAATGACTAGTCAACAATGTATAAATATTGGTCAGTAACAGATATTGAATCTATAACCTATTTTCACTTCCCCATAGGGATTTGTGCAATAAGGAGGCTCCCATGTTTCTCAAGTACCTACTAGACAATCGTTGGTTCAAGATGTGCCACAAATTTAGAGACAGGATCTTCATCCAAAAATTCTTACTCAACAGCAAGGTTTGATTAGTCAGTAGCATGTCCCTTTTGAACCATAACAGGAAAAGTATAGTTATATCCCTCCATTCCAACCACAAAATCCTCTAAGTAAAACCTTTATTACCAACCCAAATTAGAATATCACACATCTAAAGGTATAATTTCAAGTACATCCTAATCCATATATGCATATTCCTAGTCCATTCCCCAACCAAACCAATGTACCCTAATAGGTATCTCCATCATACCCTGGTCAAAGTGTCCCACTTGTGACCTCCCAACCATCTACCCAAACCAATATTCTCCCTCAAACCAATGTTCCTTCCAATTTCTTATCCCAATAATTACAATAGATGAAGGATGCAATTTTTGCCATTCAGGCTAGAAAATAGATTAAAAAGTACAAATTGGATGACATGTGTTCATATTCATTCAACATGGAGTATTTACAGATACCATTTCCTCCAAGAGATAAACCACCAAATTTTTACAAATACAAAGGGAAGGTGACCTTAAGGCCCATTTAACTAAATTCTTTGTCACATGTCAACCAATAGCATATGGTGACATATAACTTTTGTTTTTGTTTCTAAGGAGCTTGGCTGGACAAGCCTTGGAGTGGTTTTTAAAGTTGCCCAAAAATTTAGTAACAGATTTTGATGATCTTTTTGATAAGTTTGTGTAACATTTTTCCTATAATCTCAAGCATGAGATTTCATTAGTGAACTTAACACAAGCAAAACAAAAATTTGGTGAGATTTTTACAAGTTATCTATAGCGATAGAGAGCCCTTGCAAGCTATTTCACCCACAGTTCACTAGATAATAAATTAGTTGTTCTGTTTACCAAAAATTTGCATAGTGATACAACATATCATCTGGAGCTACAATGTGCACATACTTTCAAGGAAATCATTGACAAAGGCTTGTTGATTGAGTGAGTGCTCATCAATAAAGGAGTTATCAAGCTTAATTCAACTAACCAAAATCAAGGTACCAATTAGGGAAATGACCAACATCAACATCCCATTCAAGTGCAAGCATCACAACTAACACAGGCCAATAACCAAAAAAGACTGAAGTAATTCAACTGTAATAGGAATATTGTATGAAATAGAGTAATTGAATCCCACCATGTCTAAATAGTGCAAATGTCATCTACACCACTTTTTCAACTTACTCTTACCCAAAAATTTCTCCAACCAATGCTACAAGCTCAACAACCAAGACCTGCACAATAAATACAATATCCTTTACCATTACAAACCCCTCTTCCTAAGAAAGTCATGTTTGCACATCATGTCTTTAGTGACCTCAGAGAACTTATTGAGTCTATATTTCACAAGCTTGGTTCCACTAACCTAATTAGTTGGCCTGTACCAATTATCTGCAAGGCATTCCTTATCTTGATTGGTATCATTAAAATGAATGCTATGACTATCATCGGGTCAATGGGCATAATCTATGAAGATGTGTCCAAATCAAGCATTTAATTGAGAATATTTTGGAGAATGGGGAGATAACATTGGATAATGGTGCTTCCACTTCCAATCAAACTCTTGGGATTTATTAAAACCCCTTTCCCTAGCATAATAATCAATAGCAGTAGAATAATTAGCAACAACAACAACAATAACTAGTGTAGTAGCAAAATCAATAGTATCAAAATCAAAGGTTAAACTAGTAGAATCAGCAAAATTAACAACAGAACCCACAACAATAGAACAATGGATAAAACCAAGGTCAAAATGGTAACAACCAACAAACATATCATGTAGTTGTACATGACTACAATAGGGTTTTAGGTCATATTATCGAGGGTAGTGTTAATACCATCTCCATTAATCCTAGAATAAGCACTAATCAACCTAGACCTTTGCTAAACAACAAAATTTAGCCAAATTACATGGATAATCATTCTTTAACCTAGGAGTGCATACAGGCAAACTAGCAAACCAAGACTTCCCCTTTTAGACCTTATATCGACAACTCACCCTTGCCACATGACCACATACGAGTGCACCAACAACTAAAACTTGTCCTATCTAGTCCCACACCATTCCCAACATTTGTTATCAATAATGGTCCAGTATTTAATCTTGATTATGCAATCATAACTCAGAGGTCAAAGATCACTATCCCAAGCCCACAACCATCTACCACTTTACCTATTCTCCAACTGACTATTTAGGCTTGAAATAAACCATTCAATACTAACAAAAATAAGAAGTTTGATATTGTGAAACAATTGTAGAAGACACAATCATAAATTTATATTTTAGATTTGTTGTGAACGTCATCAATCTATAAGAACATCTTGAATGAGTTTTTAACCCAGTCCATTTTTGCTAGTGACATATCCCCTGATAAATTTCAAGCTTTGGTTGGACACCTAGCTCCATCCCAACAAGTCACATTCAACCAAAGCAATATGTCTTCCCTTGGCCCATTCCATAATAACCCATTATATATATAATTTTATATAAAGTGGCATAAAGTGAAATGTGTCCTTATAGACAATGGACCAGGCCTCAACATAGTGTCTATAAATCTCATCAAATTTCTTGGGTACACAATGGTAGATCTCTAGCTAGAAATAATAACCATCAAAGCCTATGATAATTAGGAAAGAGAATCACAAGGCACCATTAGATTACCAATTATCATTGGGCCTTTGACCCATGATACACTTTGCCATGTGCTTGATCTTGATTTATCATACAATATAATTTTAGGCAAGCCTTGGTTAATTGAGATTCATGTAGTCACATCAACACTACTCCAACGTATCAAGTTTTCCCCTCAGGGATGGAAGTGAATATTTCAAGAGATTTACACCCATATGAACACTACAAACATCTTGAGGCCAAATTTCAAAGCCACAATTATTAGTACAGCATGAATCCAAGTTCCACGGAGGATAAAGGAAAGGTTATACTTATTGATCCTTCACTAGATAATTGCATAGATCTTAATACCCTGGATTCCCTTTCCCATATGCCACCTCCTAAAGCTTCTAATAATTTCACCATTTTAGATAATGGACCAAGAGAGTATGTGACCCATGATACATTTCATATTGCCAATCTTCCTCAGAATCCAAAAACCTTTGGGCGACCTAAAGTCACTCAACATATGCATTGGCAACAAAATAACAAAGATAAGGGACCTATCACATTTGTACCAGCATTTAGCCTAGAACATGACCCTCTTAAAGGGGATGAATAAAGGTTATACAATGACAACCAAGCTAATTTTTATGAAAATGTAAAATATCCTATTCCCAATAGAATCATGAAGCATCACATTTATGAAGGAAAAGGCCTCAAACCAAATCATCAAGGAACCATCGAGCCAATTTCCATGACTAGGTATGAAATACCTTATGGAATTGAATTTAAACCACCTGGGGGTGACCCCACATATCTTATTCAAACTACATCACCAATGACTAGTGATGATGATGTTGATAGTGAAGCAGAGTCTGATCATAGTCTCACCTTTGATGAACTAGATGAAACCAACCTATTTGATAACAATGTCATTTGTACCCTTACCCTAGCCATTCATCGTAACCCATTACCATTATATTATCCCTAACTAATAGAATGGGACCAACAAGAATCTAGCCTACTGATTGATGAGTTCTAGAATGATGAGGAATTATGTGACTTCTTAGGCCTTAGAGACAACATTCTATTGGGAGATCACAAGTCAAGATTCTCAATTACATTAGATCTTGTAGCCTATTTTGGAGAGTGGGTGAACGCTCTTAACCAAAAAATAATAAGTAAAACATTAAAGTCCCAAAGTGAAAACCTATTTGATGTGCTTTCTAACCATGGAAAAAGTAAAGATAAAGGCCAGTCTAGTGGTGAAAACCTATTTTAGGCACCATTAGATGGGGATGTTCATTCTCCTATGAATTTAGACCAAGAGACCACTAATTTTGAACTTGTCTATGGATCCAAGTTTAGATTTTCACAACAATAAGTATTTGATCTAATTCTTCAAGAATTTGTAACTATTTTTGTCACATGGCTAGATTTCCCATTAGGGGACTCAGATTCATCATGCATAGGAGAAATTCAAGAGAAAGTCTTAGCAGAAGATCTTGACATAGTATAATAGTTCAAGTCATTGCCTAATATCCTAGAAGATGGTTTGACCCTTCTAGTCAAACATACAATAGAGGTAAACATTGAGACTCCATCAGACCTAAAATGGATAAAATTAGGCATGTCCCTAAATGAAGAGGAACATGAAGTCTTTACAGCTCTGTTGAGAGAATTTGTAGATATCTTTCCATAGGCCTATTCTAACATGCCAGGTTTAGACCCCACCTTGGTTCTACACCACCTTTTTGTTAATCCTGATGCCAAACCAAAAAAACAAAATCTATATAAGATGCATCCTCACATTGGTGTATTGGTAAAGAAAGAGTTGGAAAAACTCTTAGAAGCAAGATCTATCTGATCCATTGACTACTCAAAATGGATCTCTAATGTGGTATTTATTAGTAAAAATCTTGAAGGGATCAAAATCTGTATTGATTTTTGAGACATCAATAAAGCTTGTCCTAAAGATGATTTTTTATTTCTTAATATTAACATGATCATCAACTCCGTGGTAGGTTATGAAATTCTTTCACTCATGGATTGATTTTTAGGATACAACCAGATCATAATAGTACTAGAAGACCAACATAAAATAGCATTCACCACTTTATGGGAAACATTTTCTTATTAGGTAATGCCATTAGGCCTTAAGAATTCTAGAGCTACATATCAAAGGGCCATGACTGTCATATTCCATGATATGATGCATGATATTATTGAAGACTATGTCGATGACATATTAGAAAAATCTAAAACTAGGGTCGACCATCTAGCAGTGTTGCATAAGATATTTGAAAGATTACGGGAGTATGAAGTCAGACTCAATCCAAATAAATGTGTGTTTGGCATACCCTTAGGTAAATTACTTGGCTTCATCATTTCTTGTAGAGGTATTGAAGTCGATATGGCTAAATTCTATGCTATAACTGAGATGCCACCACCAACCAATTTAAAGCAACTTTATAGTTTTTAGGGTAAGATCCAATCAATTTGATGATTCATCTCTTAGTTAGAAAAAAAGTGCCATACATTTACACACCTTCTAAAGAAGAGAGTTGCATTTCACTGGGATGATCACTACCAAACAAATTTTCAACAACTCAAAGACTATCTTGTTAATCCACTTGTTTTATTGCCTCCTATGCTGAGAAACCCACTCTTGTTGTACCTATCAACTACCAACCATGCTCTGGGGGCACTCTTGGCTCAACATGATGACAATGGAAAAAATCATGCCATATACTATCTAAGCCATACCTTGGTTACATATGAACATAACTATGCACCTATTAAAAAAGCTTGTTTGGCCATGGTCTTCATAGCTCAGAAATGACATCATTACATGTTGAATAATAAGACCATGGTCATTTCAAAAGAAGATCTACTCGAGTATCTACTATTTAAAATAGATTTGCAAGGTAGAATGGCTAATGGATCATGCTTCTCGGTGATTTTAACATAGAGTATGTCAATCAGAAGCCAATCAAGGGACAATTTCTTGTAAATCAACTTATTGAAGCACCTCTCACAGACACATAGCCACTCACATTTCAATTTCTTGATGAATCTATAATGACTTTCATTGACACACCCCTTGAGGAGCAGCCTTGGAAGTTATATTTTGATGGTTCATTTACTGCACATGGATCAAGGGTACACATATTATTTATTACACCATAGGGGGATCTAATCCCTAAATCATTCAAAATTAGCTTTCCTTGTACAAACAACATTATTGAGTATGAAGCACTTGTTACAAGATTTTAATAAGTAGTGCATTGGAATATATCTCATCTCCAGTTTATGGTAATTCTCAGTTAATCATCAATTAGGTCATGGATCATTTTTAGACAAAAGATGACAAGCTGATTCCATATAAATCCATGGTTGACTCTCTTAAGCAATAAATTGTTAACATTTAGTTTGAGCACATACCAAGGACTAGTAATAAAACTATAGATGTCATGGCTACTATTGGCTCTCTGATTTGACAAATAGATAAAGCTAGAGAGTATTAGTTCCTCATCAAGAATTTGTTAGCACCAGCTCATAAACCTTCAACCATTGCAATGATTTGTGATATTATTGGTCCTAATTATATTTGGTACTCAGACCTTTACAACTACCTTCGTGACCAAGTTTTATCACCTAACCTATCTTAAAAATAAACCAAAGCCTTCATTCATCATTTCACTTATTATAATCTAATTGGATCTACCCTTTACCATCATAGTTTTGATGGAACTCTGCTTCATTGTTTAACTTTGATAGAGTCTACACTATTGTTAAGATAAGTTCATGAAGGAGTATGTGGAGCTCATTCTAGTGGGTCAGTTCTATTCAAAAATCTCTTGCATACTAGTTAATATTGGCCCATGATGGATGTAGATGTTGTTTCATATATAAATAAGTGTGAAAAATGTCAATGACATGTTAATCTGATTCATGCCCTAGCTAAAACTTTGAAATTGATGTTGACACCATGGCCATTTTCTACATGGGGACTTGACCTCATTGGGAAGATCAACCCCACTTTATCTAGTAGCCATAAACATATCCTTACTACCACTGAGTATTTCACTAAGTGGGTTAAAGCTATACCCCTCACATGACTGGAAAGTAAATTTCTAAAATCATCTTCAACCATCTCATTTACCACTATGGTATCCCCTCTAACATTATATCTAATAATGGAAGATCATTCAAGAACAAGGATGTAGACCAGCTCTGTACCTAATATAACATCACACAACATTTTTCTATAGCATATTACCCTCAAGATAATGGTCAAGCCAAAGCATCAAATAAAAAAATTATTAAAATTCTCAAAAATATTGTTAATGATGTTGGTCATAATTGGCACCTATAGATATTCCTTTCCCTTTGGGCATTCCTTACCAATCATCACACCCCCACAAGAACCACTCCATACTCACTTATTTATGGTATGGAAGCCATCCTTCCCATTAAGGTTGAATTTCCTTCACTGTACATCTCTTTCAAGCATGTCCTAGATGATCATGACTATTGAGTAGCTCATCTGCAAGAGCTAGACCTACTTGATGAGAAATGCATAACTACACTTAACAATCTTCAAGCATATCAGAACTGACTCAAAGGCCACTATAATCAGCATGTTAAGTATAGAACATTCAAACTTGGTGATCTTGTTGTTAAAGAAAACCAAAATAATACTATGGCTCAGAAGAATCATAAAGGGAAATTCAAACCAAATTGGATAGGGCCTTTCATCATTACTATAGATTATAGATCAGGAGCATACAGACTTGCCACACCAAATGGAGATGAACTTCCTAAGCTGATGAATATTATTTATCTCAAGTGGTACTATTTTTGAGCACTAAGGTGTATTATCTATAAGGACCATTTCAATTATTCCATTTTATCACTATTCATCTTTGTATAAATATCATTCTTATCCATCTTCTTAGCCGTATTCACTTTACATTTATGACCTATCGACACAGTGTGTTCTAAAGCCTAGCCCATTTGACCTTGGTTTTTTCCATTCATTACATATTTTCAACATTGATGAATTTAATTAGTTTCATCAGTTGGTTCAAATACTTTAGATAGAGATCATATTTTGGATTAGTGTGATAGAAGTTTTGGCAATTGCATCCTTTGTTTGTTATTCTTTTCTTACCACCACTCTTGTTACTAATTATAACCACCTTTGGGTAAATTAGTACCATTGATCTATGTTGTTGTGGCCTAGTTATAAGCACCTATGGGCAAACTAGGGGAAACATTAAGCCTTGATGTACCAACTTGCCACATCTTATGTTGTACTTTGCCTTTTTACCAATTGTGTATGTTTTGTTTGAATTGACTGCTACACTAGTCAAATTCCTCCATTGTAAGGGTGGAACTATAGTGACTTAAGGTCCTACTCTGGGACTATGTATGCAGCACTCGATACTTGTTGAGGTTAGCTCAATCAACTCCTAAGCCACACTCTCAATGTTTTATGAGCAACCTAAGCAACCCTCTCTTCATTTTACGAGTAACCTAAGTTTGAACACTCTCACCATTTTGTGAGAAAACTAAGTTTGAACGCTCTCACCATTTTGTGAGATTGAACCATTTGGTGTCTCATCATTCTTGATCAAGTTGAGATACTTTCAAAATTTCAAAAACATTTGTAAAATCATTAGAAAAGAACAAAAACATTGACCACTTATTTGCCTTAAGGATTCTGGAAACCTTTACTAAGTTATAAGTAAATCACTTGCCATTTAGTTTCCCCATTCTTTTTGGCCTTTTTCTCTCATACACTTTCTATTTTTCAATACCATTCATCTTCCTCTATCACATCCATTCTATTTGTTTTCCTTAATTATCATATTATTCCCATTCCTTGGGAGAACTACATTTGGCCTAAAGTTTTTTATTAGATATTACATCCATAAAACTATGTAGGCAACGTCCACTTGCCTAGTGCATATAGAGACAACTCAGCCACCCCTTTCATTTTCTTCTATTCCCCTATTTTGTTCATTTGTTAAGTTGTCACCTGTTTTTTAGGGGCAATGTTCATATGGTTTCTATTGCATTGTTTGTTTGTTTTTTTTTATTTGTTTTTTTTTTGTTTATCTTGTTTGTTTGCTTTCAGCATTGTTGCCTTGATTTAGTTTATGTGTGTTCATTAGGTGATTCCTTATCCACACTTATACTCAAATCCATCTATATTCACATGTTTACATTGTCATCATGGTTTCTATCATTGGTGCATTGTGTTTTATTGAGTATTGGATTATAAGAGTCAGTCTGTATGCATATTTCGGCCAAGTCCTCATGATGTTATACCATGATGCCTACCAAAATGTGCTACAACAAATATAAGATTCAATAAGTCTATTTAATAATGGTGGCATCTCTTCAGCATCAACATCCTAATTCCATCCTAATTATATCCCAAACAGATTAATTAAACATAAAAGAATTACAACCCTTATTAGTTTGGATGAGCATCTCCCTACTAGTAGGTTGTTCTAATTCATCATTACCCTCTGTGTCAAGTTATCATCATCCTTGACCAAGTTTATCATGTTTTCCATAATTAGGGTCTAATGATTATAACCACCTATGGGCAAATAATTGCGCACCATCCCACCTATATTTTTCAATGATTATAACTGCCTTTGGAAAAATTATTATGTTGTCATCACTTTATGTTTCTTTCCCATATAGGGGCATGTTATTATCTTGTTTGTCTATCCTAATAAGGGCAGCTTCATCTTCTCAATGATTATAACCACCTTTGGGAAAATCATTGTGTTATCATACCACATTGCCACTATCAGGGTACAATGCTTATAACCACCTTAGGGCAAACCATTATACACCATCCCACTTGCATTCTCAATGATGTTGACTAATTTTTTAATATCATTGTGTTTTCACCCCATCATCTTTCCTTTCTTTGGTCCCCTCATTTCACTCTATCTTTTCTAGGGATTATTTGTCGACCTACTTGTGCCAACCATTCCCTCGAGGGGGCATCATACAATTAGTTTATCATCATTGCAATTATAGGCATACATGACCTTTTAATTTTTTGAGAAGATGTTACTGTGATTATAGCTTACAATGCCTTCCCAAATAGGGGCAAATTGTAGACATCTAAATCTGGCCACCAATAACCTCTAATCAATATTTTGGCCAATTTCTAGCCAAAATGCATAATTTGATTTAAAAACACTAAAATAAATTAAATGAGTTTAAATTGACATATTCAAGTGCCAATTTTGGCTAGGGTATCACTAAATGGGGCAATGCAATTTATAGGCTAGCTAACTATGATCATATCATTCCGAGTCAAAATGCGGGCAATGCAATTTATAGGCTAGCTAACTATGATCATATCATTCCGAGTCAAAATGCCAATTTTACACCTTGGTGCTCTAAATTGCTCTTTCTTATCAAATATTTTTCACAAAACACATGCCTTTGTTATTTTTTATTGATAACATCCTAAATGGGATAACAGATCCAATGCATCTGACATCACCTTCCAATTCCAATACAATCAAATTTTAGGCCAATAATAAGGCATCTGATCAATTTGAGTAATTTGTGCACAAAGTGATTAAACATGTTTAAGAGATAATTAACCCAAATTAGAGCCTAATTAATAATTCCATGGAAACTTTTTGAATAATGTGTTTTGAAAATGAATATTTAATATATGCATCATCAGGTGACCTCATTTCTTGGGAAGACATCCCTATGCCATAAATGCCACAAATATCAAGATTCATGCCCTCCATGCCTCATCAATGTCTTCCATGATTCCCTCCTAGCCTCTTAATTTCCCCTTCTTCCAATGTCATGATGAGGATAATTATAAACTTAATTCCAAAAATTGAATTAATCCTCAACCACACATCTCAACCTCAGGATGGATGATTCAAGTTGATTCTAGACATTCTCAAAAATCTATAAATAGAGAGGCTATGAAAATCATTTATAAGACATGATAATGAAAATTTATAATACACAAATTATTCCAAAATCCATTTAAATTAGTGTTACCATGCCAAATTTATTCCAAGCCAAGTCAAGCCAAAGCCACAAGGTGCAAAGGAGAAGATGAGATAGCCAAGCCTCCTTTGATGAAGACTTCATGAGCACAAGCTGAGCAAGCCACTACAACAAGCATTTTGGAGCATCCAAGGAAGGTAAAAGAGAGTTTATTTTGCATTTTAGTTGTGTTTTTTATTCATGTTTGTTAACTAAGCTCTCTCTAGTGTCTAGGCCTAGAGATGTTATGCTAGTTAGTGTGTTTCTTTCATCTTATTTTTATTTTGAAACTAAAACCATACTAACCATCCTCTCTTGAGTTAAATTCTTAGATATTACAAGTAAATAAAATCAAAATAAAACAAGCTAAAAAACACAATAGATAAGAGAGAACATATTACATAAGATATACATGGAAACCCTACAAAACCAGTAAGTGAAAAGCCACAGGGCAATGGCAACTTTCAAACTTCAAATACTTTAGCAAATATCCTCTACAAATAGATTCCTTAAGCAACTCCTTTCATTTCATAAAAACAAATCACTTGGGTGAGCCAATATTACAAAGCCTTCTAGGCTCTAACCTCCAAGCTGCAACAAGCAACTCCTTCTCTAATGCTAACATCCATAGCATCCAATATTTAACACTAAAAATCAATAAAGTTGAACTCAAAAGCCTCTAGGATTCAACCTTAAGGATAATCATGTTTTAAAAAAAGCATTTAATGCTTACACACAAAGCATCTAGATGATCCAAGCTAATATTTCCTTCTGGGCTCTAACCTCTTATCATGTAAGTTCAAACATGCAAGCATCTAAGAGTGATCCATCCAAGGTTAACATATATAAAGGAGAGCTTATGTTTTTATAGAATTTTAATGAGAGAGAGAAGAGAGCGGGATAATATGACACCACACTCCACTTGGGCTCAATAGTGATCAATAATAACTTATGTTCCCCACATGTTTAAGGTCAAAAGATGCCTCCCATTTTTGACTGAAGATCCCCACCACCATGTGCCACCAAATATGGCATCTCATTTCACATGTGAGACCAATCTACAATATTGGTCAATGTCTTCCACTTCTCATGTGCACATAAGATTCAACTAAGCCCTGCATGCACCCATGTGCAAAAGCCAAAGGTAACCCATGTGCCTTGGAGTAGAAATGTATCCCACAATAGTGGGTGAATGGTGATCAGCAATAGTGTTTGTCTCTATGTGCAAAGATTCAACAAAGCATATGCTCTACTTTAGAAAATATCCAAGCCACCCCCATGTGACTCCAAATATTTCACCCCACTCCACATGTGAGGCTAATCAAAAACAATGATTTCTTGTATTTTTGTTCCATGTGCATACATAAGTCCAAAAGGTGTTTCAATCACCTTTTGACTTTCACCACACATGTGAATCATGGAGCCTCTTAAAAATGTACCCCGTACCTAACCTTGTCAATTACACCCAAGACAAAACTCATGTGGCTTAGGGGAGTGTTATGTCCCACTCATTTCACATCAACCTGATCACATCAAAGACCCTTCATGGGCCATGCCACATCACCTACCTACCACATCACCTACATGTCACATCACCATGAATAGTGACCATGAATAATTACTATAAATAGTGTTTGTGAATAGTGACTTCACACCCAAGATTCACATAAACTCATAGAATGGTTGCAAAAAAAATTATCTGCTAATGATAGAGTTTCAAGTTGTTAATATTATTCTTCACTAATAACATGGGGAATAATTACATAAATATTCAATGATTACAATCAGAGATATTATTATTACCAAATTATTATACATATCCAATGTCACTAACAAGTAATACATATGATCTATAACAAATAATTGATAATACTAATAGAATATTCAATATTCTCCCTAAAAACAATACACACTCAGCCTACTATAAGTTTATCAACTTAATGGAGATTCCTCAATGAAATATAAAAATTTAGAAGTGACAGCACATTCACACAAACTCACAGAATAGTCATATAAAATTTCCTTGTTTTCATTAATTATAAAACCTCTCCTCCCCTTAAAACACATAAGAAGCATGTATAAATATTTATGCATGGGAACTACCTCATCTTTAAAATAGGATTGCATGTACAAAAGACTAAAAATAATTCCTGATCTAAATTTAGTTTTTCATTCATGTATGTACAAAATATATAAATAAATATGCCAAAAAATAGACTCCAAAATTATACTATGATGTTTGATTAGTACTTTCATCAATAACAATAGTAGTAAATGAAAGTGCTTCAATCATTGTCTGACCTTGTGAACCCCCTATTTTAGTAACTAGTTGATCTTGTTACTTTTTCATGTAGGTATTAGCACATAAGGTAAACCCTGATTTAATTACTTCAAAATTGATAATGGGAAGTTTGAATAAAATAAGAAGCTTATCCATTAATTTTATTTGGGTGATCATTGAAATATCAAATGATTTTTTTATTGCTTGTGCATGATCTAACTTTTCCTTGATGAATGTGATCAATTAGATAAATTGATCACTAGTTCCATGGACTGTATTATTAACATTACTTTAAAAGGATAAACATAGGTTCAAATAAAGGTTTCAAATAATGTCTTATTTTCTATTTTCCCCTATGGATTATATATAAATGAGATGTGCATGCCTCTAAATAATTTTGTGGCTTGGTGTTCTAGACTAGTTAATTGTTTAACTAGCTCCTTCATTTCTAGGTGCCACTCCATAAGATCATATCTTATGCACATAATTCTAAATGGATTTAACTATAAATAATAATTATCCCTAATTATCTTTGATACTATGTGTAATTTGACATCTAATATTTTTAAGGCCTCATGGATTATATTTCCCTACACCATTGTGGTTGTGACTTTGTTTGTGTTTTATAGATAGACCATACCATATCATATGTCGATCAAGAAAAAATATGTACTTATTCAAAAACATCCTCTAGGGATTCAATCATGGGTTGAGACTCTAGCCTCTTATTTTCCTTTTAGATGTCATAGAACATTTTATTTAGTACTCCTTGATATCATCTACCATAGATACGAGGTCTTATTCAAACTCATCATCTTCAGCAAGCTAAGTTTTTCTCTTATTTGTCAAGCTAAATAATTCTTATTCTCCTCTAAATTCAATTTATTTACTAGCACTTATCATTTTTATCTTCTGACCCTTTTTAACTTGTTAGTATTTTCATCAAATTTTAAACTTAACTTGTGTGGCTCAATGAGCACCAAGTGTTGTCTAGCTTGTTTCTCTACTTGAAATTGTTTCATCCATGGTGTGGATAATACTAGCCCATTTTTAGAGACATGTTATTGAGATTATATGGGAATAAATGGATTCATTAATGGTGGTCCCATGAGTAATGGATGGGTTGATGAAGGAGGTGTAGGGAATGGAGGAAAGACCATCTTCTCACTAGAGACCTTAATTATAAGTGGAGTTTAAACAATGTATTTAAATACATTTAGGGATATTTAATAGTTTTAATAATATATTTCTATTTATAGGTTACTAAGGGCATGGGACATCCTATATGAGTGGATGAATAGTTGTGGAATGGCTGAAATAATGACTAGGAAACTAGGTCCTCAAAATGCATTGGCTGGGGAATAATATGAATAGGTCCTTGTAGGTTTATTACAATTCTAGGAATAAAATTAGTAATTATAGGGATGGAAATGATACTAACTAATGAATCAAATGAAATAGTAGGAATTGTTTCTACATAAGAACTAAAATTACTGAATAAAGGGGTAGAAATAGCCATCTAATCTGATTGAATAGTAACCTATTAGTAGCAATATGAGTGATAGCAATTGGAAGGACATCTAAAATAATGGAAATAGGGGACATGACTTGGGTCATAGCTATTTTTTTATGATTGGACTATCCATACCACAAGTAACTAATATGTCAATTGGAGGAGTACATGATGTGGTGAGTGGGTATGTAGTCTTAACTTACCCCAATACTTTATTCATATGCCTAATTTATTTCTTTCTCTTTGTCATATGTATGAATAAAACTAGAATCATAAGTTTTAACATATACCTGTATAGGTGTCTTTTGTAAAAACATAATGTTGTGATTGATACTCTATGTCATCTTCATCTTCTTTAACTTGATGTTCCTCTACAATACCTATGTCTACTAAATCATTTTCATGAAATTCCTCTATTGAATCTAAATATTTTAAGTTTAATGGTCTTTGTTCATGTGAAGGAGACATTTCTTCCATTTTGACTACAAGAGACCTAAAAGAACTAGGTAATGTCCTATTATCTTGAGAGCTTGGAGAAACTATTATCAATGAAGGAGTATGGCCTTTCACAGGTGTTTTCACTAATTAGGGTGGCTGAGCTAATTGAATTGGAGTATCAAAAGTAATAGTAATTGAAGGGACCAAAGGATGGTCAAAACCCTCTAGATATCTTCCTTATCAATTATTCATCAATCTCTCCACTAGACTCTTATTTTTTATTCTTTGTAGGAATTATATCACTCTTCTTTATGTGGGGATCATACTATATTTAAGAGAAATCTCCATGGTCATCCAAAATGAATGCATTTTTATCCATACTTTATAAAAATCTTTTTTGTCCATTAAAATATGATCATGTGAGTAATCAATGTGACTATATTTTATTTTTAGCATTTTTCCATGATTATTTATGTGTTTGACTACCTTTCCATTAGGATCCCAATATCTAAATCCTACTAAGTCGAGGTGAAATTTTGTCATGTGCTTTGAGGCTCCAAAGATTTAACTCTAGTACTTGTATTATTTCCTACCAATGCTAAAGAGTGTTTTATGCAAAACCCCTAATCTAGATTCTCTATAATTAGCATCCACATTGTCAAATAATTAGTAAGATATTTCTTACTCTACCAATTTATTTTCTACATGCCTAGGGAGATAAAAAGGGAACACCAATATTCCTTTTATTCTGATAATTATGTTATCTAATCCCCTAAGAGTCAGGGCATAGGTTTCTCATTGACAACCTTATAAAATGGAGGGTATAAGATATTTGTAATAATTTGTATATGGTTTCTAAACCTATGAATGTGGAACAAAATCATCACAATTTTTACTATTCACTCCTCATGCTTTCCATTGAGCTGCCCTTGGTGGGGTAATTATGGTATAGACAACATCTAATAAGTATGACATCATATAAAAATGGTCACCTAGTCCATTAGAGGACACCCTCTATTATTTCAAATTATATTTAATGAACTCTTGAATGGTAAGAATTTTCTTATCATCTAGAATAATTGATAGTAAAGGGACCCACACATCATTTACATATGTTATGTACGAGGCTTCATGTATTTTGTTCATTAGGGCCATGCTTATCATGATGCCTAGACTAAATTTCATAATAGGAAGGATCTTCCAATTCACAAATTTATTGGGGTTATTTTCCCAAGCCTAAAGTGTCTCTCTAACATTGTTGTCTTTAAGCCAGTTTGAAATTATTGAAAAGTCATATATTATATCACTTTGAGGTTGGTTGTAGTATCTCTCAAAGGAAATTTTGGATATGAAAGCTATAGGTTATTTAATATTGATATTATGTAATATATCATATGTGCATGCTCCAATTATAAACAAATTATGTATAAAATAAATACAAGGAAACACATATGATTTCATAGTCACCTTGTGTAGTCTTGTTGCTTTAATAGGTAGTAGTTCGTCTATGTATTTCCATTTTGGACATGGTAAATCTTTTTCATCATTGTATGGTTGGAGTCTATCTACCTCTGTGTAAAGATTTGAGTAATGGAATAACTTGTTACCTAGGTTTTCAATCAAAAACAATATCTATAAAATATACTTGTGTCCCAAAAAATAATATTGGTGTAGGAGTGTTCTTTTCTAGGTCCATTATCGTAGACTACTAAAATTTGTTATTTGCATTATAGATTCTAAATTTTTTAGGGAATAAAGGGCCCTAAAAATTAGTTGTCCTATTAATTCATTTCACAAATATTAGTTGAATTGAATTGGGGATGATGAATAAATATGAGTTGAATTCATTTGTCTCTAATAAACCCATCTAGTATTAATAGTTATTGTTATTTTGCTTAGCCTTGTCTTATTTTAAGTTTATGTGTAGAGTTTGTTGGGTTCATATTGGGTTTAAAATTTCATCTATATTATCTTGTCACTTGATCACTTGCTTATGAGTTTTATAATCTGTCACTTTGTCAATTATTTTTTTGTAGTGAGATGGAGACACTTTGCATGATCTCATTGTGTCGCTATGTCACTAGATTTAAGATTTTGGACATTTTAGACTGGTGATGGAATGAGAGAGTGACTCATGACATGATATTGTTTACTTGTTTAGTTTCCACTTTTGTAATTTTGAACCTTTGATAAAGACCAATGATGTATCAAGATGGTGATGCATGGTGTGATCTCATTGAGGCACTTAGTCATTATTTTCGAGACTAGACATTTGAGTATAATATGGTGATTAAGAGAGAGTGTGATTCACTTTCTCATCATAATAAATAATCCCTATATAATGAGATGTTGACATGTAACATGATCTCATTGAGTCATTTGGTCACCTAGTTTTATGAATTGGCTTATCATATGATAAATTCAATAAAAGAATGAGATTGATTGATAATATTCTTAAATTATATCTTGTGTACAATGGGCACAATTCACATTCTAAATAATATATTAATAATGTTGTAAATTAATCCCATTTCACACAAGTATGTAAAAATATGTATGTTTTACGAATGAGATGTGGGTGAGTTGGTAAAGTGACTTGGTTGCTACAAGCACCACCGAGGTTCAAATCTTAAATGGTATTGGAGGTCAATTGTGGCCGATATTTGGTATTGGGATGGTTGTGGCCATTGATGGTATTCTTTGGCTTATTATGGTTGTTTGTTGGTACTCTTGAGCTGATTTTTGCCATTGTTGGTAATTTTGGTACTTGTGTATATGGGGATCTGGGGGCCTAGTTGTGTCCCAAATCGGTTAGAGCTTCGATCAAAATCATATAAGGGTAAAGATCCCACCAAAATTGAATATATATAAAAATAAAATGCATGTGTCCATTCTACATAGGATAATAATATTGGCTTGAATATTTATAAGAAGGCAATATTATTATCTTGATGTCGTGTAGAATGGGCAGTTGCCCAATCTACAATTGTCAAATATATTTATCTTGTGTAATCTAATGGTATTAATTGATAATATTATTAATAATGTCTTGTGTAAAAATGACGCATGCCCATTATAAATGTTGATATGAAAATAATGTAAAACCATGAATTCATTAGTCATTATTTTAGACTTTGCTTAAACATAGACTACATAAATTATTATATTAGATTGATTAAGTATGTATTGTTATTTATTAATCATAATGGAGAATTAAACATATATTAAATATATATATACTCAAAATTATAGATGAATTATTCATTTATATATTCATATTAGTTACATAAAATAACTTAGAACATAGTGCTCAAGATAAATACTTATGATTACAATAGTAGATAACATCAGACACGATTATCTCTATCTATTTTACTAAGTCTAAATATAACTATATATTCCAATATTTTTACCTTTTATGCATGTCTCTACTCTTTATAATTACATAGAATACCATGAATTATAGTTTATATTGCGGTAGATGCTTGTGTCTGGTGTATGTAGTGGCATAACCTTCAACTTCTGTAGGTTATTGTCTATTAACTAATATGCCTTAAAAAACTTGTAAACATCATCCTCATACTTAACCCTTTATCCCATCCTTGAGGCAACACAAAATACCAAATGACCTGCATAAGGTATATGTCCTTGGTCTTTGTAGAAAAAATTGCTTATGTTTATCAAAAAGCTTGGTCTCGAGTGTTTTCTACTCTGTGAGATAGTGGCTCATTGGGATTTCCAATTATATATTTTATTGGATAAATTTTATTATATAATTAGGAGTGAGATGGTTAGAAACAACAATAAAATAATTCTTAATTTCCTTTGTCACTTTCTAAATCTTACCGATGAAGCAATTGATGAGGTTTCCTAATTCTTTGAGGTCTATGATTAGTTGTACTCTTTATTTCTATTGTTCCCAAAAAAATTGGCCATGTTCCAAAATATACATCCTTTCAGTGCCCATTATATCCTTGGAAATATCATATTGGTTTGTTGTTTGGTTTAACTCTTCTTCCATGTTGTCTAAGGCTTTATTTTGTTCTATTATTATCACTAGCCACCCTAGTGAGAAAGTAAAATGTGTACCAACATCTGATATTAATATATGCAATATGCATTTTCAATGTGTGGTGTTGGATATTCTCACATAATGTATTTTCATTTTTTTCACGTTTGAACTCTTCTATGGTATATTCCCTGATGTTCTATCTCTCTACCTCTAAAAATGATTGATGTTTGATCAAATTATGAAATGTACTTTTGAACTAAGTGTGATAGGAAACTTTTGATCTACATCAAAAAATGGCATAACCTTTGTCATCTCATAGATGGTGTCTGTTAGTGTTTTTTATAACACTTTACATCCTTGCATCTAGTCATATTATGCACTTTCATGTAATATAGTTCCCAAATTCTACTTCTAATAAGTGGTTAATGTGTGAAACTTTATATTCATTCCTTGTGGATTTGCTTTAGTTACAGAGGGAGCAAGAAGGATGGTGTTGATTTTTTGGCACTTACCTATAATGGATTTGATTTAAGTGAGGGAATCTTTGGGTGTAAAATTTAATGAAGATGGAGTGGATTGAGAGGTATAAGTGGTGACCATTTGTGGAGTTTAAATCATTTGCTTATGAATAGGTGGTGGTGGTGGTGGAGTTTTAACAAATTTATTTTTGGTGGCTTCTTATATGGCTTTTCATCATGCTTTTTCTACCTGTTTGGCATATTTTTTAGCCTTCTTCTTTTTCTCTTCTTTCAATTTTTAGGCCACTTCTACCACCATTTTTTTTTTCCCTTCATCTACTTGAATGGCAGCATCCTCTACCACCTTATTATTTTGTATTTCTTATTTTACCTTCCATTTTTTATCCTTCTCTTCCTTATCCTTTTCCTCCATCTCTTCTCCTTTTTTGTTTCTTCCTTCTATTTTTTCTCCATCTCCTCATTCTCCTTTTTCTCCTAAATCTCTTTCTCATTTTTCTCCTTCTCTTTATTTTTTATCCTTTCATACCTTCTCTTTTTTCTCTTTCTCTTCCTTATCCTTTTCTTTCTTCTTATTTTTTCCCTCTCTTCCTTTTCTTTCTTTTTCTATGTTGTTAGTGCCTTTGTTATTTTCTGTTTGGTAAGGGCATCTTTTTTAACCTTTTTGTTAGCCTCTACCTTTTCTTTTTCTATGGCCTCTTCTTCCTCTTTTTATTTTTCCCTCTTATTTGCTTCTTATTTTTGTAATTTTAATTTTCATTTTCCTCTTTTTTTTTCCTTCTTCTTATTGCTTATTTATTTCTTCAAAAAAATTACATCTGCAATTGCTTCTACAACTTCTTATTGTGCCTTGGCTAGTTTGATGGTCGAGGCATTTTCTAAAGTTTCTTATTTTTCTTAACCCTCTATGTTTTTCCATGATATTTCTACCATCTCTAGTCATGTTTATCCTACCATCTCTATATCTACAATTTTTATAGGCGATTCTTTTTTACGCTAGTTTGATTTTGCTATGTGGTATTTTTGCATTTTAGTTTTCTATTTTACTTTCTTAATGGGTGGCATATCCTCTATTTGTATTATAATATGTGTTTGTTATTTTTATGTGTGGATAAATTCACTACCTATGGGTCCTATGATTTTTTCCTTTTCAGATGCATGTGTCCTTGCCATTTGGTGTGTTTCAAATTGTACATGTTTCCCTTGAATTTTACATACTTATTTATACATTAATTCTTTTTATGCAACTTTATCTTCCTCTTCTACTGATTTGTTATTTTATTTTGTTCCATTTATTTTAGATAACAACTTATTTATGTTAGATTGCATATCTTGAGGGGCAAACTTTTGTAATGTTTTTGGAAATGAGTAGATGATTGGGACAATTTACTCTATTTTATTATTTAAAACTTCATATTGAAGGGGTGGAATTATTTTTATACATGTAATATGCGGGAGGATGTAGAAAAATTCAATGGTGGTAGAATATTAAAACTCTAAAGTTAATTTCTAGGGAAATTCTATACCGCACAATGAGGGTTTCTTGTAACTTAGCCCTTCAGTCAAGCACAACAGAAAATTAGAGTTCTATGGTCAGAGTCTCTAAATAGTTTTTTATTTACTAACCTATGGTTTTGTATTTATCCCATCCTATTTTTTTATATGTGCCTAGGAGAGTGTTTGTGTAAAACATTTCTAAATAGAGTAATAGAGGTCCATAACATAAATTATGCTTACTTCTCTTGATCTTCCAAATGTTGACATTGAAGTTTTCCAATAGGCCTTAGAAAAGGTTGTATTTGACATTAATTGAGATCATATTAATGCCATAATTATGCTTTTATGGCTCGTTAAATCTTCCCTATTACCAAAATATATTTTCCATGCCACTACTTTTACTACATATCTATAGGCAGCTTTGTGAATGGTTGATAAGTGGATGTCATGTTCTTCTTTAGTGTATTTTTAGAAATTGGATGTATATGCACCTTTATAAAAACTCTTGTTTGCATAATTATGTATGTTACTTCCTTATTTCATCAACTTGGTTACCCTTTCAATGTCTTAGGTAATAATTTGATGAAATTGATCCAAGAAGCAAATTTCACTATGCACAAGGCTAAATAGAATCTAGATTATGGTTTTTGATAGCAAAAAATAAGGAAATATTGCCAAAGCATCTAGATTCATATATGGGATGTATTTTACTTTAGATTTCCATTCCATATTATTATTTTATGGCACCTAATGCGTGCATTCCTATAGGTCCACCTCCATTTGGTGTGGTCAATTTCTACCAAATTTACATGTATGTATTTGAACGTGTCTTCTAAGTGTGCAACATCATCTATTAATTTAGAAAATTTTCCTTCATGATCTTGTATTTTTGATTTAAATGGTACATATTTTTCTTTTAAATGGATTGAGAAGGTTCTGGGATCATAAACTCATTGGGCATGCATTTTTCTCTCTTTTTTGCTATAGATCACTTAACCAAAAATAATGCTATAAAATTTTCTACATATTTTTGGTGCTTATAAATAGTTTTTAAATGAAAAAAATTATTGTCTAGACTTTGTAGCACTTTTGTAAGTTTTGGATTGATGAGGTCATGTAGTGAGATATCTTATCATAATTCTTGTTGATCATGCATGTGTTTATTTTGCTGAGCTATCTGTTCTAATAGTTAGATGTGTTGTAAAATTGTTTTTTCCATCCCTTCCACCTTGATTATTTTGTACCTATTACTTTATATTTTGTCTTTTCATATTTATGATGTCCATTTGATTGGTGATCCATTTAAAGGTTTTTATTACTTAGTTTGATGCAATTATATTGCTTTTGCATTTGATATGATTCACGTATCTGCTTAGAGATTTATATATGGTAAAATCACCCATTTTATTAAATATATTTATTAGTTTATATAACTCCAATAGGTGTTTCTCTATATCTGTTACTTTTATCCTTATTTTATTTTGTCTTTCAACCATGATTTAGCTATCACTAAAGTCTTGCAAGTATCTTTATTTTCTTAAAAATGAACTCCAAATTTTTTTCATTTAAACATATTATTTATTTTGCTTAATCCTAAAGACAAATTTTATTAATTTTATATCCATATTTATAACCACTTCATCTTTAGAACACCTTTCTTCTTTGGTTTCTTCATTGTAGTATTTAGCATAAGCAAGCACTAGGTCGATGCATTGAATCGAGGTGGGAAAAATAGTTGCATGTGTGATCCCACTCTCAAAGGTCCTTTGAGAAATAGGGGTTATGTTTTCATTTTTCATCCTCTATAAAAATTCACTCATGTTATTGACATGAAAATAATGTTAAATTGTGAATTCATAGTTCGAAGTTCCAAACATGCTAACGTCTTAGAGAAAGTATCTAGTTATATTAGTTATTATGTCATTTTTTTTATTTTATAATATATTTCACATAACATAAAAAAGTATTTGATATATCATGCATATTCTTTATTAATATCCCTAAATAGTTACATAAGATATATCAATACAAAAATATGATAGTTTTGATGATATTCCATTTATCTATTTTACTAAGTCTAAATACAATGATATACTCCAATGGTCACATCATTTCTATCTATCACTTTGATTTATGTAGTTTCATATAATTTCATGAGTTTTAAGTGATACCATAGTAAATTCTTGTGTTTGAATCTATATTGTGATACAGCCATTGACCTCTATTATTTGTTATTAAGTTTCCTAAATAAACTCACCAACATCATCCCCAGATTTAAACTTTTGTCTCATCCTTGAGACAACCCAAAATTTAATAATACTAAAAAATTGGTTAAGGAATTGGATATTGTATAAAAAAATGTTGATTTTCATTGAGAAGCTTAATCTCAAAGGCTTTCCATTCTAAATTAACTGGTGGCTCATTGGGCTTTCTATTATAACTATATATTTTCTCGAGTCAGTATAATGATGTCATCAAGGGTGGGATGAGTAAAAATAGGATTGAATGAGGTATTGATTTCCTTTGTAACCTTATCCAATTTTACCATGAAATGCTTTATTTGGTCACCCAATTCTTTAAGTTCAATTATTAGTTTTGCTCTTTGTTGTTGTTTCTACTAGAATTTTTCACTCTATTGCCAAAATCCTTCTTCTTTGTGCCTGTGGGGTATTTATAAATATCATACTAGACCATATATTAGTTTAATTATTCATCATATCTATCTAAGACCTTATTTTCCTCTAATTTTGCTTTTGGGAGCCCAAAAGTGAAACCAAAATATGTATTGGCATCTAATATTACTTTATGTAGAGAAGTAATATGTTATTTGACTGTAGTGAAATGTTGTTTATTCTCCTCCAAGAATTAGTATTTTGTTCAATTATAGACTCTTTTATTATAATAAACTTGATGTTTTTCCCCTCTTACACAGTGATAACTTGATATTTGAACAAATTTTTCAAATTTTATATGAACTATTGAGTGATTTCTAACTTTTGATCTACTTCAAATTGTGGCCTAGATTTTGTCATCAATTGGATGGAATCTTATAGTGTTTCCTCCAAAATTATGCATCTTTTCATATAATCATACTATGCCTCAAAGATGTTTCCTAAATTCTACTTCTAATTAGGGATTAATTTATGTAACTTGATGTTAGTTCCTTATGGTTTTATTTTGATAAGGGTGGAAGACAAATGGATAATGTTGATTTTCTGACATTGGATCAAAATTACTTTAATTTGGCCAAGGGAATATTAGGGGGATAGATTGATAATGTATGGAGTGGTGGTCAATTATTTAGTGTAAATGGAAGGTGGAGTGGAAATTAGTTTCTTAGAAAAAATAGTGGTTGTGTTATTTAAGTAATTATGTTCGGGCCCAACTCTTGTTGTGGATTGATTTTGTGTGTTGTAGGTGTGTTTGACGGCATCCTCAACCACCTTCTTCTTCTTCTTCTCTTCTTAAATTTTTTGAGTAACTTATTTTTCCACTTATTTATTATTAGCTTCTTCAACTTGCAGGGTGGCATCCTTTGCCACCTTTTTCCTTTTTTCCTTTTCCTCTAATTTTTTTTGTTTCTTTTTTTCTATTTTTCTTCTTTCTATGTTTCTATTTATCTTATTTCTCCTTTTCCTCTTTCTCATTTTATTCTTTCTTATTTTGTTCTATTTCTTGTTGTTATTTTTTTTTTTTTTTTTTTTCTTTCTTTTTCTTTATTGTTAATGCCTCTACTACTTTATGTTTAGCTACAACATTTTTTTGCCTTCTTGTCAGCTTTTGCATTTTGTTTTATTGTGGCCTCTTATTTGTATTTCTTTTCTTTTTCCCTTTGTTTGGCCTTTACCTTGGCTAAGACTTCAATAGCTTCTCTTTTAGATTTATCCAATGCAAATATTGTGTCTTGTTCTATATTTATCCCATATTCATTATGTATGTTTGATTATGTCACTGTTATGACCTCTATATCGGATGCATCAATGGGTTACTCTTTGGAACTTGGCTTTAAATTTGTGGGGAGGTATTTCTTCCTTATGCTCTTTTATTTTTATTTCTTTTTGGGTGGTATCTTAGTTATTTATGGTGGGGGTGTGTTCTTAGTTTTCTTGTGTGAACAAACCCACCACCCATGGATCCACTATCTATTTTGATGTACTGGGTTGGTTTTCCCTTTCTAAGTACCTTTACATCCTCTAGTATTGTTATTTGTTCTAAAAGTAGTAACCAAACATATTTTTCCTTGTTTTCCTATGTTTCCTTAAGATGTATTTTCCACATCTTCATATATTTCTTCATCATCTTCTACTATTTTTTCACTGTATGATGTTCCTTGTTCTTCAGACACTAATTCTTCCATAGTGGGTTTCAATTTAGTTAGATCAAAATTCCCCAAGACTTATGGAGAGGATCATAAGATGGGAATAATTTATTCAATTTGGTTATTTGAAACTTCATATTGGAATGGGGGAATAATTTTGGTATGTTATTCATATGGGTGGATATAGATGTATTTAATGGTGGAAACAATGTAAAAATATTTATGGTATTTAAATATTTATGGGGAAATATAATACCATAAACTAAGGGTTTGTTGTAAATTAGTGCCCCACATAAGAATGACAATAACTTATTCTTCCACAATCATAGTCTCTAGATTATTTTTGACTGGGTTATTTGATATTTGTTTTATCCCATTTCATTTTTCTAATTTTCCTTGGGAAGGTGTTTGTGTAGTACATAGCTAGGCAAAGTAACAGAGATCCATAGCAGAAATTATGCTTACCTTTCTTGATCTTATGAATGTTTGTATTGAAATTTTCCAAAATGCCTTGGTATAGGTTGCATTTTATCTTAGTTGATAAAATATAAAATACCACCATTACACTCTTATGGATTATGATATATTCCCTATTGATAAAGTATATTTTTCATTTTACTACTTTGATTGTGTATCTATAGGTGACATTATGAATGGTTTTTATGTGAATGTCACATTTCCTTTAAGTATATTTTAGACAAGTGGCAACTATTACTACTTTCACTTAACCCTTCCTTTCATACTTCATAATATTATTTCCTTCATTCATTAGCCCAATAAGTTTTTCAATGTCTTGGGTGTTAATGACATGAAACTAGCTGAGAATAAAATACCATTGTGTACCTGAATGAGTAAAAAAATAATTATAATATTTGCTAGCAATAAGTAGGGAAATATTTCCCAAACATTGATCATCATTTGTGCAATTAATTTTGCTTTAGTTTTTGAATCCCATATCTTTTATTCTAATATATCATATATGATTTATGTCAATTCAACTTCCATTCTAGTATGGTCATTTTTTGTCACATGTACATGAATGTATTTGAATGTATCCTCTAGGTGAGAAATCTTGTGTAGTAACTTGGAAAATTCTACCTTAGGATCTGGTGTTAAAGTTTTTGGTGGAACACTCTTTTGGGAAGGTGAGAATTTTTGTGTCTAAAAGTATTAGGGCATCCATTTTTTCCTTCATAATGTTGTGTTATAGCTCTCACAGTCTCAATGCTTAGAAATCTTGGTGGAATGGAAGTGAGGTTGGATCTATTTTTAAAGAGTTTTTCATAGTTTTAGGTGGTGAAAGTGGAGTGAACTAAGATCGTGAGTGAATTTCTTGGTGATCATGCATATTTAATTTAGTTGATCTGGCCTTTCCTTATTAATTGGACCTATTTTATCCTTCACATTAGTATTGATGACTCATTCTATGACATTTATGCTATTTTGTGCTTTAGTTACCTTTTTGTATTTATTGCATTTGGTTTATTGATTCCTCACATGGTGGTTATGTATTTATTTGATGTAATGTGATAATTATTTGCTTGGCCTCATATGTGTATCTATATGGGGAGTTTTATCCAGTTAACCTACATGTTTATGTTAAGCACTTGGCATCATATGCCATATATTTTATGTTCAACTCACTCATCCTCGCTTACTTTGCTCAACATGATTTATAAGACCAGACATCACTATCTTAAGTTTTTTAACTCCCTCAATCCTTCATTTAACATTTTATAACTTGAGGGAATTCTTTTTATTTTTTTTACTTTTCCCCTGAAACCATTGTTTACTAATTTTCAACTTGAGGGTTCTCTTTTTAATTTTTATTTTTACCTTGATCCATTGTCTACCAATTTTCAACTTAAGGGTTCTCTTTTTATTTTATTTATTTTCCCCTCAATATGTTATTTACTATAATTATTTCATCTTTGTGTATTTACCTCTATGTAGTAATATGTTGACATGTGGCATGATCTTGTTAGGTCATTTCATTGCCTAACTTTGTGAATTAGCTTTTTATCTGATAAATGCAATGAAAAAGATATCGACATATGGTTAAATCTTGCTTGGTAAAAAAGTAGCTAATGTTAGTAAATTATAACAAAGTGAAAAATGGTGTGATGCAATTAGATATTGACATGTGGCATGACCTCTTTAATTTAGTTGGTCACTATATTTTCATGACTTGAGATGGGTTGAGATGAAAACATGTGGAATAATTGTATGCATGTGAATATCACACACTAAACTATACACTCAACTCCATAAGGTCTAGTCAAGGTAGTCGATGTAATGGATGGGCTATATCTTTGGTTGGTTATTCTATGAAATGGGTTTGGGATAATAGTGGTAATGGGTTATAGTGATGGAATCAAAATACCTCAGTAATGTCTTAATGCTCATTTAGAGCATCAAGTTGTGCCAAAATATATCTCCAAAGTCCTTTAGCCTCTAATATTATAATAAGGTGAAGCTCTTAGTCAATACTAAGACTAGACAAATGAGAGAGATTAGGTTAGATGACTCATGAAAAAAGGTTTGCTCTATTGGGTTGACTCTATCAGGTCAATGTCATACAGTAAGTGTGAATGATATAGTAAGAGGCTAGACCTAGGGAGAAAAAAGAGATGTGGATGAGAATTTAGGCCTAAATGATGTTTTACTAATGCCCTCTATTTTGGGGGAAAATAATTATGGGTGGATAAGGAATCCATTCTTGTTCTTCTAATGTGGCCAAGGAGTCTACAATGAGATGAGGACACATTTTACCTCAAATGACAAAACCACCCTCAATAATTACACAATCACCCAACATTTAAAATAAAACCACCATTATATGATGGGTTCATTAGAGTAGTTTATGAAATTCCCTAAAAAACACTCATGGATAGGGTCATTTCATAACTAAGAAGGGCAATTTTGTCACTAGAAGGGGCAGTTTTATCACCAATGGAAGATTTTAGAAATGAGACTAGGAAACTTATAAAGGTCACTAAAATGGGGTTTTGAGATTCCTATGAGAGAAATGAGGAGGAATAGGGGGATGAGAGCTAGAGAGCTCCCTATGGAGCATAAACTAAGAGATCATTGTATCATTATCATATTCATATCAGGAATGTCACACCATATAAATTTTGGGTACATACATATTTACCCCTTATGATGGCACCTTATCATTATTTGGAAAGGTGTAGTCCTGATTAAGGCATGAAAAAAGAAAACAAGAGGTCAGGAATACTTACCTTACTTACCTAAGCAACAGAGCAAAGCCAATCAAGACTTTGCACAACCTGTAGATAGAAAACAAAATTCAAGTTAAATTTTAATGAAAAGTATAAAATGGACTATGTAATAAAAAAATGGAAATAATACATACCAAATATGTGGGGGAGGTCATATTACCTAAACTATCCCATCAGGGGACTAAACCTGGTGCCAAGTCATCATGTGCCTACAAAACCATAAAACTTGCTAAAAATAATAGATAAACTTATCAAAATGTTGGTTTTAAAATGTTCGTTATGAAATTTGGGATAAATATGACCTATAAATGTGAGAATAAACATTAAATATAAGAATATGAAAAAATTGAAAACTTTTGAACTACAACGGCTAGTTTGGAGCCTAATATATTCAAAAACTTGTCAAAAATAATTTATTTATGTCATTTACCTTGAGAGAATTTTGAGATTTATATTTTTGATGATAGTTTTGAGTGTGAAATTAGCCAATGGGATGAGTATAATTAGAGGATGGTAAACATACCAGTGAGTGGAGATGTTAGGTATGACTAGGTTAGTTTTATTCACTTTTTTCATTTTTACCCCAAATTTAGAATTTTGAGTGAAACTTACCTAAAATCCAATAAATTTTGAAAATTTTAGATTTTTAGTGATTATTATTGGGAGATTATGGATTTTTTAGAGTTTTGTGATTTTGAGTGAATTTTGTGGGGTTTTGAGAGATTTAAGAGGTCACATCACTAGTGGATAGAACCATCGTTATCATGATGGAACTACTGCTCTTTACAAGTAACCACTATGATGGTAATGTAGCCACCATAATATGGTTATGACATCACCACCCTAGTGTGGTTACATAACTACCTAAGATGGTTATTTTACCACCACAAGGTAGTTTTATAACCACTGCTTATAAATTAGGTTGGTTCCATACACTACAAATGTGTGTGGAATTTGGCTTATTTGGAAAGTAGAGTTAGTTTTCTGACTGACTTAGGGTCTTCTTATTTATTATAGGGGGATTACATATGATGGAGTATATCCTAGGAGTATGAGTGGATACCTTGACTTATGGTTTTTCTAATAGTAGATGAGTTGGCCCTTCTTGATTGAGCAAGGATACTTCAGATAGCATGGGTAAGGATTGTCCCTACCTCCAGTCAAATATTTTGTAACCTTTTGACCTATTGAGATCCTAACTAGAACACTTTCATGTTCCCCAAGACCTAAGAGAGTAAACAATAAATCTTATGGATGTATATCAAATCACTTGTCTTCCCACAACTAGATGATTGTTATCCATTTGAGATGTTGATAGCCATCATGAGTCCCGTAGCTGGGCAAATCACCTTTGGAAACCCTAACACACCTGATGTAGGTGCAAAGTGTGGGGTAAAATTTTTTAGATTGAGGGATTAGTGACCCTAAATCTGATCAAAGATATCATTGGTATCATTATCTCTTGATTAGAGTGGGATAAGGGCACAAATAGGATTTTATGCAATTGGTCATTGATCATGCAATGTATCAAGGAAAGAGGGACATCCTAATCCTAGGGCCAAGAATTATTAGATTGGAATTACATATATTTGTATTGAGTGGATCATTTGGGAGAATTTTCTAGCATCCACTCAACCATTTTTATGGGTTGGATTTATGAGAGAATGATCCCCTATTATAGGGGGTGTTGATTAAGGCACTAGGAAATATCAGGTCCACTATATGGATAGGCATGGTGCCCTTACATGGTTTATCCTGAGGTGTGGGTTATTTGATGGTATTGGATATAATTACCTTGATCTACCAATATATGGTTAGGCAATGGGAAAATGAGGGATCATATCTTTCAACAGCTATTTAGACCACTTCAGTTTAGGATAAGTTGTTATAAAATGAGGTACACCATGTGGATTGGGTGCCCTAACTATTTAGTATGCCCTATGTGGGAAACCTCCATGTCCCTAGAGTCATATACATGGGGATTAATGAGGTGAGATCTATGAGGTTGGGGTGACTAGCATTGCATCCACTCATAAGAGGGGTGCCTATTATACAACCAATTTCACTAATTAGAGGAGGAGGATAGTCTAGAGCTATAAAATAGTATATGGGCCCACCACCACCACTAAATAACCCTACTTAGGGGGACCTTTCATAGTACCAACAACTAGGAGATGGAGATAGAAATTCTCATGTGTATGTTAATCTAGATGAGGACCTTGATATAGATAATGAGGAGGCTGTAAATGATGACTCTAAACTTGAGTGGTGTAAGGGATATCTAGTTAAAATATTGATTTTATTCGTTCATGATTACATCTCATATTTATATTCTTTCTAGTTACTTAGTTGATTTAATGTGTATTTGATTTTTTATATCAATTGTATTCGATTCATCATGTGTACTCTATGATTATAGATATTATGGGTGATTGGAGGTAGATGATCAGGGACACCTTGATCAACATTTTTAAGTTGATTACTAGTCAAACCTGAGACCATATTTTTATAGACTTTGGGATTCCTATAGGGATCAATTGAGATATAGTTGTCTTTGCCCTAGTGTACCATGCTTTAAAATTTGTGATGTCACTAAGGATGATTTAAAACACTATATTCGCCAGGTTAAGGAGATCAGAGGCCCTTTTAGATATCATGGTGGGTGAAAGAGGTGATAGAGCCTCTAACCATAGGATAGGGAGGACAACATTAGAGGGAATTTTAAGTAGGAATCAACATCCTTGATTTTGACTTATAGATAGTGGAATGACCTTGGAGGGAGGTACTAGTAGGAGGAATCTTGTGAGCCATAGTCCCATCCATTCTTTTGCATCAAAACCCTCCCAAAGGAAGATAATAGGTTCATGAGACTTATTACAGACATTTTTTCTATACCATTATATATTTAAATTATTTTTGAGATGCCTTGAGGCATATTTACTCTCTATGGAGGTGTTTTTATCAAACATTTTTATTATATATACTCAATAGTATTTATGATATATGTGTGTGTGTGTTTGGTGTATCTTTCAATGATTTATTATCATGTGTTATGTGATGTACTTTAATTTTCATACCATATTTTCAATTCATGCACTCTAAATGACTAGACATGTGATGGTGTATGTGTATATATCTCTTTGTTTTTGATATCTTGTTATGGGAAATGCTTATGTACATGTGGAAATAGAATGTATGAAAATTATGTGATGTGATGAATATATATATGTATGAATATAGTTACGTTAACATTTGTTTTATATGTGATTATTTATTTTCTTTCTTAACACAACATATGACTTTCAATTTGCAACAAGGGATGAAGGGAGAAATAGGATAAATATGAGGTGATGAGAGGTGAAAACCATAAATAAAAACTTATTAGGAAAAAGGAAGATAACTTAATCCTTATGAGCAAAAGGGGGAAGTGTTATTCTTTCTAAACTTTTAAAATACTAAATTTATTGGCTTCATCTAGAGATAACTAGCCCTAACAGAACTAGTAAATGGGAAAAGGTTACCCTCTTCAAACATAGACATGTAGGCAAGCTTTCTAAAAAACCTTCTTTTTAGATGATTTTTATAATTTGAGATTAATTTTACACTTGACTTTCACTTATTTTGGAGACCCCCCACACTTAGTCTCATGTGACTCGGAAGACACATGGGCTCATCACTAAAGACTAGATGTAGGTGAGTAAGGGCATGTCTCCCCAATGCTAAGCCCACATAACTAGTAATATGTGAGGATTCAACACCTAAGATTACAAGAGGGTGAAATATGCATAATTTTGAGTTTTGTATTTGCATAGGCTTTTGATTCTCATAAAAGTATCTACTTTTCTATCTGTAAGGCCTTTACCCCCAAACCTTGGCCTCATGCAACTAGCAAGATGAAAGGGCTCATCACCAATGACCAAGATGGGAAAGTAGTGTTACCTTATTCTATTCATGTTAATGTTTTATTTTTCAAAGGCACCACAAAGGGGATATTTTTTCATGGACAAGCTTATAGACTCTATTGTAAGTTAGCATTTTTTTCTAAGTTGTGAAAGAATATGTAGGGAAAGAACTTCACTCTTGATCATAATCACTAAGACAAAGACCAATGTGACATGATGATTTTGAGAATACCTTATTTAGGGTGATAGGGTAAAATGAGAATGGGATGATATGGTATGCCACATTTTGAAAGTTTCTATATTGTATGAACTAACCAACTGGTCAATCATAAAACAATACATATGTTATGTAGGTGGGCATGTAACATATGAAAATGTAATGCAAATGAGAATAGGATGATACATAAGAATTATATATAAAAGTGTTTTGTATGAAAATATTTTACAGACTTACCAAAATATTTTCCCTCTATAGTGCATATCTGATAGGCTTCATTATTAAAATATTGTCACTAGGTAGGGGCCTAAACTTTTTACCTTGTCCTTTATTTTTGTCAATTCGACTGTTGAGTCTAATTACAAGGTATCCTACATATATTGGGTGCTTGTGGTAATAATTATGAAACCCATATTACCATTGGTGGGGCATGATTAACTTTGCATTCCTGACTATGGTATCTGGTCACATGTGGATAGGCACCTCTGGGAACTCAAATACCCAATCAAAATGAGTCCCCCTACTGTAATAAATATTATAATACATTATTATAGCCTATAGATCTGGTGGTAAGACATGATATAGTTTACATCTTCTAATTTTGGGTCATAGTGCACCTATGATGGCTCATCAAGATGCATTCTTGGACTGATTAATTTTGTAAAAGGCAAAGGGTGCTTGACTTTGAGAATGCTTGGGTAATTATGAGGATAAATGTTGATCTCAATGGTGTCTATCATTAAGGTATGACCCCTATCCCCAATCATGTCCATAGCTAAGGGAAGATAAGTGTCTTAGTAAAGTGTCTTAGCATCAATAGGGTAACTTGGACTACCACCTACTTTTGTGTGATGGAGCATGAGATGGTCAAATGAGTCAATGAGAACCCCATCACCCTTTACATTTCTCATCATATGGATATTGAGAATGATTGGAGAAATGATGTCATCAAGGTAGAATATATTATCACCTCCTCCCATATGATTGACTGCTTGGCCATTAGATATCTTCGGTATGAGAGGTTATATCCTAATCGAGATTATGAAATCAAATTCTTATATCATTAGATGGGGAATGAAACATAAAGATGAGGTAGACATAGAGTCATCAATTTGGTTGTTTTCTCTAGGAACTATTTCTATAGAAAGAAAATTGAAGTCCTTGGTAACCTCATGGACAATAGTCTTGTACAGATGAAGGTTCTCAACCTTGATTTGATAAACTTTGAAAACTTGGTTTGTGACTAGTTGTGAGTCACCTTGGGTTCTTAAGTTTTGAACACCTAGGAATTTTCTAATGAGAATGCCAAGAAATAAGGCCTTGTACTCATATCTTTTATTTGTACACTCAAATCCTAACTTCAATCTAAAAGGCATGACTCGCCCTTTAGGAGAAATGAGGATGACTCCTGCCCTAGTGCCTAGGAGACACTTGGCCCCATCATAGAAAAGCATCCACCATTTATGTGTATAAGGTGGGTTATCATCAAGTAAGGTTTCTTGGTCTTCTAATATGTGTATATGAATACTAAATATGTTGGGTAATCCCTTTTGGAGTCCTTATTTTTGAAACTCAAGAAGATAATGAATCCATACCCTATGTGGGGCAAATAGAATGGCTTGTGAAGGTGTGATGACTCAGTCTCATGTTGAAAATTAAATAATGGAGGAACCTTTGAGAGACTGAAAGGTTGTTTTCTAAGCTCTAGGTTGAGGTAAGTAATAACCTCTATAGATTTGAAAGATTATTTATTTGGTTTTTTCTTTAGGGTGAGATGTATGCCAGCATAGTTAGGGTTATGTTTAGGTGTAGGGAGTATGCCCACATAATTAGGGTCTTACCTTGGTGGAAGAGGTGCATAGGTATAGTCATGTAGCTTTTAATACTATGGGTAGGACATGGGTAGTACTATTTGTCATGTCATTATGTGTGGGAAGGCCTGTAAGAATCTAGTGAGTCACCTTTCAGGGTCTTCTTCCTTTGTGATAAGAAAAAGAGGGCTCCTTTTAGGAATCCATGCATAATTATGAGTTTTTATTTTGACTTATATCCTACCAATGGTCATGGTGTGAGTCTTCTCCCTGAGCATCAGGATAGCCTATGGATGGGGAACAACTTGGCTCACTCTTAATGAACTTTGAATATGATGAGAAACAAGACCAAGTACAGGTCAGAGGAAAATAACAGACATCTCTAGAGGGAGTACATTTGATGGGTCAGGGACCCTATAAAATTTGTATGACCCTATCATACTATGGCATGTAAGCATATTCTAAAGTGGCTTAGAAGTGATGAGGATGAAATGTGACTTATGAATTATTTTTATATGGTTGACCTTTGGTTAACCGTAGTGATAACCATTGAGACAATTATTGTAGAGGGGAACTTCCTAATTCCTAAACACTTATACCATGCAAATGTCTATCAGGCTAGCTAACCCCTCTTTTGGATACTATCCTTGAGGCTTCTTGAATTTTTAGGTCCCCACTCCTTTCAATTCGAATGGGAGAATTGGGGAAAAGTCCTTCAAGAGACTAATGATTTCAATAGTAGACATAGTGGAAATTATTACACCAGCAACTGGTTCTAGGTTAATGGATTTTTCAATTATTTATATGTATTTTTATTCTAGTTTATCCTTTAATAAGCCTTGAGGTATCTCCACCCTTTTATTTAGGATGACTAATTTAGGTTTTGAGGATCTAATAACATCGACCAATTATGAGGGTTTTGTGACCCCATTAGTGGGTAGGTGGTAATTAATGTGTAACCCAGGTTGTTTGTGCATGATATCTTGTAACATATTGAAGGATTTATGATCCCCTTAGGCTAAAAAAACCTTTCCCAAATGTAAGAACTATATTTTCTAGAATAAAGTGGAAGGAATAACATTCATTTGGTGTATCCAAGGTCTTCCCAATATCATATTGTAATTGGTATCTTTGTCTATGATGTATAAATCCATTAGTACCACCTTGGGACCCAATATGACTAGGATTATTATAGTCCTTATGGAAGTTTATTTGAGATTTTCATAGCCTCGTAGTCTGTTGTGTGTTGTAAAAAAATTGGTTTCCTCATATCTAAGTTTTTGTAAGAAGGAAAAAGGGATGATATTGACACCCACTCCATCATCAACCATGGCTCTATTCACATATTTGTTGTAGATACATACTTGTAAAAATAAGGTTAGATCCCCATTCCTTTCCATTTCAGAGTCAAGGGGAATTCCATGCCAATCAAAGAAATAACTAGCATCTTGTGATTCCTAACCAAGTGGGAACATATCCAAATCAATGTGGTTAATATAAGCTTATGGAGGGGTAATATTGGATAAATGTCCCAGTCCTAGGGCATCAATCAAGGTTGATTGATGAGTGGGAGAGTTCTTGATAAAGTCTAGGAATGAAATGTGGGATTATTTTTTGGTCAAATTAGATATTAAGTCATAGTTTCCCATGGGTTTAGGAATTGACTCTATTTTTAAGATGTTCAAGGGGTGGAGAAACATAGGCTATTACTCTCTCTAGTGTGATTAATAGTGTTTGCTTCATCTTTGACTTCTAATTCCATGATTCATATCATCCTAGTTTTGACTTTCATTCTTAATTGAGGAACCACATCGAGGTTTGTAGTTCTCGAGGTGGAAGCTTCAGCATCATGAGTGCTTGTCACTATGGGTTGATTGTGTTGGATGGAGTGACCCTATGGTTTCCATATTGTTAACCTTGAGTAATATGTGTTTAGTTTTTAGGGAAATGATTTTGGTAAATTTGTAGATTCTATTTTTGAGGGGCAATAGGGTTGATAGAAAAGGTTTGGGTGTTTGTATTGGTGTTTCCTATGAACATGTCCATGAATGTTTACATTTGGTCCTCCGAGAGTATTTGTATGAACTTGTTATATTCTCTATAGTTCTGAGTGTCATGACCCATGAATTTTTGGAATAGGTAATAAATATTGGAGTCATATTCTCTAGGTCTCATGTTCTATCCTTGTTCCCCGAACCCTTTTTAGTTATTTTGTAGGTAATAGTTTTGGTTTTGAAACTAGTGGTATTATTCACCTTGTTGGCATTGGTTTTAGTTATGGTTCTAATATTTCATGTTATGAGGATATGGTTGATTTAAATTGACCATGTGAATGGAAAGATGGGGGTTTTGGTTTCTATTCCTCACATTATTGGTGGTGTTAGTGTTATTTTTATGTTGATATAGATTGTTATTTATGGGGTTTTACTTCTTGATCTGATCAATGACACCATCAATGGTGGCATTCATATTAAAATTTAGTATTTTGGGACTTTGGTTATTTTTATTATTTGGGCTTGTGTTTTAAGACCCCCATTATTTTTATTTGGGGTGACGATACACCCGTTGGTCTCATAAGTCTATTAACCACTATCGATAGCTACCTGGCCAATTTTTAGGGTACTTTTAAGGGATTCTTCATATGATTGACATGGTAATTTATAAAAATCCTCCCTCACCTCCTTATTGAGGGAATGGAGTAAAATATTGCAAAATTCTCATTGATCCATGTTGGGTGCACTGACAGGGAGTATAATACATGTCACCATATTGTGATGAAATGGGTAACCAACTCATTATATTCTTATTTTATGTGTAATAATTAATGTATGCTAGTCTTGAGGAGTTTTTTCATGTCAAATTCTTTGAAAAACTTAGCCATAAGTTGGAAAAATAATGTATAGACCTCCTAAGGAGGCAGTAGTATAAATTGAGTGCAACCCCCTCTAGGGTATTGAGAAAGATCTTTACAATAACCCCATCCCAAGGTAGAAGTTCCCTAATGGAATTAACATAGGCTTTCACATGTGCATTGGGATCCCCTTCCCATTTAAACTTGAAATGGTCTGGTAGGGGATGTGGATGAAGAACCCTTTGTATACTAGTGTTGAGAGGTTATTTGAGATATTTAGCATAAGTCCCCATATTGATAAAGTTTGTCATTGTTATAGCGAGACTAGGGTGAAAGGGGGGAATCACATAGGGGTTTTTTTGTAGTTTTTAGAGGAAAAAGAGGAACCCTGATAAGGAGAAGTAGAGTAAGCTATAAAGTAGTTATCTTGATGAGTACACTTTGAATACATGTGAAAGTAAAGAGGGAGGTTATTATATGTAAGAGGTGTGGTTATTTTTTATGGTGAGGTATCTGTAGTTTATGTGTAACCTGATGTTACATAGGGTAGGACATAGCTTGTATACAGAGAGGGTTTGTACATAGGAGACATATGGTTTGGAGGTGTCAAAAATAGTAGGTTCTTGGTTACCAAATTGTTTTATAATGGTGGGGTGTACTTATATACACTCCTTATTAAAGTTTGAATAGGTACTTGATAAGATGAATGGATTTTAGAGATTTTGTGGTTTGTGACCCTATGAGTGAAGATATATCTAAGGGGTTAATGGGATACATGGGTCTATGGTGGTAGAAGCATGTAGGTTTTTTATTGTGATGTTGGGTAAGTTTTCATTTGAACATGATAAGAAGATGGATGAGCTAGTGTAAGATGGTTTGGGCCCATCCATTAACCCAAAACTTTTTAAATATTTTATAGGTCATGGATATGACCCATTAGGGTGTTAATGAGTTGGTTTGAGCCAATGTTGGTATCGGGCCCATGGTCCTCTAGTGTAGGATGGGTAAATGCATGAGATGGGGTAGGATGAAGAGGTTGGTTCAAGGTGAGAGCCATGAGAGTAGTACTTGTGGTTGATTTTAGTGGGTTTTAGGTATCTTGATGCCTACTGGGAAAATGCATGGTAACTTGCATAGAATTGACCTCATCCTCTAAGTGATGGATCTTTCCTAGGTAATATTCATATTTAGAAACTCATTCCACATCTAAGATTTACAAGTTGATGGTTGGAATTCTATCCATATGAGGAGTGGTTATTCCTCTCCCAAAAAATTTCATGACATGGGAGTCAAGATATTTGTTTGCAGTTTTAGATACATCTCGTATCTCTTGAATGACAACCCTACTTCTTGTCCAAGTGTTAAGAAGAGACTAATCATAGGATTGGTAGTTGAAGTTAGTGTTGAAGGTTGGGTTGTTCTAACTCATCAATGACAGTTCATTAAAATTGAGTTAGATTATCTTATATCCCTCTAGGCTAAAAGATCTACCAGTGTCATGTCTTGACATATTATGGGGGTATATGAATACCTATAAAATAAATGGAAGGATGAGGGAAGAGGGAGAAAGGAAAGGAGAAGAGGAATAAATTAATATGTAAAGGATGAAGTCCTTCATGTCAAGTTCACCAATTTATATGTATTTTAATATCACACACTAAACTATGCACTCAACTCCCCAAGGTCTAGTTGAGACAACTAACATAATGGATGGGCTCTAGGTTTGGTTGGTTGTTTGGAGGAATGGGATTTAGGATAGGTGGTGTTAATGGGTTTTCATGATGGAACCAAAATACCTTTGTAGTGTCTCTATGATCATTGAGAACATTAAGTTGTGCCAAAATAGAGCTCCAAGGTCTTTTAGTCTCTGACATCAGAAGAAGGTGAAACTCTTGGTTAATACTAAGACTAGAGAAATGAGGGAGATCGAGTTGGATGACTCATGGAAAAATGTCTACTTTATTGGGTTGAATCTACCTGATTAATGTCATACATGAAGTGTGAATGATATAATGCTAGACCTATGGAGAAAAGGAAGATGTGGATGGGAAGCTAGGCTTGTATGATGTTGTACTGATGACCTTTGTTCTAGGGGAGAATAATGATGGGTGGATCATCAATCCATTCTTTTTATTATAATGTAGTCGAGGAGTCTATAATGAGATGAGAAATAGGAATGGAGTGAAATACCTCACATCTTAACTTGATGTTAATATCAAACTATATAATAATGGTGGGACTAGGTGCTCTAACCCTATAGAATAGATCATGATGAATAAGTCATAGTGTCTCAATAAGGGTCATCTAAAGGAGGATAGGCAAATGCCAAGGGAAAGCATATGAGCTTGTTCAAGCAATGGCTTGTAATGTGTGATTGTTATAATGTTAAAGAGAGGCTTTGTGTAGGATTATTTCATGGATGGGTAAGGCTTGGATGAAATGTATATACTTTCACATGTAGATAAGGTTTTTGGTATGATCTAGGGCTTGCATATATTAACAAGGCTTTTTTTGAAATTATTTATGTTAAGTTTTTATTTTTTTGGCTTTACTTGGTTATATGGGAAAAAAAAATTTCTTGATAAAATTAAAATGTTGAAATTAAAATAATGAAAAATCTAAAATTAAATGAAATCAAAACTCTTTTTTTTTGTTTTTTTCAAGGGTTTATAATGCATGCAAAGAAGAGAAGGAACCTAAACTATTGTGCAAGATGCTAATTTTTTCCTAGCTTTATTTGTATGCAAACTAGATAATGATGTTTTTGTTTGTTTTTTTTTTTGTTTTGTATGAGATGGAATAAGTATGTAAATTTAATTTAGATATGCAATGAATCTAGTCTAAAATATAAACAACATAACACTTTCTTTTGATTTTCTTTGTTCACAAATAAACCAAACTAGCTTTTCAACTTCTCTAATTTGATATAAACAAGTATTTTAAATAAATTTTTAAAATAAAAATAATAAATGTAAGTTATAATTTTTGACTTTAAAAAATAGAATGATAAAACGTTTAACTTATTAAAACAAATAAAATTACAAATATACTAGTCTTGTATATGCAACTATGATTGTCTAAGTTATTATGATTACCTAGGTGATTGTTTGAAATGCAAAAAACTTGTTTAGATCTTGAAAATGAAATATTATATTGGCTGGAAATGACTTAAGTATTTTCTAATATTTTCCTAGAATGATTGGTAGAACATTTGCTAATTGAAAGAAAGATAATCTACTAGAATCCAAACACAATAAAAGCTAATAAATAAAACTCTTTCCCTATCAAATTTATTTTTTTCTGAATATGGAAACTAATATATTGCAACAATAATGACACTAATATAATCTAATAAATAAATAAATGTTGTAAGCTAAAAATAACTCCAACCTGACCAAGACATAGATCATTTGAAGTGCATGTCATGTATTTGATAGGAGAATATTCAATATGATAGATCCTTATCTTCTTATATAAATTTTATAAACTCTATATTTGGAGGATGATCAAGCTCTAAGACAAGATGGGGGAAAAGGGAGACATAACCACAAATGGAGAGTAGTTAAACTAAGGCTGGCTAATGTCCTAGGTTGTAAAGTCTACGTTGCTTACACCAACAATATTTCTTCACTTTTAGAAATGTAGTTAACTCAAAAATAGTAGATGTTGAATCTTTAGGTAATTTTGGTTGGGTTGTAGCTAAAAAAGCTTCAAAATATCAACTTCTAATGACAAATTTTGGATATGAAATTAGGCCAAAAATGGCCTTCTTGTATAAGTTGGGAGTTTGCATGAAGGAGTTTAACTTGAGAGGAATTTAAGAGGATAAAAAATAGAAGAGGGAATGATTTGATCTTGATTGGACATGAACACAAGTTGATATAATCAATAAATGTGACATTAAACATGCAAAACATTTCAAAACTAGAGTCATGAGAGCTAATTTTGAAAGACATTTGAACTATGATAAAGTCACCCTTTCTTTCAAGGGAAGTTACACAACTACCACCCCAAAGGATAGAACCACCCTCAAGCATTATACAACCACCCTACATTCAAAACAAAATCACATTTATATGATGATTTTACAACGGTGGTTTACAAAAATACCTTGACAAACCCATCACGGATCAGGTGGTTGCATAACCAATAAGGGTATTTATGTCACCAAAAGGGAGGTTTCATCACCAATGGAGGATTTTGGAAATGAGACCCAGGGAAGTTGTAAAGGCCACTAAAAGGGGTTTTGAGGTGCTTACAAGAGAAATGAGGAGGAATAGGGAGATGGGAGTTAGCAAGTTTCTTGTGGAGCAAAAAATAAGAGATCACTACATCATCATTAGATTTATATCAAGAATGTCATGCCATATAAATTGTGGGTACATACATTAATATCATTGAATTTTTTGGTCATTTACTTTTTTAACTTAGACTTTCATTGAATACTTGTGATGATTTGAGATAAAAACACAGAGTGATCTTGTTGAGTCACTTGGTCGATATGACAATGTTGTTATGATAACTATGTAATCACCTTAAATTAATAAATTCTATCTTCCTCTCTATAAAAATTTATAAGAATTTTATTATTTACAATAATATAAGAATATAGACAACTACCAATTAGGGATCCAATATTCTTATCTTGTGTAGAATGGGCACATGCCCATTATACCCAAGAGTCTAAGAATATAGGTAATTATCAATTAGGAATCTAATATTATTATAGACTTGTGCCCATTTCTTAACAAGAATATAATAATATAGGCACACATAACATAGGCCAAATATAGAAGCATGTAGAAATTAGGATATGTCTTACTGTGGACAACCCTCTAATGTGTGATATTAAAATTAACAACTTCTCCCAATTATGGGATACCCTGGGCATCCATGATCATAAACAATAATGGAACCCAATTTTCATCAACATGTGAAATGTTTGGGGCTCCATGAAGTCTATTCATTAGGTCCATAGCCATGAATTATCTAAGAATAATTAAGTAGTTATCAATTACTAAGAAGTTAATATTCTAATCTTTTGTATAATGGGCACATTCCCATTCTACATGAATATATCAAGAATAATATTGTAATAAATTATGTCCTCTTTGTTGACCCAACTATCTGATTGATCTAAATTAATGTGAGTCTAATCAAAAAATATTAAAAGGAAGAAAAGGTAGGGCATAAAAGAATGGTGCTATATAATCCAATTGAAATCTAAACCATTCTAAATTGACTTATTATAAATTATAGTGATGAAGCACATGTCATAAATAAATGTGTTGTGGTTTAGTTGTAAACAATTATAATGTTTTTAACACACACACACACACACACACACATATATTAACTTTTTAGGAAAATAAGATAAATCATCAAGATTAGTTAAAATAGCTAACTCATTATAGCTAGGCACATACACTAGCAATCATCACCTCAGCATGAAAATAATTGAAGGATTCCATAAATATATTATAAGCAACATGCCATGTATTCTTAACTTATGTAATATACACAAGATATTAAAAATATAGGTCATTTATGTTCATATTATTCCTATAAACTTGATTCAAAATGGGCATGTGTCCATTATACACAAGTCTACAAGATTATTATCAATAAGTAGCCAATAATAATGGATGTTTATGTTATTCTATCAATCCTATGTCAAGACTTTATAGGTTTAATTAGTAGCCATGCATTCAAAAAAATGATATGGTGACTAATGTATCTAAATAGTTTATTTTTACATGGTTTTAAAACATTCAGATTTTAATTGTTATCAAGATATAATTAAACTAATAAATTATGAATAAATTTGTATAATAGGAATTATAATGGCTATTGTGGGCAGTATTCCCTACCGATATATTTCAGTTATTGAAGGTGCATTGGATTAGGATAAAATATTTTAGGAGTGGTTTGTATAAATATACTCTCCATCTAACTATCACAATGACCTCTAGTTATTTCATTCCCTATTAGGGAAAGATCAAGCGATTGAGATAGTCTAATATCGAAATGCATTTTAAAGAATGTAATAAGTGTTTAGGTGGAACACATAGACAACAATGATTGGTTATGCCAAATGATTCAAATAAATATATAGCTTCCATCATATATAAAAAGTGGCATGATTCATTCAACAAAACATCAAAAATATCGTTGATATTCTTATGGTTGGAAATTAGGCCCATTTACATGTGGTAATACCTCTAGAATAGACACTAGTGAAAGTAATTATACTAGAACTAAAATATAATTTAGAATACTTTATTAATATGCATTCACTTCATCTATTTCCCATCACTTGAATATAGATAAAGAATTGGGGAACAAATTTTTTCATTCAAAAATATTTACATACATGAGGAGGCAACTATTGGCCAAGCTAAAAAAATAATCTTCAGTATCACACTTCTAAGAGCTAAGGGCATCTCCAGGGGAGAAACCTTTATTGAATCAAGCTAAAAATAAATTTAAGAAAATTTAATCTTCAACATCTCAAGAGATTTAGTTTTTCCTATTCAATGAAAAATCATTCAAGATTAGATTTGAATAGTACCACAAAGCTCCTCCTAAATAATAGTATCGATCCCTTGATCTAGCTAGTATTGATAGACTAGTTAACTCAATGTTATGTAATCATGTGCCTCTTTAATGGGAGGTAATATTGTTTCCATTTATAAATGTAAATAGTGATATCTTGGACATTGAGATTGAGCATAAACTATAGAATCCAAAGATTAACATCTACATCATTGATGGACAACATACCATCGTATCTATGAAAATTATTCTAAAAACCATGAGTTTACTTCTTTTCATGATAGAATAAAATAAAGATCAGTTGATATTTTTTATATCAAAACCATAATATAGTAGGTAAGCAATATATATAAACAAAAAAATATGGGTTCCAACAAAGTTTATTGACTAGTTGTATAAATGCAGGGCGTTGTGGATCATGGAAAGAAACCACAATGCCTTAGTTCAGGTCATGATAAGGTAGAAAAATAGAAAATAATTGAAATATTTAATCTAACTCAACTAATAATAAAATGAACAAAAAATATATTCATTTAATTAATTTATATGTCTAATTAATGTAAATTGTTGTTATATTTGTATATAGGCATTTAAAGAAGAGATTATGAATATTTTTGAAAAAAAAATTGGATAGTCTTAGTGATATTTTGTCATTTCTTATTATTCTTAAAGACATATGGAGAATATGGGTTTTGGTTTTTTTATCTCTACACAAATTGTGGGCTGACTTACAGCCTTAAGAAATACAATGACCTAATTTCAAGCCAAATTCATTAGATAAATTTATAGTAGGTTTATTTAGAGGTATAAGGGGTATGTTTATGAAAGAATTAGATGTACTTGTAGATAAATTAATGAGTGGATCGGTTTGGCTGTGAGTGATAGTTGAACCTAGTGTGAAGGAAAAAAATTTAAGTACCTATTGTAAAATGGTGAAAGAGACCAGATTTTCAAAGATAAAAATTATAAATTACTTGAATTCATGAGTTCCTAAAGTAGTTATGTTGGAGTGTGATGCATAAAATGTGATAGAAAAATTATGTATGCATGAAACTCACTTTATTCAACTCTGTGAGGAATTCAAAAATGCAAAGAGAAAAAGAAAAATAAATCAAATAAGGTTAGGGATCTAGAAAAAAATATAAGATAATACGTTAATATCAAAATATTCCATCAAACTCCTAGAACTGTATGTATCATCAATCATTAAAAATTCTCAAGCAAGGGAGGAAGATACTTATGAGTTCACATGTTAGTGTGTTTTTCCTTTTTATATTGGACAAAACATTGGGAGCACTAAAACACCATCTATCTCTTAGTTTAGTGGTGGTTATTACATATTTTTTTAATGTTGTGATTGATGTCACACAAAGCAATATTATAAATCTACTATGTTACATTAAGTCTAGAATTGTATGTAAATATTTATTGTTTTAGTGTTCAAAGCTTACTTGTTTCATAATTATGTACACATCTATATGGAAAAGGTTAAATAAAATAATGAAATCATTTACAAAGTATGTTATAGGATTTTGAATGAAGAATGTGAGTTCGAGGGATTAATGGTGGTCTTTAGTATTTATGATGTCTATGATTCAAACTACAAGGTTGATGAAAAAATGGGAATAGCACTTAACTAGTCACACACCAAGCCCTTAGACATTGTGAAGCCAATCGATATTAGGATTGTCTTATCAAAACATCATTTTAAGTTTGAGAGATCTGTCAGATTTTAGGAACACATGTTATCAAGATGCAACACAAAATCATCTCTTGTTTTATTACTTTATAGAGGCACAAGCGCGATAAAAGTTGTCATAATGTTAAATATGATTTCATTAATATGCATAGTAGAAAATTTAAAGTAGGATATGATGCTTAAACAATATTATAAATATCTCATGACATGCTTGGTATGTACATGGTTTGATAATTATATCATAAAATTTGCATAATTACTAACTTATTTTATAGTTGAAGTCATTATTTTGTATCATTAGTTTTAAATACATAATATATTATTGACTACTAAATTATCTACATTGTATTGTTTTTGAGAATGTACGTCCCTTGATATTATATATTATACTTATCAATGCATTTGAGAAGTTACGGGCAGCCGGCCATTCTAAATAATTTTGAATTCTCATTCTAAACTTATATGTTTCATGTTCGTAGAAATTATCAAGCCATTATAAACAATGATGAATGTAAATGATGAATTAAAGGAAGACTTAACTTTAGATCAAGGGGAGATAAGTAAACAACTAGAGGTCACATATAATCAACAAGATGAACTTCAATAGAACATGCAATCAGTTGTGTTAAACATATCAACTACATCAGAGTGTGCACTGCCCATTATCACTCTTGACTCACAAACATGTATTAATTATACTCAACAATTAATTACTAAAAAATTCATGACTAAGTCCTAATACAATTGGTTTGATTATCTCTTTCAAGCATTAAATAATTACAATTTTAAATTCTTATGTATATTTAACTTGAGATGATGTATAATTTGTGTAAATTTATAATAATGCATGTAAAATATTAACTAACATATTAAATAAATTGAATGAACAACTGAATCTCAATATTATTATTTTTTACACTGTCTCAATTTTTTTTTCTTCTTCTCAACTTAGAAGGATTGTTAATTCAAAAATATTATTTGAAAAATAATACCATTTCATTCCAAGTCAAAAACAAGTAAATACAACCAAGAGGATATTTAACCTAGTTTTTAATAGATATATTCACATAGTTTCTAATAACATTTTGGTTTATGTCTGATATAGATGTCAACATACAAAAAATTGTAATAAAACTACTACTAAATGTTAAATTGGAAGTTTTCCCTTTGTTTTGTTGGGGTTTTGAGCAATGCAAAAAAATATAATAATATTTATTAATAATTTGGACATGATTTAGAAGGAACCTATAATTATTTTTAATTTTGCAAGCACTATTGTAGTCAGCACACTAAACAAAGGTGTACTTTAAGAAAATTTTATTATTCTAATGAAAGATCTTTTTAAAAAAGAGATTAGAACTAGAACATGACTTATGACAACATTGTCTATACAACTAACCTTGATTGGGAATGCAGATGATGTAAGATTTTCTTTGAAAAAATATCTAAATTTATATGTTATAAGTATTAAACTAGAGATTAAATGAAATTGATTTTATGATGCTTATATAAAATAAATTTTGTGAGTATTTTTCAAATTGAATTACTATTGGATGTTAATATTGATTATTAAATGTTTTCATTCATATTTGGCTTAGTTCAATTCTCAAATAGGCTTATTAAATATAATTTAAATTTAAATAAAAAAAAGATTTTTATAATTTTTCAACATTTTTGGATATTAAAGGTTATAATTTTTTCCATTAACCATTATTTTTTGATAAATAGGTACCATTAAAAAATAATTTTTCTCCAAAAATTTTGGCTACTATGAATTTCTCATATTATAATTGAATCTTTAAAGTACATTCTAAGATTAATAAGTGTTCAATATAAACTATCACAATGGTTCAAGAATTTTATTTTAATAAAATATTATTAACTCACCAATTATTGTAAAATAATTCTTGTATTGGTTGAATTTTTTAGATATTATCATTCCACTTAGAAGGAAGTTGATATTGGGAGTAGAAGGAGTGATGTTCAGAGTTCTAGGGACCAATGAATTTAAACTGCTAACCAAACACCTAGAATTTTTATATTCATGTTACCAATACTTTAGTCATACATTTAGCCCTAACTATTTGAAGATTGTAAGAAATCATTTCGATATTGGATTGTGGTTTACTTACTTGAACTCAATAGTACAACATTCTTTCATTCAACACTTTGAATGGTTAAAAAATCTAGAATTTGTTTTTATGTGGAGGATATCACAATTCAATATTAATGACAAATTTATCAAATCAAAGAAATGAAATATTATGCCAACATACATTAAAAAAATATTCTAGACAAGTGCATGCACTTGTATGGGACAAACAACATATTATTCATAGGTGAGAAAACATGTTTTATTTGTGACAAAAAAAAATCATTTTTATTTGGATTGCCTCTAAGATGGTAATTTAATGGCACACTACATTTCAATAGGAAAATATACACACACTTATGTATATGGTTAGTTCATGTGAGACCACACCCAAATATACATTGCTCTTTGCAAACATAAAAAAGAATAATTAACAATTTTGATTGAGTTATCTTGATACTATTGCATAATTTACATTTATTACAATAAGTTATATAAATAAATGCAATTATATAAACATACTTACAAATAGATGGTGCAGGTTAAGGAATGGAGTGTGTTGTTATAGGGGACATAGAAGGAGATCCAAATGGGTCACAGGGTGGGTCAGAATAGCCTTTTTTCTACTTTAAATCCCTTGTTGATGTTGTCAACTAGTCTGTCTACAGCAAGAGATGTCACTGTAGATCTATGTGGTTCACATGTTCTAAGGGTAGCGCTAGGGTATTATCATTTGAAACCCTTATTAGATGTGAAGGGATCTAGTAAGAATGGCCAAGAAAAAAAAAATTGTTAAAGATTCTTTTCAGTTTAATAAAAAAAAAATCTCCTTTTCAAAATTCTTTGATGGATCCCCTTTCCTGGGTTGATAAGCTTAAAGGGAAGGTGGGAGAATATAAGGAAGTATTTACAGGGATGGATCTACCTAAATATTTAAGAGTATTTCATATTTTTTTCTCAGATGCTCTTACAAATAAAGCTTTGTTATGGTGTAAATCTAGTCTAGTGTGTAAGTTATTAGGACAACGTCCTAATAATTAAAGATGCAAAGCCTAGTCTAAGATCCATTACAGGGTAAAAGGTTCTTTGGAAATTTTAGCCCTTTCTAATGATTTTTCCTTATAAAATGAAATAATTAGGAGGACATAATGGAGATATTTATGGGAATACCATGGTTTTTGGGTAGATCTGGTCTTTCTTTTTTTTAAATGGTCTCTAAGTTTTGATCCTTTTCAAGAAGATATTCATAAGATGCCTATATGGGTATGATTGTTAGGACTTTCATTAGAATTTTGGGATGAATATTTGTTTATTAGTATTATAAATTCTTTTGGAAATCTCATTGGTTTTGATTCATTAACAAAATTAATAACTTGGATGGTGCATGCACGGTTTTGTGTTAATGCAAGAATGGATGTGGAATTGCCTGAATCAGTTATTTTACATTCCTCAAGTGGAGAGCTAATTTTAAAAATAGACTATGATAATTATTTTTTTAAATGTCAAGGATGTAAAAAATTGGGTCATGTCACCAGAGATTTCCCTATCTTTATAAAAAAAAAGGGAATGCTTTTGTATTCAAGAAGGATCAGAATATTTGGACTAAGAAGAAGAATATTGGACTAAGAATAAAAGATATTTCAATGAAGGTTATTCCTAATGAATTGGTATTTCAATATTCAATTACTTGTAAGGATGCTTCTACTTCAAATAAAGATGGGATCTACCTATATTAGGTAGGTTGGTTGAATCAAAAGAGAAGGATAACATTTCACATTCAAATTTGGAAGCAGGGTTATAGGAATTTTTTCCTTTAAAAAATCTTCTAAAAAAGATGCATGAAATTGAAACTGATTTGGATAAATAAATATCAAGAATTGATTTCCCTTCAATGATTTCTTCTCAAATGCTATCTCTTAAGAACAAGAATGTTTTCAAATGTTCAGAAAATTTGGAGGAAGTGGAGGTTGAATATATGACCAGCACAAATTATTATCCAATAAAGAAACACATTTTAAATCAACTTCAAATGAAGAGAAAGTGGATAATAAAGAATTTTCCAAAATAATCTATGTAGCATGTAATTCTCCAAGCTTTAAATTGGATTGTAATAAAGATAATAAGGACTTTATTTTAGATGGTTCTAAAAGGCAAGTATATATTGGTTCACGCAATAAAAAGGGAAGACCTTTGTCTATAGAGACAAGGAAAAATCAAACTAAAAATGATATAGCCAATGGCTATCAATCTATTTTGAGGATTAAATCAATGAGGGAATATGTTAGGTAACAGAATAAATAGGAATCGTGAAGGTTTTATCTTAAAATATTAGGGATCTAAATCATTCTAGTAAACTTAGAATATTTAGAGATTTGAGGAAAGGTAATGTACCAGATATTATGGCTATTTAGGAAACTAAAATGACAAAGGAGGTGTTACAGAGTACAAAATATTTACTATGGAAAGGAGCTATATTGGCTACTGTTGGTTTAGAGGGGAATTAGGAGGCATTTTTACTTTTTGGAATGATAAAAAAGTTCAAAGGGAAGTTTTAATCTAAAATAGAAATCATCTAGAAATTATATTTACTGATATCCTTCATAATTTCTCTTGGATTCTCTCTAATATTTATGCTCCTAATACTCTTAATGGTAGACAGAAACTATGGCTTGAGCTGAGATACTTTAGAAATACTTATAAGGATTATGAATGGATGTTAGTCGAGGATTTTAATACCCCAATTTGTATTGGGGAAAAAAAGGGGGTATTCAATTTCCCTCAGAAAGCATGGAGGAATTGGTTGAGTTTATAGTAGTCAATGGATTGTTTGATATTGAATTAATAGGATCTCCATATACTTGGTATAATAAAATATTAGTGGCAACCCTAATTTAGACAAGATTAGATATGGTATTGATTACCCTAGGTTGGTTTGGAATTTAGGACTTTTGTTTATCTTCTTTGCTAAGGATTGGATCTGATCATAATCTTTTGATGCTTAATATTTTAGACAGGTTTAAAACACAAAAATCACCTATCAAATTTGAACATATGTGGTTTTATCACCTAGATTTAACAAATAGAATTTTTGAATGGTGGAATGTACAGATAATGGGTATAGCTATGTTCAAGTTGGTTCATAAATTAAAGACTATGAAAAGGAAATTAGAATATGGAATCATGAGGTTTATGGGAATATATTCAGATAGAAGAAAATTATCAATATTGAGATTAATAACATAGAAGAGAGTATTTCAACTCATGGTCTTACTGAGGTACTTCTTCATTACAAGTAAAAACTACAATCAAATTATCATTTCATTTTAAATTAGGAAGAGATTTTCTAGAGATAAAAATCTAGGTCTACTTGGTTACATGAGGGAGATAGAAATACAAAGTTCTTCTATCTGAATATTATTAAGAATAGGAGTCATAATCATATTACTAAGATTGTTGAGGATAATAGAATTATTCATTCTAATCTGGGTTATATAAAAGAATAGGTGGTTTTATATTTCAAAGGAATGTTTGCTTCTAATTCTAAGCTAGATATAGAAAAGACTTCTGATTTTCTACAATATACTCCAAAGCTTATTTATGATATTGATAATGCTAATTTATTGAGATATGTTATAGAAGAATAAATTCAAGTTACAGTTTTTTCTATGAATAAAGATAAAGTGCCTAGTCCTGATGGTTTCCCTATGGCTTTCTCCTAAAACTTTTGGAATATTCTTAAACTAGATTTATGGGCAGCAATGAATGAATTTTTTTTCTTCTAGAAAATTGATCAGAGAATTAAATAATACATTTATTTCTCTTATCCCAAAGAAAATAGGAGCATCACAGTTCAAATATTTTAGGCCTATCAATATGTGCAACTTAGTGTATAAGATTTTTACTAAAATTTTGACTTTGAAAATAAAGCCTTTTCTAGATAAAATAATCTCTTCTAATCATGGAGGTTATGTTATTGGAAGACAAATTCATGATAGAATAATTTTGGTTCATGGGACGGTTCACTCCATGGAAAATAGTAAAAATTTTGGTATGGTTTTCAAGATTGATATGGCCAAAGCATATGACAGGTTGGGTTGGGGTTTTTTGGATTTATTTATATAGAAATTTGGATTTCACAAACATATTAGAAGATTGATATATAGTTGAATTTCTACTGCTATGTTTTCTATAATCATCAATAGTTTCCTAGTCAAATTTTTTGGCAGTGAGAGGGGCATAAGATAGGGGGATCCTTTATCTCCTTTTTTATTTATAATCATGGCAGATTCATTAAGTAAGAATTTATTGGTTGTTATTGAACAAGGAAGGGTGAAATGCTTTAAACCAGCTTTAAGATTTGTGCCTTCTCTTCATCAATAATTTATGAATAATATGATTATATTAGCAGAGGCTTCTATAAGAGAGGCTGAAGAAATTAAGAAAATTATGAATAATACTCAGTTGTTTCTAAATAATTAATTAATTATTCCAAAAATGATTTATTCTTTATTAATACTCTTGGCCTTCATCAAAGAAATATTTCAAGTGTTCTGGATTGTCATATCAAGGATCTTCTTTTTATTTAATTGGACATGCCTCTTCTTCAAGGAAAGGTGAAAAATGAATTTTGGTATCCTTTATTAGATAGATTCTAGAGAAAGCTTACTAGGTGGAAAGGTGCAATTCTTACACAATCAGGTAAAGTGTTACTTATCAAGAGTGTGTTTCAAAGTCTCCCTGTTTATATTATGTCTCTTTTTAATGCCTAAGGATATTCAAGGAAAAAATTACATAATTCATAAAATATTCATGTGGATGGGAGTGGAAGATAGTGATAAATTCTCATTGGTGGCTTGGGATAAAATTTGTCTTCCTAAATCTTGTGGAGGATTGGGTATTAGAAAATTATCTTTGATGAATAAAGCTCTGGTTTCTAATCTTTGTTGGAAATATCTTAAATAACCATCTTCTTGGTCTTAGATATTTTGTGCAAAGTATCTTGATAATAGATCTCCATTAACTTTCCTATATGAAGCTTTGAATATCAGAGGTTTGGTGATTTGGAATTTCTTTTCCAAAAATAAAGAGACTTTGATAAGAGGATGTAAATGGAAGCTACGCAATGGTAAATACATAAGATTTAGGGATCCCTAGATTCTTTATTTCTCTTTGGATGTTATACAACCTTGGAATCAAATTACCCCTGCAATATTTTCTATTTATGGGGATATGGTATCTGATTATATACATGTTTGAAATGGTTATAAAAAGTGGAAGTTGTTATCTTTGGAGGATGCTAATGAGGAAACATCTATTATTATTTTAGATCTGAATTTTATTCTCTAAGGAAATTATATTATTAACTTACAACAGGAAGATGATTTAATTTGGAGTGCTTCTTCTGACGGTAGCTATAAAGTGAAATTTGGATACTTGAAGCTTTTAAATCTAGATAGCATATGGAAACCATTGGGAAAAAATTAGCAAAAAAAATTGGTTCCTAAAATCAATATTTTTAGTTGGTTAAGTCTTCAAAATAAAATTATCACTTTGGATAATTTATCCAAAATAGGTTTGTATGTGGTTAATAGATGTGTGCTTTGTGAAAATGCTTGGGAATTTGTAAATCACATATTTATGGAATGTACTTTTGTTTTCCAAATTTGGATCTTCTTGCTTCAAAAATTCAAAGTTAATTGGGTTTTCCCTCCAAAAATTATGGAGGCTTGGATTGCTTGGTCTTTCCCATATTATAACAAAGAGCTTAGGGAGATCTAGAATAAGTCTTTACTGCATGTGTTATGGGGGATTTGGAAAGAAAGGAAACAATAGGATTTTCAAGAATATTCAAAGTTCTTTCTACAAAGTCTCTAATCACATTTTTTAAATGATACAGGAAAATTTCAAGAGTGTTACATAGAATAAAAGGGATCCTTTTCAACCCTTTGAAAAAAAATTTGCTAAAGATTGGAATATTGATATTGAAAAAATTCCTATAATTGACCCAAAAATAGCTTTGAGAAAGGCTATAATATGGATGGCCTCCCAAACAGGATGGATCAAACTTAATTTTGATGGATCATAAAAAGGAAATCTAAGACTTTCTAGAGGAGGGGGTGCAATTTGAGATCATTATGGACATCTCATTTCAGCATATGAAGGTAGTATGGGCTTTCATACCAATCACTTCTCTGAGGATCTTGCAACTTTATGGGGTATGCAAGTTGTTATTAAGTTGACATACAAGTGCTTATGTGTTGAGGAATATTATCTCAATATTACTAATTCTCTTAACAAGAAAGCAATGGTGGATTGCTCTATTGACCATATTATTAGTGAAATTTTGAAAAAATCATTTTTTAGCATACCTACAGGGAAGGGAATATGTTGGCAGATATTTTTGCCAATAAAGGTGTTGATTATAAAGATTTCAAGATTTGGGGTTTATTGTATATTATGCCCAATAATGTTGATGAAATTATCAATAATGAAAAATATGACAATTCTAATATATTACCAAGGTTCTAAAAAGGGTTTGTTTTGCCTTAGTGAAACTTGGCAGTTTAGCCTATGTGTTTTTAATATGATTGTCGGTGATGTATGGGTTAATCATTATAACATGTGGCAAGATTATCAATTAATAAATAAGAATTTTGTAGAAGGTAGGTTTATGAATTAGAATTTGGGGTTTTGGCATAATCATATACATTTTATTAGTAAAGGACAGAAAACAAAGAAGAACAAAGGGATTGTAGATCACAAGAGAGCTGTAGAGAAGATGGGTGGAGATCTTAATAGGATTGAACTGATGAATGCATATGCTATGAGGAAAGGGTTGAGGTTTGGATAATTTTAAAAATTGGGGGTTTTTCATCCTTTATGGAAAATCTTTGTGGATACAAGCTACATCTCTCTACTCAATTCATCAAGAATTGGAACAATAGGGTTATAAAAATCAAGAATATTTTTGTGGAGATAACAGAGGAGCTTCTTACTACTGTGATGAGTCTTCACATTGAGGAATACAAGTATATAAAATTTAATATTGGGTAGGAGAAAAATAAATTAAAATTCTTGGTTGGAAATGAAACCTTCACTAATTTTTAAGGGGGGTTCAAGAGGGAGGATTTCCTAGTTTCATTTGATGAGGTCACTGAATAGATAATCAGGTACATCACTCTTGATGGAAGATATAAGGTTGTTCATTAATATCACTTAGCCTCTTTAAATTATATGATACATCATATACCAATCAATATTCTATTTTATATTTTGCATTCCCTTCAGCATTTTATGAATGAGGTTCAGCTAGGCAGGATAATTGAACCATTGCATCATGGTGTGATTTTCTTGATTTACAAATTTTTTAATGTTCAATATCTTTCACCTCAATTTATGATTGGTAAAAATAAAAAAGGGAGGACAAAGGGTTATGTACATGGGAATAAATATTTGGTTCATGTTTAGGGCTCTGAGCAGCCTATCCCTAAAATGAATTTAAGAAGCAAGAACAAATCTCATCCTCAGAAAGATTTATGGATTGATGGAGATTATAATGTTGATAATGTACTTGATGGAGCTAATATTATTGACCTTGATAATAATCCAAATATTCTTGAGAATAATATAGTTGATTCCATAAAGGTGGTTGAAATGGCAGGGTAGAATGTGGATGTTGAACAAAATATTAAGGGGGAAGGAGAGAATAGGGGTGATACGATACATGTGGTTACTCATGTTTATGGTAATAATAGTATCAATAATTATGAAAGGGGTAAGTAAATTTAGGAGGATAATGTGGTGACACTTCATAATACCCAGCTAAATAGGGTTGATATGGTTCATATGGTGAGTCATAATCTGGGTATACACAGGTGTGATAGGTTTGATGAGAAGGATAAGAATAGTAAGGAGACATCTAAAGACATGCTTCATAGATCTTAGGTAAGGTTGGATTTTGATTTCTTTAAAGACATTATATCTAATCAAGATAAATTTGAAAGCTTAAAAGATGAGGTCAACCTACATAAGGCATTCGTGAAGTGATTTATAAAAGATCATTCTAGACTTAAATAGGAGGTGAGCAATCTAAAAAAGTAGGATGTTTTATTTTCTACCAAGGAACGACAAATTGAGATGTATTCTAACATTGATACTTTGAGAGAAAGAATGATTAGTCCAAAAAATGAAAATAAAAAACTCAAGCAAAAATTAAATCTATTGGTAATTTTTAGCAAAGTGACAGTTCATAATACAATGCAAAGCATCAGGGTTTGGCTAGATTATTCAACAATGCTAGTGCTCAAGGTAATGATAATTTTCCAAAAAAGAATATTAAGGGTGATGCTTCAACTTCAACTCAAGATCAAACTGACAATGCTCTGGATATCAACTTTCAAAGTATGATTAATGAATGGATTATTGCTTATGATGAGTGGAAAAATAATCATTGATGTTGTTATTATGTTGTAAAATTATTGTGTAACTATTGTTTATCTATTTTTTTAGGGTTTTTTACTCTTCTTTTTTTTATGATGGTTTGTTGGATGGTTTTGGTCACTTAAGTGACTATTTGTAATGGGTCGAGTCCCTCTCAAAACTCACTTTTACCTTTAATAGAACAAACACAATTATAATATTTTGTTAAAATTTATAGTGAAAAATGGGATTATTTTGAAGTACAAAAATGATGGGTACAAGTTATAACATATTGTTAATGAAGTTGCATGTTTATATAGAAGTTGATTCATTTTACAGTTGATAGTTGGAATTGTTTATGTATATATATACATAGGTAATTAGTTTTTTACATATAGATAATTTTATTAGCCTATTAAGTTGAGTAATTAATAAATAATTAATGAGATAGTATTTCCACTCAATTGATAGTATCATGTTTTAAAATGGTGAGCTTATTTTTCAATCTAACTCAAATTTTCACTCTCATCTTGATTTATTTTGAACCTTTTTTTTTTTACTATTTCAATGGCATTTAACTTATAGGCTTTATATATAAAACACAACATAGAATAGTCATTGTAAATGGTATTTTTCATCACTGTTCTATTTTTTATAATTCTATATTGATCATAATATTTACAGATTGAGAATGACATTATTTCTCATTTGTGTGCCACACAGTAATTTTTGATCAAAATCAGGGTTCAAGGGGATCCACATGTCTTGTTTTATTATGTCACATCACTTTGACCCATACATATTCATAATTTTAAATGGATTATTTAGAATATTAGAGGTAAAACTACACACTCTTACAGTCATACTGTGACATCTCTCATACATTAATGTCTTTCATAGCATATACTATACTTTGTGATATCCCATGGACATAGACACAAATGTATAATATGTATGGAGAAGAGACATATTGTATTGTATTTAGTCTTAATAATTAATTTTAAGAAATGTATCCTACTATCCAATATCCTGATATATTGAACTGAGCTTGATATCAATATGTTAAATGTGTTCATATTTTAATGATAATTGAATCATGTGTGATTTTCTATATAATTTATGTGTTATAATTGGTGTTTTTTTACTTATGTTTAATTTATCAATCTATGTTTAACTAACATAAATTATACTTCCCCTATAACTTAAATAACATTAGTAACATCTGAGACATAAACTATGAACTCAGGAGAAAACATAGAGTTTATTCCAACATGCATCCACATTCAAAATTATGCATTGTGAAGGGTCAAGTCTAGGAATGAAAAGTTTTTTATTTGAATAAAATAATAGTGCAAATACATGAGTACTAAGCAAAAAATAGACACATGGTTTATCGCTACTGTGAAGATGATCGCATAGTTACATTGGCAAAACACTGCTCAATCATTAAAAAAGCTAAAAATTAAAGAAAATAATAATTATTGATTAAATTTATTAACTATATTAGTAATGAAAACAAAATTGAAGAGAAATAAGTGGTAGAGGTGATGATTAGGGGCCTCTCTCTGAATAATAAGCTGATGGCCAAGCCTGAAGTAGCGTCCAAGGAGCATAGAGTGAGGATCATGGAAGGAGCAGGTACGCAAGGGGGTAAGGAGTCAAAGGTGCTTTCGTGTGATGAAATAGACCCTAGTGTATTGAAATTAGTAGTTATAATAGTGGGTTTTGATCTGAAGAATAATGCTTGTCTCTTTTCAGAGCCAACAGAGGGCCCATTGGGAGATCAGGCTAGGTTATTATGATGATAATTGGGCTCTTCTTTGGTCTCTAGAGTATTGTGGTAGGATTCATGATAAGCTCTCTAGATTGGTTCCCCTAGTGAGGTGTAAGGTAAGGTTCATAAGGGTCATTCCACCAAGTGTAATTTCAAGCAAGATATGTTAGGAGAGATTCCAACATGAAGAGGTAAAGCATCATCTCTCCCCCTCAGCAGTGATGGTGGGGAGGAAAACTTTCATTTCTTATATTGTACAAGCTCTTTGAATATTTTTCATTCTTATAATAATTTATATAGGCATCAAATAATTTTTAAATATCCTTATCCTTCCTTCATCCCCAAATAGGTCCTAAAGTAGGTTGGCAAAATTGGCCTTAACAAGACTACTGAGGTTGGTGCAGTGGATGAGACCTTTGTTGGCACTTGACCTAGGACCCTGCTAGTTCAGAGCACTAATGGAGAGGTATGTTTAGGGGATATTCCCCTTAAATTGGTAGATGAAGTAGATGAAATGTATATCATAGATGACATCCTAGATCATTTCACTTTGGACATGGAGAGATGCTTTCTAATAGGAAGATTCTGGGATAGGCAGCCATCCTACTTAGAAATATGTGATTGGATGGTCAACACTTGGATTAATATCAAACTACCCCTAATATATGTTTTTTATAATGGGTTATTTATTTTTTAATTATAATCTAGAAAAGATCATGACTCAATCTAGTCTTTAGGGTCACGGTTTTGTGGAAACTCAGGATTTACTCTTATGCCTTGGAAACCTCTTTTCAACCCCCTCTCCATGACCTTGGATTATATTCTTATTTGGATGAGGTTATACCAATTTTGGTTTGTGTTGATAAACTCATTTATCATCAAGATTATTATAGATAAATTAGGAGCCTTTGTAAATATTGGCATAGGGGTGGATGACAATCAAATAAAAAAATTAGAATTTGAATTCTTCTAGACTCTTCTCACCCTATTGTCAGTTATGTTTAGGTTTCAACCAAACATGGTAAATGGTTACAAAGAGTGGATATAAAGGTGATGTATTTTAGATGTTTTAGGTGAAATGGTTTGGGGCACAAGGCCATTTCTTTCCCTTCCCTTAGTTCTCATGGGTAGGGCATGTCTTGATCTTAGAAATGGATTCTGAAAGTTTCTTTTATGACCCCTATGGTTGACTTTGTTCCTTATGTTGGAAAAAATATTGAAGTTTCAGCTACCTCACTGGCCTTGGAGTCTTTGGATAAGATTGTGTGTGTAATAAATGGAGTCTCTAGTCCATGTAGCCTCACCCAATTGGGAAAATGTGGAAACTTTGAAGGCTTATTTGCCCTTGGATCTTTGATCGGTGTTAGAGGATGTTGCTTCTTACAATAGTGAAGAGCTTGCCTTGATAGAATGTTTTACTTTGGCTCAAAAGGATTCAATGCTCTCCAAACTAAATTATGGTTCTTATAGGCATAGAGGTAGGAGGATAAATTTTGAATGTATCCAAATAGATGCCTTGAATGATGGATCCCAGTTGACATTAGAGGCCCTTTTATCTCAATGGGGTAGGAGGGCCTTTACTTCCCTTAGATGAGTTTGGTCTTGCGGCTAGATTTATTTCATTTTGGTGGGCCTTGATGCCTTTTTAGATATATTATCAATGTTGATTCTCTTTTGGGTGTTTTAGTTGTTAGTTTTTCTCTATGCTCTAATTTTTTTAATGGCTTCTTGGTGTTTTTAGGTTGTTATGTGTAATCTTGTTTTTTAGTTCTTTTAATAAAAGGAGAGGGACCCATTTAACCCTCATCATCTATAAAAAAACTAAATTTAGTATATTAATATCATTTCTCATTTAGTATTAAGTGAAATTATATTAAGAAGAATTAAAGATATGAAATAATAATTACATTTGAATTTGAAAAAAAATCCCTCTCTATTTTGGCATAAAAAAAATTGAAGTATATTTTTTGAACTTGTTAATATGCCTAATATAAGGGTGTCCATATGATTTCCACCCAAAATGTGCATATTATACAGAGAAAAGTACTATTCCATTTTTTAAATAAAAAAAATAATAATGTAAACTAATAATTACAATTAAACTTAAACTAAAATACCTATGTGTATTGACTTTTTGAAAAAAATGAGAGTAAGCAAAAAGTGACAAATAGTGCGTCACTACTTCCTCACAATCTTTTACATCAAAAATTAGTCTTGATGCATGTACAGTGCATAGTTATGAGTGATCAAGATCATGACACCCAACATCTTCTCACTATCTTGCATTCTCACATTTTAAAAGGTTGTCTTGATACCTTGTAATAACTTAGTGGTTTCAAGTGAGTGAGATTATGGCAAATGATATGATCTCACTATTACTTATAGTCATTATATGAAGACATGAGTACTAAGAAAAAAAGTGACATCTTTGGAAGTGATTAAGTGAAATAAAAATTATTACAAAGAGGATTTGTGAACAAATACGAGTGTTGAGGAAGTGAATACTTTTAAAAGGCAAAAGCCACAAAGACTGTGAATAGTGCAAACTTGATGCAACAAGTGGCATCATCTCATAAATTTAGCATCAACTCAATGCTGCAACAGTGAAAAATTACAAACAAATATTTAATAATTGAAAAAATATAAAAACCAATAATTGTGAATAATTGCAAAGACTAATGCAGTAAATTTAGAAACTATAAAGAAAGTTGTCAGTCTTATTTCCCATTAACAATGCAGACAGTAACAAGATATAATAATATTATTTCTTATGAAGCTAAGAAGCCAATATACTCTTATAAACTTATGTATAATGGGTACATGCCCATTCTACATGTCAATATGAGTATTTTTTAATATTATGGTAAAAAGATTCCATTGGGGCCCTCACTTATATAAATACTTTAATAAATTAATACATTCACATTTTTAATATGAGAAGAAAGATAGATACTGTAATTGATGAATTTAATGTTGAGGAGGAAGATAGAATAAGGTGTGTAATTATAGAAGACTTAATAAAATATTACATTGATTAGATAATTTAACTTTTCTTTTATTTCTCAAACATGGTTGCATCATACCGATCTATGAATCCCTTCATATGAGAGTAGAATTCACCATGTGTGTCCTTAGCCATGAAAATCTAAGAAACCTCTTGAGAAAATACAACATGCATGTTGTACTTCAATACAAGTTGATCTATTGTCAATTATTGTCCAAAGATAAAGTTTTGGATTGAAGATAGACTTGGAGGGTGATCAACATGCTCAATCATCCATAAATGTCCATCAAGAAGTCCAACAAGTTTATTTTTCTCACCTACTTTCCTTAAAAATATTCTAACCATTGAAGGGACACCTGATGAGGTTTTGTCTTTAGTTGATGTTGAGACATTTAGATTCATAGGAATTTTATGCTTGACATTGTAAGCCTTGAACTTGGAATATTGGCCCAATTATTTTTCTATATTAGTCTTAATGGGCTAAAGGTGAGAGAAAATTAAGGAGTGTCATGTTCATCTTTCCTTTTGAACGTCTTGAATCCTAGGTTGGTGTCTAAGGCTATATGTAAGTCATTTTTTATCCAGCTTCCATAGATCAGTGGGACTTCCTTTACCTTTTTACTGGGTTGGTAGACTCCCAAATCACCTTCAATTCTTTTGTGTCATGAAAATTTTATTCTTCTCCCATATACCGACTCATAATGAATTAGATATTTTTGAATACCGATAGAATTATGAAAAGAACAATGATTAGGTCATGGCTAAACTTGATTTTTGTGAAGGGTGAGTTGATTATTACTCCAAAGACTATCAACACTTGTTAAGTCAACCTTTTAAGGATGATACCACCGTCAAACTAGGTGTAGATATCTTCAAAATATGACCTGTCATATTTGTAACTATGAGGAATGATACAATTTAGAGTTGAAGGAGCTTGATAGTTATGTAATTTATGAAGATGAATTTAATGAAGAAAGAAGGACTAATATCATAACTACCTGATATGATTACTATCCTATGAGTGTAGGAGATTAAATACTTCCTTTCATCATTGCCACCTCTTTGAGTGTGGGAGAGTTAATACTCTATTTTGTCACATTGTCATCGAACCTTCCTGAACACAAGATAAATTAAATACTCATTTGTCATTATTATCAAACTACTCTGAGTGTATTGGAGAGTTAATATTCTCTTTTATCAAATGATTATAAATAGTAATGAAGCTACCAAAGTCTTTTATTTTTTATCATTATTTTCAATATCATGCATTCATTTTTTGTAAGTGCACGGTCCCCCAGATTGGCTATGATATCAACAACTTGATTAACCTCCTTAAAATAATGATTATTTTTAGTTTTATTAAATTTTGGGAACATTCTCAGAGAATGTTTTCAATTTCAATAATCTGTAAGCTCAAATTCTGATAGGGGGAGGAGCATTTCTTTGATTTTGAACTAATTACATCAAAATGAAATATTAATTAATTAACCATTATTTGTAAAAAATATTGAATTATTTTAACAAACTAGAATAATATATATTGCTAGTTGTTTAATAACTTTGAATTCTAATAACATTAAAAATGGAATCCATAAAATATGATATGTAATCCCAATAAACTCATAATTGTAATCTGATAATAGTGAAATAGAAATCCAATATTTAAAATAATTGATACTATAAAAATAAAATAATAGTAGTTTAGATTTTCAATCTAGATTAGAATATGTCTAAATCTAATGAAATGTTGGTTAAGAACTTAAAATAAAATTATTAGTACAATGAGCACCATCACAAGTTATCTTACCAAAAATTGTGAGCTCAAAAAATTTGTATGATTTCTTGTACTTATAGAGTGCCTCCTTCCAAATTTAAAAGCAAACTAAAAATATGTGTATATATAATGGGTGGAGAGTTAGTTTTAAACTATTAATTTTTCATGTGAACTAATTCAAAACTTTTATTAATTTACATTCAAAATCAATATAATAAAATAAAAAAATTAATTCATATTTAATTTTATTTTCTTGTCATTTTAAATTTATTTTTTCCCAACTAAAATGATATCATTAATTTCTCTAAAATTTCCCTACATCCCTAAACATTTTTTCCCCTATAAGAAAGGTTTAAAGCTTTGAGAGAGTATGCATGGTGAAAATGATCAGGTATAAGAATATGACAAAAGTATCTTAAAAAATTCTCATTCAAATTATTAATTGAAATCCACCATTACTTTGCAAGAATAACATAATAAAATATTAATAAAAAGGGTAATATATTGTACATTTGAGTTTATCTTTCAGACATTTTCATTTATTCAAGGAACCATGATTACACTATACAATTTAGAATGCTCTTTATGGTATAAAGTTTAGAGAAAATTTATTAAAAATATCCCAGCATATCTAAATTACTTTTTCATGTAAATTAATTATTAAAATCTAAATTTACTTTGCAAAAAATTTCATAATTCGTATTGTATGGATCCAAGTTTGTATGTTGGTTAAAGGGGTATAATAACCTAATCAATTGGATGAATAAAACTATTCTAGAGTAGATCAATTAAATTAATTTAAATAACATAATATATTAAATCCAAAAAATTATAAATATAGAAAGTACAATGCCAATTGAAATTTTGATAATTGTAACATAAATAAGGGATAATACTTAGCTTGTTTGTAGTTGTGTAGGTGGATCTGAGTTGGGTAGTTATGGAAGTAAGTAGACTAAAGTTCAAGATCCAGTATTCATATTCTAAAAATATTACTTTTGGAGGATTGGACACTACCATCGACCTATGGACACTTGCATCAATGCTTCTATTTATGGATTGACATAAATATCCTATACAGAATATTAGTTGTATTGTAATACAACCACTTGATCCTATTAGGGTGTTTATCATATTTTTTTGTTAATGTATCTATATTACCCTCACATGACTATATAACTATGTATATCTCAAACCCTAGTTCCTCACCTTAGACTAGGTTACCTTGCCAAAAATGGGTTAGTGAGTTCACGAAGTTGAGCTAACCTCAAAGGCCCCTTTATTGATGAATGTTGCCTGAATAACCACTATTTTAAAGTGTAATGATCTTGATATTTCAATATATGAAGAAATACCCTTAAGGTAGGGAAACACCATATAATACTCCTTTAGGAAGGAATAACTCCATAATGTCTCTTCGAGGGGACAACCTCCAATATCCTCTTAAAATAGAAGACTCAATGCTTACTTGATATATTTACCATGATATTCATCTCCTATATATATACATCTATCTAACCCATGGATGGGTAACCTCCTAATCCAATGTAGGCCGACCATTACCCAATGTAATACTTCCATAAGTTACTCTATTATCCTAACATATTGTACCCATATAACTAACTAAGGGGATGTGTGCCACATGTTGGCATCTCCATCAGCCCATATATCATATCCCTAGGTACATAACATTCCTTGCCTCCTTGACATGTTTTATCTCCGAAACATAAGAAGAAACCAAATAATGAGTGTGCTTCAAATCATTGCACACTTGTCTCCAATCTCGATCATCTAGCCATCCATATGTGATCTTGGCAGGTGATAGCTCTCCAAGCTTGTTTCCAAATTTTATTGTGCTCCTTTGATTTTGTTTATGATCATAATTATACTGCTTTGGTGTCCAAGCATAATTATTCCTCTTGTTATTCCATGTACCATATTTTGTTGCGCTACTCTGATTCCAACCATGACCATAGTAGGTATTCTTCCATGCATAGTCATAGTGATTCCCCCATTCATTCCATGTGCCATAGTATTTTTTATTTGGATTCCATGCATATCCATAATGATTGGAAATTTTATTTCCTGTATAGACAAAATGATTATTATTATGACACTTCCTCACCTGGTTCCATGATTGTTTCCTCTCATGATGATGTGGGTGTTTATATACCTCAACCTTTTCCAATACTTTAACATTATCCACCTTTTCCTTCTTTATCTCTTGAGTAGATGAAGTGATCATTTTTAGTGTGTCTTTATCTATATCATCTAAATCTTCATCATGTTCTTCATCACCTATTTCCATCTCATCCTCATGATCTACCTGGATTTTTATTGGTGCCTTTTTCACAATGATATCTTGTAAAGTGATCTTCTTTTTCTTATACCAAAACTTCATGAACTTTTTCTGAACATTAATATTCATTGTTCCCAAAGTCTCTAACCATGGATATCCAACAACTATATCCACATCATCCATATCTAAAGCATAAAAATATGAATGCAAAACATTTTTTTTCCATAATGAGCTTCAGATCTTCAAACATTGAAATATTCTTACCATCTTCTTGAACATCTTTGATATTCTTTGCTTGAACATGTATATTCTTGGCCACATTCATGTTAATGAAGTTATACTTGCTGGTACGGTTTATGGACACAACCACCTTCTTCTTTTGAATGCATCCATGAAATTGAAAAATTGACTCAGATTTCTTTGGAGCCAAATTATTTGAACCCTTATCATCCAATTCTTCTTCTTCTTCTTCTTCTTATTCTTATTCTTCTTCTTCTTCTTCTTCTTCTTCTTCTTCTTCTTCTTCTTCTTCTTCTAATTTTTCTATTTCTTCTTCTTCTTCTTTTTCTGCTTCTTTTTCTTCTACTACTTCTTCTTTTTCTACTTTTTTTATAGCCCAATGATCTAAAAAGATTTGTTCCATTTCTTTCCATGAAGAAAACCTTTCTGTACAGCTCAACTGATCAAACCAATCTAGTGCAGGCCCAGACAAAAAAGGAGTTAATCATCTTTGCCCAAAAAAATTTCTAAAATGATTCTCCAAAAGGAGCCACCATTCTTTAGCATCAATATCATCTTCCCCTGAAAATTTTTTCAACTCCATGATCCACAAATAAATTAGGGTTCATGAAACCCTAAAATGTCAAAATTGATCCATAAAATCACAATAAATCACTCCAAACAACTCGAAATTTTTTGAAATTTTGACTGTACTTCTCTTAAATCTGCTTACATCTCCATTAAAAATTTTGAATAAAAATTCCCTATATTTCGGAAGATATAGTGAAATTATTATAAACCCTAAAATATCAATAACTCCCTCAAAACGAATCAAAAAATTCTTAAATTTTTACTACACTTCCATTATATTTTCTTACATCTTCAATAAAAATTTCAAATAAAAATTCCTTATACTTCATAAGATATAGTGAAATTAGTGTTTCACTCCACACAAATTGCCCAAATCGAAGCTCTGATACCACTTGTAATGATCTTGATATTTCCATATATGCAGAAATACCCTTAAGATAGGGAAACACTATATAATACTCCTTTAGGAAGGAATAACTCCACAATGTCTCTTCGAGGGGACAACCTCCAATATCCTCTTACAATAGAAGACTTAATGCTTACTTGATATATTTACCATGATAATCATCTCCTATATATATACATCTATCTAACCCATGGATGGGTAACCTCCTAATCCAATGTAGGCCTACCATTACCCAATGTAATACTTCCATAACTTACTCTATTATCCTAATATATTGTACCCATATAACTAACTAAGGGGATGTGTGCCACATGTCAGCATCTCCATCAGCGCATATATCATATCCCTAGGTACATAACATGAAGAGAGCCTTAGACATATTAAGTTCTCCCTTAAGTGTGGGCTTATGTGTGCACAAGAGTGTAATATGTTATATTCATGGATATACAATGATCTAGGTTGTAACTTGAAAAATATTACTCATGAGTTATTCTTTGAATGTTTCAAACCTATAATATGCTTTTTCCTATGACTGATATAGAAATATGGAAGAACTGGTTAGCAAAAATTAGTTGTATAATTGATTGAATGAGCTTGAATAGTTGTTTATTTGGTATTTGCTAGATGTGTGATTGATAAGAATGAATGGTATTTATTTTGTATTTATACCACACCTTCTAAAAATATCTCACAAAAGGGTTAGATAAGATAAATAGGCTAACCCATATGTTTCAAAATATTTGTAATTTGGATGACTTTTGAGGTAAAAACACTTGATAAGGAAATTAGACATTAACATCAACACTAGTGTATCTATGTAAAATGATAGTGTCCATCAAGATAGAAAATTGTTAAAAGTCTATAACTAACAATGAAGGATATAAATCATATTTTGAGATTTTTGTAGTGTATAGGTGATTTGGGTCATCATAATGATAGGATCAGACTATAAGATAAGTAATTAGGCATAGTGAGATAGTGAATGCAAGCCTTTCAAAAGTAGCAATGTCTAGAACTAAATGGTAGAGTCCTTATTGGTATTTGTCAAGTGTACAAGACTGGGATGCTATATATAGTTAGATTTTAGAATCTACATTTCCCCCTTTAATATAGTAGTTCATAAGGATGAAAATACTAGGTTAAAGGAAATAAATGTGTACTAAGATGTGTATAACACTCCTTACCTTTATCTGAGCCCTGATGATTTCTTGTTGGTGTATGACCTATAACCAAGAACATGTGGTCCATTATAAATTAGTCCATGTAATATAAAATATAATAATTGAAATGCTTGAAAAGTAAAGAGAGTAAGGAAGGAATACACTTGTGTCGATGCAACCCTGTTACCCCTTAGTACTTCATTTTGGTAAAGATGATTCCTTAAGAAGCATTATAGCTGAGAAAGATTCAAACTTGAACCTTGGAGATTTGAAGAGTGAAATTTGGAAGGTAATTATGCTCCCAATTTGGTATAAGGGTGAGTTGTGACACAACCATTGAGATCACTAAATCTCAATCATGCAACTTAAGTGAAAGTACAATAAAGCCAAATTAAGTGGTATAACCAACTCACCTTACAAAAAAGGATTAATGCTCAAGACATCGATGGCATTGAATCTTGACTGCACTACTCAAAGGAGCCATCTACTATAGACATGAAAGGCTCAAAATGGTCCTTCTTGGTAAAATAATGTTTCTTGGTAAAAAAAATTGAATATGTATTTGTAAACCTTACTGCACTTACATGGAATATACACATTTAATGTGTCTCAAGCTAAAGTATATGTTAAAATATAAACTCTGGTCTATAAATTATGTATTATATTTGTCAAAATTCTAAAAAAATTGTCCTGAATCTTTAACAATTAGTGCCAAATGTATAAGCTTATGACCCAAGTGTATATCTAAATCATGTGAATTGTATCAAATTTTTCCATCTATGTAGGTGTGGAGTCGGGTCTCTGTGACATGCCCCCACTAATATGCCCCCACTTTGAGGTGAGGGGAATGGAAATTGGTAGTCAGCTTACCTTAAAAGTATAAGATAACTATATAATTTGTGTATTAATCATGTATCATAAAGGAGTAGCATGTCTAAGTAGATATATCAATGAAGCTCATAGTATGTGATCATAAAAATCCCTAATATGAATTATATGGATCATGGCACCACATAGAAAGGAATAATGCAAGCTCAATAAACAATAAATCACACACACAAGAATACTTGATGTCACACAAAAGGGGTCTAAAGAGACCACAAACAAGGGGCATGTTCAGATGTTGCACACTCAAAGTGAGGATGTATTCAAATGTCCACACACACAAAAATAATATGTAGTGGCAAATAAACCCAAAATCAAGGAACATATTCAAATGTTACACAAGCAATATAATAGCAATCAAAAAGTACACTCAATGAAGTGACAATGTGAATAATTGATGTACAAGCAACCAACATAAACATATCATACTAGTCTTTGCATATATGTGTTAGCAAAAAATGTCATGTAACATATCATAACAAGTACATGGTGTAAGATTTAAGCATGATTATAGGCATGTGTAAGCATGAGTATATAAGCTCAACATTATAATGTAAAATTGATAATAAAATAATATAAATTGTATCGATTATGATCAAGGAAGTAGATGTTCCCTATGTGATGTGCTACATGGGAAGAGGAAACGTCCAACATCTGTATGTGTAAGTATCATGGATCTAGTGTATGTTTATATCACACTCAGGTTTGCATGAAACATATGTGTGTATATAAAATAAATGATATTATATCTACTAACATAAAGTAAACAACATAGATGTCAATGAGCTAGTAAACATGTATATGCTGACTAATATTTATATTTTTGATTTATCTGAATGTTTTTGTATTTTTTTGAAACATTTGATTTTTTGAAATTTTTATTTTTTGATATTTGTTTGTCAAGGTTATTTGAAAGAATCATATTTATCATGATTACAGTGTTTTGAGTGAAAAAGGTTCATATCATGCTCCTCTTCTCTCATTCCTTGAGTAGTAGAGTTACCATCACCATCGTGTGGTATGTGAGTTAACCTTCCCTTATGGTAAAATGAAATAACTTGCTGATTTGTATATATTTCAACTTCCATTTGGTATAACCCAAGTTTTCCCCAGTAAAATTATGTTGAGTTATATGAGGCATGACCCACGCTTTCAATTGGACAACACATGGACCATAAAAATTTGGTAACGTTATGTATCCCAATAAGTTTTTCCAACTTCTTTTATGTTGTAAGTCTTTGATATTATAGCCAAGTTGTGACAAATGTCATTTATTAAAAAATGTTTCATTTTCTATAGGATCAATATGGTTATGGTGAAAATAAGCTCCACCCATGAATAATGTAATTGTTAAACTCTTTTGGTGAGGATGTTTTTTCACTTGTGACATTAGGAGTTGTTATGGAGTATGTTCATCTAGTATTGGTTCCATATTGAGTAAATTTTATAAAGGTGTCACATAAATATTTGGAATGCCACATATTTTTTCATTGTATTCACTTAACAATTTTTTCCCCTCGTATGTATCTTTGATAAAGTTTTTTTTACCTTGTAGGAAACGTATTTAATTATTTGTTATATTTGAGTAAGAAACTAGCATATATATGCACATTGATATTTAAATGGATAAATGAGGTGTAATGTTTATGTGATTCCCTTTATTTGAGTGGATAAGTAAGACCTATACTAAATATGAATTATAGTTCAAAATCTAAAGACTGATATGCTATGGAATATGATATATTTTTAAATCAAATAGCATAATCTAGAAGAGACTCATCATCATGTTTTTTGAAGTTTTGCATATGTTTCAATGTAAAATTGGGTACTATTATAGCTCAAATTTACACCCTTGAGAGGGTGTCCTCCTCAAGCCCTCGCAATTGAGCTATGAAACAAGATTGATCCTAGGTTGTCGGTGACCTCTAAGTGGACCAAACCTCTAGATTTTGGGCTAGCTCCCAAGTATAACACCTACACTAACAACTATATTACTTTTTTACCTTGAAAAAGGGAAAGATGAAAGCTAAAACTAATAAATAAACTTAGAGGTGATGCTTCCAACATAAGGTCCTCAACTTGATAAGATTGCACTATGAAATACTAAGTTGCAATCTAATTATACCATTTCAATAAAGTCCCTGTCACACTAATGCTTCAATATGAAGGTTATGAAGGTTACAAGAGCTTAGGATGATTATCCAAGAGTTAATAAAAGTAGACACTAATGAATTTTTAGTTATATAACTAAGAAAACCATGTATAACACTTATTATGACTCGTGAAATAAGATAAACTTACACAGAGGTATGAATAAGAAGGATAAGAACAAGGAAACACACTTACTATCATTAAGCAATCATCAAAATAACCCATTAAACATCACTATATGCAAGATGAAGATAAAATATCCAGATTTAATTGATTCCAATAGGCAAATACAAGATTTAATTTTGGTAGGGCTTTGCCATAACCAATGTGAGGATCCTTCACAAAGCCAAACAAGGCTACATATATATGAAATTGTGTGTGTGTGTGTGTGTGTGTGTGTGTGTGTGTGTGTGTGTGTGTGTGTGTGTGTGTGTGTGTGTGTGTGTGTGTGTGTGTGTGTGTGTGAGAGAGAGAGAGAGAGAGAGAAGAGGTGTAGAAGATCCTATACAAGTTTCATCCACCATGGGGGAAATTTTAATGCAATAATTTGAGTAATAAAATATTCCTAAAGGTTTTCATTAACATGTGTAGACTTGCTTAATGGTTGCATTCTTCAAATTAGCATAGGAGGTTACTAGGGAAATCTTATGTTCTTGAATCTAACTCCTTCATTTTGAAGCTACACATTTACACCTGAAATTATAGCTAAAAAGTGTTTAATTGTCATGTGTCATGATTGAGGAGTTTCTATGTGACTCTTCTCCAAGTTTTGTAACTTATTCTTTTGTCTTCAAAAGCACACAATCTTCACTAGTTCTCTTTGGCTCAAATGCCCCAAATCTTGGTTATAACTTTATGACTAAAATTATTCTCCATGAATCACTTATCCCCAAATTATAAAACTTGTATCAACCCCTTTTAGTGTCTCTTACACTCTTTATCACTTTGTTCCATACCCAAGGCCCTTGCTTACCTTCATTCCCTTATAACCCTCAAAACAAACAAATTTCTTTGTCTAGAACATTATGCAAATTATCTTGGCAAACTGAGTAGATATTTGAGTACTCACTATGCTCTTATTACTTTATACAAGGTTTCATGACTAGACCTTGAGTCAAATTGTACTTACTCCACTTGTTTCTCTCTCTAATTAGCCCTCAATTAGGTCTCTAGGCCTAGGAAATGAGATTTGATTCCACACATCTCTCACACATTTGAAACTCCAAGTAAATGTTTTATTCACTTTTTTGACCTCCTAGGTATTCTCCATATCAAATTTGAGGGTTTGAAACCTTGTACGGATGGGTGAACTAAGAAATGGTCAAAACCCTAGCCTAGGTGTATGTTCATGCTCAAGAGGCAACTGGAGTGATTTCTTAATAAATTGGTTGGTCCCAATGCTTTATGATGGTTTTTTAGTGCCTAAAATATCATATTACAACCCAATACATTGTATGAAATCTATCTAAGAGTGTTCCATAGGCCTGTACTTAAACTTCTTGGCTAACAAAGTAGTGCAGTCGCCCTTTTAAGCCCAAATTATTGACTTGAAAAGTGAATATACTACCTTAAGATATCTATAAATGTGTATATTGGGTGATGGGATCTCTTTAAAATCTCACAAATCCTCTCCAACTGATTTGGGGATTACCACGACCCTGCACACTCACAAACAGGCCTATAATTAAGCCTTTTAGGCTTATTTTGTACATTGTAACTTTCACAAATGCCACCAAGTGTGCTTATCAATTTCCCATGGGAGATATGAGGATCATTATAGTCATTTAAAATCCAAAATAGTTGACTTGAATTCATTTAATGCAAATTCTCTCTCATTATGTCTTCTGTTTAGCAAGGATTTTGGGTGTTTATTATCTTAATGATGGTTCATACAGTACAGGGACCTAATCTAGGAATAAATGCTAGATGATGGAAGTATGAGACTTCCCTAACATTACCTATAAGATTTATGTCCCATGCAAATCCTTTATACACTTATGATCAAAATAAAATACCCCTCATGCTCTTTCATAAGGCAAATAAATGGTTTAAAGGAACCTCCATCTCAAAGATTGTTCATATAAGTATGAGGCTTAATCAAATAACCAATTCCATGTGTTTGGAGTAGGATAACTCCATCATCACCTCCCAAATTTTATTTCCACCATGCAATTCATCCAAGGAATCCTGAGTAAAAGAAGATGCTCTCTTGGGCTAGTTGACTATGTAAGGACTGAGAGCATGGTTTTGGGCACAAAATCCCCTCAAATTAAATTTTTTTTGGGTTTAACAATCCCTGCGATCCCTAAAATATTTTTCTCATTTTGGAATATGCTTTCCTTTGAATTTTTAGGTCTCATTGTGTTCAAATCTTGGCCTTAATAACTGTAGCAAACCTACTAAGGGTTTAAGGCCTGTAGGTGTCTTTAAGCCCTAAATATATTCTTTAAGGTTAGCCCCCCATTTACAAGTTAAAATTATTTAATAGGTTTATATTTGGATCCTATAAATCTCGCTCAAATCTCTAGATCTATATCAATACCAAACATATGCATGTTTTTATCTTGCCAAGCATAGACTTGTAAGTAGCAATTTGGGTTCATGACTACAAATCTAAAGATATGTCATTTCTTTGTTGGATTTTACCTTTTGATAGTATTAATAAGTATATTAACCTTATTATCCCTCATAAATAATATGTCCACTCATGCATCTTCACTTCTAATACTTAGTTTCTTTCCTTTTCCATTTTGCCTTGGCAGGCCTATAGGTGTTGATGGCAAGGTTGCAAGTCTGGAGTAGACATCTTTTAGACTGATTGGCACTTTGAGAATCTAAAAATAGAGTGTATGACATTGATAAATTTATTTATTATTTTAATTACTCTTCCACAAACCTTTTACCCTTCATAAAACTTTCACTTTTATTACATTGCCTACAAGCATGTTGTTGGTGATCATTTGAGCTCTTTAACTACTGTAGTCATATAAAATGTGAAAATAGGTAACTTGAGTGTGGCTAATGACACCCAACCCATATGTCCCTCTTGCTTACTCTCATGACCCTCATAGGCTTATTTTCATTGATTCCCAGTTATTTGTATCCTTTTAGTTTTAATCTCAGCTCAGCCAAACTTCTCTTTCCATGACAAATCAATCCCCCTAGGTCCCGTCAGCTAAGGATAATAGCACCCAACTTGGACTACAATACTAGTGCCACTAGTGTCCACTTTTGGTGCTCTTGTCCAAGTGCATATTTATCCCCAACATTCAATTCCTTCTAGTTCCTATTCCTCCTCCTTGTCAGCCTAATACGATTACATTTAACCCATGATGAATAGATCCTTATGAAAACCCATTCAAAGATCATTTGGAACTTGTTGCCAATTATCACTAAGCAAAAAAGAATACAAGAAAGACTACTCAGGCAATCTTCCCTATTCTCTGCATACAACCATCCAATACTATTACAATCTTATCCAAATCCTTACACCAATCCTTAGCCACCTCAAGCACATCTAGTTTATCATTTTGCATCTTCATACACACTATTGCATAAAACATATCAAGTGGGAGAAATACATATGGCTTGATCCCTCTTGAGAGTATTGGTATGTAGGTAATGTGCCCACACAAGGGGTGTAGATACACTTTTAGTGAATCTTAAACACATTAAGCCCCCCTCTTTCTCAAATTTGGTAAAGTATAAAGGAGTCTAGGGTTTGAAAACAAAATCTACTTTATAAAGAGTTTTACAGACATCTAATAGTCGAAACTTCATAGGCAAGGTCTCACAAACATAGCGAATAAAAATCAAAAAGCTTAGGTCTCCTGAACAACATCAGTAAAAGTGGACTACAGTGTCAATTCCACTAGTGTCCTATTTTGATGATCATATCTAATCATAAAATGAAAACTAGATCCTGATTTGAGATTGTGTCCTAGTCTTGCATAGTGAATTTCAGACTTTGTCTTAGTCATCTCAGCTAGTTTCAAGTTAAGTCTTATTTTATATCCCTTATTACTATTTTTATAAAGGCTATAATCATAATCAAATTTATACAAATTAGTGGCTTAATTATTGCATATTTATTTACTAATTTTAATACTCAAACCCTTTAACTAAATTAGGAATAATACACCAATATTCTCAAAATTGTTAAATCTTTTGATGAACCTGACTTACTTCATTTGTCCATAAAAACCCTAGGGTACTTTTCTTATTGATTTTTCCTATATTTTTTTGATTTTTTACCTACATAATAAACAAAAATTAACATTAAATTTTCAAATTTCGTAGTAATTTTAAAATAATTTTCTTTCAAACCCTAGTTGCCCATACTAGGTCCCGATATTTTCTTAGTAATTTTCTAATTTTTTTTTTATTTTTTACTAGCATATTAAAATTAGAAATTCACATTAAAATTCAAAATTTAATGATAATTTTCAAAAATATGTATTTTTCAAAACCCTAGTTGCATCTACTAGGTCTCTTTAAATCACCAATTTTTCAATAAATTCATCATTTCTTACTTGCATATTTTACTCAAAAATTCACTTTAATTTCAAAATTTCATAGTAATTTTCAAAATAATCATCTCTCAAACCCTAGTTACATATACTAGGTCCCACTGCTTCTTTAAGGTATCACCTTACATCTATAATCAGATTACAAAAATGGATCTCACTTATTTACAATTTTTTCTTACATTCCTTAAAAATAATAAGGATACCATACTTGGTCCTATCATGTACATGAATGATGAAGTTTATCATATGTTAATACAAAGCTTCATTCTTTGCATTTCATGCTTATTTTTCATAGTATGGAATGATGTTAAAAAATATATTATTAAACATGTTAAAATACCTTTTGCATCACCTCCCTTGGAGCCTCTATCCTGTGCCCAGTCATGTTGCATGGTCCATTTTACTCTTCCCTAGGTCACTACCCATCATTAGATAGCCTAGTTGACACCCTTTATCCCTCCACCACCTCAACCTATCAATTATCTTCGCTCTCCTTATATAACTACTATTAGTCCTATACGGATAGTAGATAATGTGGTTAGAGCTATTACTCGACGTGTTACTATGCCTCCCCCACCTAGTTAGGAGCCCCGCAATCCTCCTATTCCTTCCCATCTTAGACCTAACCCACCTACACAAGTAGATCTGCACAAGGCATATGATATTGTTAATCAATTGAGAAACACACTAGTTAAGATTTCTATGTTAGAACTACTACAAAAAGCCGATATGTTCAAGGACATTCTTTATTGGACACTCACTCAGACTTACTATGCCCATTGATTCAAAGCCTTCTTATTTTGCATCAGTGGTCAACATGATAAAAACTATAGAAGATGTTATTTCTTTTGATCATGAGGACATGCCATCTTAGACAGTTATTGATCAAAATTTACCACTGTTCATACAAGTTCAAATTAAAAATAGTGTAGTTAAGAGAGTTCTACTTGATAGTGGTTCTGGACTTAATACTTATAATATTACATTCTTACAGACCATGAGTGTAGATATGACATCCATGCAAAAATCATATAATAATATTAGAGGGTTTGATGATATATTATGATAGACATTGGGCACTATTGCATTGGATATAATGATAGGTCTAAAATCCCTTTCTACATAGTTCCAAGTCATGTTAGGTCCTCTTCATTGTAATATTTTACTTGCATGACATTAAATACACGCCATGAGGGCAGTTCCTTCTACTTTTCATCGATGTGTTAAGTTTCTCCATAAAGGATACCTATACACATGCCTATAAAACAACCATCCATTTAGATATTATTGAATTACAGAGTCATCTTTGACTATTTCACCAAATGAGATAGCTCATATCATAGTTCATTCACCACTTCATTGCATTTCTCTTGATCAGATACATACATATAAGGTAGGATAGACTAGGACATCTCACACTCCTCCACTTATAGTTATGTCCTTGGATCTAGATATTCATCTAGTCATAGTAGGTTTAGTCCTTCTAGCTACTCCATCAATCACGATTCCTACACCTATTATAATTATACATTCACTGACAGTAGTTCTAATAATACTAGTTGATTCTATAGATATCATTACTCCATCAATTATAAATACTCTCACAACACCACTATCTTCTACTAATACAATTGATGAGACTCCCATATCATAGCTACCCCTTATGGTAAATTTTGAGTTACCCTATGTACATGATATTGATACAGATTCCTAGCCTACTTTAGATGATGATACAACACCCACACTCACAGATGACTATTTGTGTGGATTGAGATTTATACCAGTTGGCCCAAGAGAGTACTAAGATGACTCTAGAGCTCTCATTACATATTCTACATAACTCTTAGCAACTCACACTACACTCTTAGGATATACTCCACATTCACAGCCACAGACAGATCACTTTGGCACATACAGTTCACATGGTTACCTCTATGTATATAGAGCTAGTCATTCAGATTCAAGTAGATAGTACACAACATCAGCCATAGATTATGCTATAAATGTTACTTGATCATGGATTAATCACACTAACTATAGTATGACATAGACCTATTAGTATATTATCATAGCATGATGGTAACCCATTTTGTCTTTTTCATAGGATCATAGGCCATGATATAAACTCATATACAGCTTTACAACAGAGATTGGGTAAACTACAAGTTCATGATATTATTTAGATTACATTTCCACCAGCACTATCTTCACCATTTCCACTAAAGACATCTACTACCATAGCTAAACATCCTAGAGGAGAATCATAATCTTCACCACCAGAGCCACCTTCAGTTTGACTTCAATAGGATGACACCATGTATACAGAGTTTATAGCATATGATGATACTTATGATGATGATATTGAGGCATTTGATGATGGTTTTGATCCCTTCCTCTATCTCTATCCCCAGTGGGCTCCATCCTTGAACCCTTTACCCCCTCCAGCCTAGTCTTTTATGTCATTATGTACATATTGCTTTATTTATATGCTTTTATATATCCTCTTTTCAAAATGCTTGTACATAGTTTCTTTTTTATTACTTGTACATAACTTCTTTTTGATTTATTGTACATAGTCTTCTTGTGATTGATTGTATATAGCTTATATATCAAAAATCCAAAAACAATACAAAATTTCAAAATACCATAAACATTTCAATTGTATGCATCATCTATGCTTTACATTTCTACTCCTATGTTAGACTTACATTTATTGTTCAATGTTATTGTTTATCAATTTATCTACATTACCATGCTTCAATTGATCTTCTTTAAGTGTGTGTAGTGACATCTAGATTCTTGATTACTTCACTCTAACCATTGAGGAGCCACCCTAATTCTACATTTGACACATACATCGATATACATACCCATTGGACACATCTTCTACATGACTACACCATCCAAGTTATGTCATTCCCACGCCACACACTCTAGCTATCATGTTGATGTACATTACTTACTACCTTACATAGATTACTCTATCAACATCTCACTAGTATATAGCACTTATGTATCTCTTATCATATACCTAGTCTTGTATTAACATGCCTTGCATACATTCACTTCTTGCTTTGATTAGTTAGATTCGATTGTATTTCTAGTCTTTACATGTTTCCCTTTCTTGCTTAGCATAGCTAGATTATTTACATTTTTCTATTCCTATTTGTCTCTTGTGTGTGCCTTAGGACATTTTCCAATGTCTTTTACTTCTATTATTGTGTGTGCCTTAGGACATTTTCCAATGTCCTTTGCCTGTACTCTTCTATGTGATTGTGGCTTTCATGCCAACTTTGCTTGCTTCAATTATATGTTTATGTGGAATTTGAACGTGCATTGTATGTTTGCTATCTAATTTGAGTGACATGTGCTCATATCCCTTGTTTGCTTGGCCATTTGGCCACTCTTGTATGCTTCTTGCCTTGCATGCTTGTTTGTTTTGCAATGTCATGATCCACATCATACATTATATTGCTTTCTTAGATGCCATGATGGACATCATGCTCCATCCATCCTTTCCAAAAAATAATTAACAACTAACTAAACTTCTAGTTCTAGTTCAGTACATTATACATGCTATTACATTATTATATCTATCTAGGCATACCCCTATTGATCTAATAATCTCTCATTACAAACCATGCTATATCTTAAGATATCTTATCGATTATCATTACTATATCAAATATATTTGTAGCATAACACACTTGTAGGGATTTTTCTTCTGAGGGCAGTCATTATAGGGTCTTCATTCCTAACCTCATAAGAAGGGCCAACAAACAAGGGTTTTTTCATGAATATCATAACTCCTAATAGTCAAAAAAGTAGTTTTTAGAACACCCAAAATAGCAACTAGACATCAAACTAGACAGAATAGACTAGGAAGATAATGAAAATGTCAGAACAATCGTCAGATTTAGCCTAAGATAATAATGCCAAGATTGGACTATAATGTCAAGCCCTTTAGTGTTTGTTTTTAATGCTCCTATCCAAACATCAAAAAAATATACTTTCTAGAAGCAGGAAAAAAAGTCGATTCAGCTACAGTTTTTGCACAGTCAAACTAGTTCAGAATCAGTAGTTTTTAGTACACTTTTGCTCAGAGAATCTAGATATTGGGGGCATCATGCATAGCATGATGGATCTCACTTCTATTTTTAGATACGATAGTTGATATAAAATCTAGATCATAATCCATGTTTTAGACACTAGTAATTGGGGGTAATATGCACAACACATTTATTTTCTTTTCTTTCCAAGTCAGTATTACCCAGGCATTCTTAGTAGTTGCATGCCTCCATATGCAGGTGGTTGGCATCATTTTGGAGTGGCTTTCATACAAGCCTAACTTCCATATTTTAGAGTGGCTTTCATATAAGCCTAGTGTACCAATTTTGGAGTGGCTTTCATACAATCCTAATCTCCATCTTTCGAAGTTGTTAAGAGTGGCCTAGTTTCTAGCATACATTCAACTATCCACACCAATATTGTTAGATCATAGTACATTCATGGGCTTTAGGAGACATCTCATATGACACTCATTTCATACCAGTATCAGTTCATAGTTTCACTTCACAAGGTAATGATGGAGCCAAAGGACTAGCTAGCCTTTGTTATTGAGCCACCTACTTAGAGGGATTGGACACACAGGCTAAACATTGATTAGAACATGCATGATCACCTAGCTTAATTTAATAGGTGATGATAGAGTTAAAGGGCCAACATTTACATTCTTGAGCCACTTTTAGAAAATTGATCACTTATCTTTGTTTGCGATATTAATCTTAGTTCAACATCATCTAGTATTACTCAGCACCATAATAAGTTGTGTATTGGTTTACATACCTGATGAGGTGTATTTATTCCTCTCTCTTCTTCTCTCTCTTACCTAGTATTGTATGTTCTTATTTTATATATAGTGTATCTAGTAAGAAATTATCTACTCATTGTTTTCTTTTATAAATTTACACTTCATAACATGCTCTCTCTATGCACACCCAACATCACACAAGCTTCATGGGTTTCACCCTTATAGGTAAGTTTAGGTATGCTTTCTATTTTTTTCCTTTATCCTAGTATTTTGCTTTGCTACATCACTAGAATAAAGGGGAGGCAAATGTAGTCATATAAAATATGAAAATTGGTAACTTGAGTGTGGCTAATCACACCCAACCTATAAGTCCCTCTTGTTTGCTCTCATGACCCTCACAAGCTTATTTTCACTGATTCCCAATCATCCATAGCATTTTAGACCTAATACTAGCTTAGTTAGACTTCTCTTTCCATGACAAATCCATCCCCCAAGTCCCGTCAACTAAAGACAATAGCGCCCAACTTGGACTATAGCATCGGTACCACTGGTGTCCACTTTTGGTATTCCTGTCTAAGTGTATTTTTAGCCCCAATGGTCAATTCCTTATAGTTCCTATTCCTCCTCTTTATCAACCTAATGAAATCACATTCAACCCATGACCAATAGATCCCTATGAAATCCAATTCAAAGATCATTTGGAAGTTGTTGGCAATTATCACTAAGCAAGTAAGAATATAAGCAAGACTACTCAGACAATCTTCCCTATTTTATATAAACAAACAACCAATATTATTATAAGATTATCCAAATCCTTACACTAATCCCTAGCCACCTCAAGCACATCTAGTTTATCATTTTGCATCTTCATACACACTATTGCATAAAGCACATCAAGTGAGAGAACTACATATGGCTTGATCCCTCTTCAGAGTATTGGTATGTAGGCAGCATGCCCACACAAGGGGTGTGGATACATGTTCATTGAATCTTACACATGATAACCCCCCCTCTTTCTCAAAGTTGGTTAAAGTACAAAGGATTATAGGGTTTGAAGACAAAATCTACTCTATAGGGAGTTCTATAGACATCCAGTAGTTGAAACTTCACAGGTAGGCTCACATAGACATAGTGAACAAAACCTAGAAAGCTCAGGTCTCTTAGATAATAGTGTAACAAGTGAAATATAACATTGGTGCCATAAATTTCATATTTTAGTGCTCCTATCCAATCATAAAATGAAAGCTATGTCATGATTTGTGATAGTGTCCCAGTCCTGCACAGTGAATTTTAGACTCTATCTCAGTCATCTCAACCAGTTTCTAGATAAGTATTATTTTCTATCCCTTATTACTATTTTTAGAAAGGTTAAAATTAAAATTAAATTTATACAGATCATTATATTAATTATCATATATTTATTTACTAATTTTACTACTCAGACCCTTAAACTAAATTAGGAATAATACACCAATATTCCTACAATTGTTAAATCAACTACATATTTGAGTTGTTTATTCTCTTTATTAACACCTTAGTAGATTTTTAGTGTATAATATAATTTTTTATAATTATTTTAAACTATATAAAACATCCTTAGACTTCCTTTCACCACTTCATGACTATGTTTGCCATTTTGCCATGACATGCTTATATGTTGTCAAAAAGACTTGTTGGTTGTAGGTCAACATTTTGAGTTTTGGGATAAAATAACTTCATAAGTGTTTTTTTTCAATGGAAATTTGATACTCTATTTCATTTTATCTCTACCCAACTTAAAAATTTACAACCTCATCATTAATCATACTCTTTATGTCTAATATTTGTTAGCAGGTATGTATGCAGTCAACAAGACTTAACACCCTTTTCATTATGTGTTATTCATTATTGAGTTTGGTTGATTCATTGGAAGTATTTAAGGAATAATTAAATTTGTATTTAAGTCTTAATCATTCTCCTCATATACTAAAATCACATTGAATGTCCATTTACACCCCTCATAGTCTTTTTTTGTGCTTACACAGTCCTACTCAAGCATGCAGTCTTGTCTGAGTTACAAAATGAAATGAAGTTTGAGATAATAAGACACTTTAGGGTGTTTAAATATACCTCATGAGATATTATAAATATGTTATTTAAGTTATCAATACAAACATTTGATGTTAATGATGACCTACAGGTCTACAGACTTATAGGCTCATAACATCCTCTTGGACAGGTCTTAAGAAGGCATTGCAGCCTCAAACCTTGGAGTTTATCAACAATTGACACTTTAGATAAGTGTGACAAAAAATTTATACCTTAAACACACTCTATGTATATTTATTTCATTCACTCATACACAAGACAATATGCCACTTCCCTACACATAAGACTGTCATGTGCAAACTGTCAAAACAAAGACATTGGACCCTATGCCTAACATGATCATGAATAAACATGGATTATATGTTAGGGTTAGAACAATTTTTAATAGACCATTCTTTATCATCTTCATCCATTGGTCTAACTTCATAACTCCATTCTTGATATAAACTAACCCAGGAAAGGATTTGAAGTTCATTTTCTACCCCTTAACTTCTTAATGATTGTTCATAAAGTTAAGGCGATTAACCAGGAAACCAATTCCACAAAGTATAAGATCATTAGGTTTCCCTTATATGGACAAGATCTTCATTTCTAACTTTTTCTCTCCTACTTTTACCAACTAAAAATCAAACTACCTTCTAGAGCTGCCAAGGAGAGTGATAGGAAAAATGAATAGGCTTTTGCCTTATTTTAGTTTCAAACCTCCTCAAATACATGGATTTGAACCTATACAAACTAGAGGAATTTGTAAGAGTGCTTGTAAGTGGTATCTCCTCTTTAACCTATATGAACTTCTTGAAAACCACTCTTTTTTACTTGAGAACTATCACATTCGACATAAAAATTGATTAAAATAAATCAATAAGTGTTCTTTGAACTTCCTCATCCCTGTATGGATGTGGGATGATGTGTCAACCGCTCCATTCTTCTCCAAACCTATCACTTTATTACCATATTCCCTTCTTGGATGTTACAAATGATCAAATAAGCATTTTAAAGTCGGTTATAATGTTAGAAATGGATGTTGACTTCACTAAATGCACTTGTATGGACCATGAAATGCATTAAATGACTCTGACTTGGATTGCATGGCATGACAAAGACTTTTGAACCCTTTGACACTATTGAGCCTACTTGACCAAGATAAGTCATGACTAGATAAGCATGATACTAACAACACAATTACCTTAAAATCGTCAAAAGTACCTTAAACAATGCTAACCATGCCTTTTGAAGGATTTTAAAACCTAAAAACCAAGGTGAAGGCTTGAAAAGACAAGATTTTTGTTAAACTAGTCTATGGTAGCCAAATTTTGGCTAACATATTCCGTGACCTCCTAGGAATCTGTGCTTTCTATTCATCTAGACCAGTGGCTTAGAAGATTCATTGGCATATGGAGTCATGACTACAACTTAACTTGGGGGAAAATGAGAATAAGAGTTGACAACAACCTTGAAACCAACTTATCTAAATAAACTCAAGACAAGACATTACACCATACATGTGTCATAAGACACTTTGAGGAAAGACAAAACAAATCAAAAAGACACAAACTTATGCTTGAAGCACTTAGGGAACACAAATACCTACTCTAATATGTACAAATTTGTAAAACTAACCTCAATAGCATGGCTTCAAATGTATCCCATTGACTAGGATACTCAACTCCTCTCTATTGAGTATTTAGTAGTTGTAAGAACCCATTTATAGCCTATACAAGATGGAGTATTGATCATTCTAATGAAGTCAAAACCCCACTACATGAATGGTTTTTCAACCTAAATATGATTAAGAGGAAGATCTACAAGTATTTGTTTTCCTACAAAGAGTGCACACTTTTGACATCGTCTAACCCAAGCATATGAATCCTTGAATAGGATAGGCTAATAGTAACCAACCTCATCATTTTTATAACAGTAGTTTTAGGTGTAAAATGACCTATAGTTGGTCCATTATGGAATTTTTATATGAGCCTATCAATCTAATTTGTTTCCACACATATTAGCAACATTCCATTGAGGTCTTTCCAAAAAAAAAACCCATCCACAAGAACATAATATATTGTTTTCAATATGAAGTATCTCCTTCTTGCTTGATCTAAACCTGTAGGACACTCATCTGTTTAAATGAACCTCACCATTTATTATGTCCAACATGGATAAGATAAAGTTACAGCTATACTAGGAACCTCTTGTAATGCCAAAAATATCTCTTCTTCTTCCTTTAGTTCTGATGCTAGGTGTTCACATATCCCTTTCACTCTTATTAGCTTAGTAGCCTTGATTTCAAAATTATACCCCATCACCTTAGTTATCTATCCAACACTTTTCTCATTCAAGTCCTTATTCAAGAGGAAATCTCTTATGCTTATATGAGTTACCATGACATGTATTTTTTTGTTGGACACCATATGCCTAAACTTCTTAAAGCTTCTTATAACTGCCAATAATTATTTCTCAACATATGTATACCTCTCTTCATAGCCTTCAAACCCTTGACTAATAAAGGCTATAAGTTATTCAATACTTGATTATTATGTTGTATTAACATAGAAGATATGGTTTCAATGTTGGAAAAATTATAAAAGAAAATTTCTTTAGATAAATCAGGATTGATTAGTGTGAGTTTTTTAGCAATAGCTTGTTTGATGGCCTCAAAACTAGCTTTCCCTTCCTTGGTCCAAACAAATGCTTGATGCTTTTTCAACATATTTATTATAGGGCTCACAAGGTTGGTAAATCTAGGTATGAATCTCTTAACAAAATTGATCTTCCCAAGAAAACTTTGCAAAGCTTTCTTATGTTTGGGTAATGACAAAGATATTATGACACTCATCCTATCAGGGTCTATATCAAACCCATTCATAGAAATAATATGGCCAAGTATTTACCTTCATGAACAAAAAAAAACACACTTCTTGGGATTGAGAGAAACCCCATATTTCTTGCACCTTTCAAATATTCTCCTTTGATGATTCAAGTGATCACTAGCATCTTTAGATAAAATGGTTATGTCATCAATGTATATTAGTAATATCTCATTGATCAAACCTTGGAAAGCCATATCCATGTCTCTTTGGAATGTGTCACCTGCATTGTACAACCCAAATGTCATTATCTTGTAGGCATATTTACCCCATTTAGTAGTGAAGTTTGTCTTACATTGATCTTCTTCTTTTACTAACACTTGGTTGTAACCTGAATAGCCATCCAAAAGTGAGAAATGTTGAGAACCTACCACTACTTGAAGGATTTTCTCCATTGAAGGTAGAAAATAGTGATCCTTCAATAACACCCTATTCAAGTCTATAAAATCCACACATAACCTAATCTCACCACTCTTATTTCTCACAAGAATAAAGTTGGCAACCCATGAAGAATGTTTGATAGGAAAGATAATTCTTTACTTTATCAACTTGGTGAGTTCTTTTCTTATTAGGACCTCCACTTTAGTATTGATGGGCCTTTGCCTTTGCCTTATATTCTTAGCATTATGATCAAGTTCTATAGTGTGTTGCACCAATGAGGGGTCAAACCCCTTGAGGTCACTATACTCCCAAGCAAAGACATCAAAAAATTCTCTACATAACTCAATAAATGCAACCCTCTCAGATGGAGTACATACTTTTCCAAGATTTAGGAGTTTATAATTGAATATAACCACTTTATCATCATGTTCTTCTTTTGTATACATGTTTATTTTATCTCTCCTTATTTTATCACTCTCATTGAATATATTCTCAAGAGTAACCAACCCTTTAGGAAGATTATTAGATCTTAATTGTACAATTTAGTCCCCATATTTGTGTTGTAACTTAAAAGAAAACTCAGCCTTTTATTGGAGAAAACATGATATTTATTTTTCACTTTCAAACACTTGTTAATTGAAATCATTATCCAGTATTGAAGGCTTTACAACTACCATGATGTGTGGTTGATTTTTTAGATTCTTAACATCACTGAGGATATCAAATTGTGCTCTAACTGATGCCAACCTATCATTATGTTTAATCCAAAATTTAGAAGTTCTGGTTGATAAATATTTCAAGAATATAGAAACAACATAGTAACAATGAATTCTCTGAGAAGAGATGTATTATTACTCAAGATCACAATACAACTATATGCTTATCTCTGGGAAGAGATGTCCAATTTTCCATTTTGGGTTACGTCTTCATTTATACCTATTTAGAAAGTAGGGGGAGGATGTGGAAGGTCACCAATCTTGAGGGAGATTAAGTGGTTTGACTTCCATGCTTTAAAACAATACAAAACTTGAGGAATTACTATTTTTAGACTACACTACTAAAATTGAAATTTGGGGCACTTCCATTGGGTTTTATGGGCTCAAAATTCATAAATAATATCTACATGCCATCTCATAGTGTTATCCTCATTCTTAGATTTCCAACGGTTCAAACATTGAGTCAATTGGAGCTATGGTGCAAAAGTTATGGCTCTCGAAAGTTTCGTCATCAATTGGGGTGGAACTGTCACCCAAATTATTGCCTAAATTACTGCCCAAATCATTCTTCCCTCCTTGAAAAGCACTTGTCCCCATTGCATCAATGTTCCTCATTAGGTGTGGTAGTTGTGTCTTGATTTGATTCTCTATGAGCCACTCACCTTGGTGGCTAAGCTGGCCCCTTTTGACCACTCGATAAAGCGGAATAAAGCGTCCTCTTGTTGTCTTCATCGAGGTGTCCACAATTTGATCCTCCTCCACTAGAGAAAAACTCTATGGATCAAGCTCATCAATGTCAATTTGTTTTTCTATGACTGAAGTGTCTAATAGAGGTGGATGATATGGTTTGAGGATCTCCACATTGAATATTGGATGCAAACCAAGGTAGGCTGGTAGGTTTAACTCAAAAGCATTTTCTCCAACTTTTCTGGTGATGGTGTAGGGACCATGTTGTAGAGGCCAAATTTTTTTGTGTGGGCCTACAATTCATTCCTTTTGAAGCTGCAACCAAACCTTATCACCCACATCAAAATGGTGTGCAATCCTATGTTTGTCATCGCATTGCATATACTTCTGATTCATCTTCTCTAGGATGTCATGAACTTGTTGCTGGATGTGTTGCATTTGTTCAATGAACTTTGTTGATTTTTATACCTCAAATCTTCCATGAGGTGTGTATTCCATGGTGGAGAATGGAATATCTATATCAATTGGTGCCATGGGTTAGAACTCAAAGCATACTTGGAATGGACTGTGCTTGGTCGAGCTATGTAGGGCCTAATTGTATCCATGTTGTATGAAAAGAAGCCCCTCATCCCATGTTCATGGATGTTTGGAGTGATACATCTGAATCATATGAATAATCAAGTAGTTCACCACCTCTAGCTAACCATCAGTCTGTAGACTTCATCAGCTTGGTATCCATCATCTTCCATAGAGTGGACTAGAAGATGCTCAGGAACCTGCTATCTCGATCTAAGACAATGGACTTGGGGAGACCAAAAAGGAGCCATGCAGGACTAAAATATAGTTGAGTAGTTTCTTTAGTAGATATATTTTTCTTACAAGCAATCATGATAGCCATTTTTGAAAAATGATCAACTACCATAAAAATGTAGTGCTTACCATGCTTTAAAGTGGGCAAACCTGAGAGAAAATCCATTGAGATAGATTCCCAAGGCCTAGTTGGTTTTGGCAATGGCATGTACAATCCTTGATTCTTATTTTATTTCTTGGCTATTGCACATGGGGTGCAATATTTGAGATATCTTTCCACATCCTTTCGCATATGGGGCTAGTAGAAGTGTTTTTGAAGAACTGCCAATGTCTTCTCTATACCAAAGTGTCTAGTTGTCCTACTAAAATGTGGTTCCCATATCATCTTCTGTTACTCTGCAGCTAGAACATAGATGTGCCCCATATGATAGAGGATATTATCTTTCAAATAGAAATCAGAAACATGTTTACCTTTTTGAAGCACCTGATATGTATCAGCAAAGGTAGGATCTACTTCATATAGAGCACCCCAAGTGGCAGTCTCATGTCTGCATAAGTCAAGAACTATTGTGACTACAATAATTGGTGGATGGCTCAAACAATCTATAGCTGTATTTGAGATCCCCTTTTTGTGTTTGATTATTAGATGGAATTTTTGAAGATATGTGGCCCAATTTTGGTGCCTCTCATTTCATAGTTTTCTCTGTGTCTAGATGAATTCCAATGGTCTGTGGTCAATGTGGATGACCATCTCTTTTCCCAAGATGTAGTGTTTCCATTGTTTGTAGGCTTGCACAATGGAATAGAGATCCTTATCATATGTTAGATATTTCCTAATTATATCAGTGAAATTTTCACTATGATATGCAATAGGATGGCCATGTTGTATTATGATAGCTCCCATGGCATATTCAGATCCATCTGTCATCAACTCAAAAGGTTCATGCAAATCTAGCAAAGCAAGAGCAGGGGCTGAGCAAAGTCTATTCTTCAAATTCTCAAATGCCTTTTGTTGTATTTCACCCCACAAAAATGTAGCTTTAGTTCCTCCTTTAGTCACTTAGGTTAGTGACCAAGCAACATGTGAAAATCTAAGAATAAACTTGTGATAGAAATTTGCAAGACCCAAGAATCTGCAAATTTCTATGAGGGTCCATGGTGTGGTCCATTATCGAATAACTCAAATCTTTTCTAGATCAACATGGACCCCTTGCTCATTCACAATGTACCTGAGGTACTAAATTTTTGTCATCTTAAATGTGCATTTGTCAAGATTTACATACAACTTGTGCTCCCGAAGAGTTTAAAGCACCTTACGAACATGTTACAAATGTTCCTCCCATGTTCTGCTATAGATGAGTATGTCATCCAAGTAGACAACCACAAATGAGTTGGTGAAGGGTCATAGGATGTCATCCATCATCCTCATGAAGGTTGCAAGTGTGTTAGTTAAGCCAAAAGGCATAACCAACCATTCAAAGAGCCCCTCCTTAGATTTAAATCTACTTTTCCAGACATCAGTGGGATCAATGGGAATTTGGTGATAGCCAGATTTGAGATCAATTTTGGTGAAGAACTTTGCACCATGGAGTTGGTCCCGTAAGTCATCAATCTTAGGGAGAGGGTAGCGATTCTTCACAGTGATTTTATTCAGGGCTTGATAGTCAATGCAAAGCCTCCATGTTCCATCTTTCTTTGGTGCCAAGACAATTGGGCCGCCACAGGGTGAAGAGCTTGGCCTGATGTGACCCTTTTGGATCAATTCTTGAATTTGTCTTTTTATCTCATCATTCTCCAAAATTGATCTGCGATACATAGGACTGTTAGGCAAAGGTGATCCTAGGATCAAATTGATAGAATGTTTTACCTGGCAATGCAGTAGAACTCTTGTGGGTGACTTGAATAAGTCATTATATTCTCTTGTGATTTGTCCTATCTACTTTTGTTATTGTGTTGATTGTGTAGTCAACACTGCAACATCGGCCTTCTTGGGTTTCTGTGGTTTGACCACCATAAGAACAAATTGCTTTGTCTTCTCCACCAATCTCTTACATTGCTTAACATTGATCAGGGAGATAGATGTGGGAGGTGGTACCTATGGTACCCTATAGTGCCATGTTCCAAAAGTGAGGGTGATTCTTCAAGTTCATGATTCATAGATGCCATGTCATTCATACATGAATGGTTGACCAAGGAGTACATCACAAACATCTAAATTGACCACATCACACAAGACTTCATCTTGGAAAGGTTTTATTGCATATGAAAGAAGACACTGATGGGTGACACAAAGGCCTCTCCCTAGGCTCAACCATCTAATATTGTATGGCTTTGGATAAGGCTTCATGGATAGATTCAAAATTTTCACAACTTTAGCAGAGATTAAATTCTTTTGACTCCCACTATCAAGAATGAAATGCAAAGGCTTACCTTTTACCCATAATTTGGAGTGAAATAATCTTTCCTTGTCATCTAGCCTTTCCTCACAAGTTTGTGATGAAGTGACGATGGTGTCGGGCTCAGCATATACAATTTCTTCTTCATCCTCTTTGACTATGGGTTGTGTATGAGATAGAGTAGTAGATGTCAAGTATTGTGACTCAAAAAGCAATGACTTGATGGCTCGACATTCTTCTTTAGAGTGAGTTCCAGTTTTGTGGTAATCACACCATTTTCTAGCCTTCCCCTTCTGGGGTTTCTTATCTTGAAACCCCTTTTGCTTCCAATTTTGGCCTAATGTTTGACCTTCCTTGTCACTTTTCCATTTTGAGGGCTGACTCTTCGTATTCTTTCTGCCATGCTTCCGCTCAATCTTCACTACGAATTTGTATGCCTCACTAAGGGCTTCTAAATTGAAGAGTTCCATTTCCCCCTGTATGTACCATTGTAGTCCACTATTATATTTGAGAGTCTTATGTTTCTCACTTTCTTGGATGCCCAATCTTGCAGACAAAGAATGAAAAATATATGTGTAATCTTGAACATTTTGGTCCTTATTGTTGACCATTTTGGTCCTGTAGGCCAAAATCAGTCCCCCCTCTTTTTTTTGTTGTTCTGAGCCAGTACATTTTGATTTTGCACAAGTCTTGGAAATTTCTACAAACTCTACAGGTCCATTTCTATGAACTCTGTAGGTCCATTTCTACATACTCTGTAGGTTTTCTACGGACTCTGTAGGTTGATTTCTATGGACTCTACAGGTCCATTTATACAGACTCTATAGGTAGTTCCTTCGGTAGATGAAGAACCAGTTCAAAGAGTGCAAGGTTTTACAAAGCTTCTTCGAACTCTTGTTTGAAGAAATTTATAAGGAAAGAGAGCTAAAATGGTTCAAGACACTTTTCCTTAAGGTTGGGAAAGTGGTTCAACGATATGATCTTTCCATGAGTTAGCATTTTTGAACCATTGAACCATCAAATCGGTTCAATGCTTTGGTTCAACACCTTGGTTCAACGCTTTGGTTCAATGCTTTGGTTTAATGGCAAAGTTCATTGGCAAAGTTCAACGGCGAGGTTCAATCAAATGGTTCATCGACTTGGTTCAAGGCTTGGTTCAATTCAATTGGTTCAATGCTTTGTTTCAATCAGACGGTTCAATCACTTGGTTCACTCAGTCAGTTCAATGACTTGGTTCAGTAGGCTTGGTTCAAAGCTTGCTTCAAAGTGTTGGTTCAACATTTGGTTCAAAGGAGTGGTTCAATCAAAAAGTTTAAGAGAGCCTCCTGAAGAACAAGTGCCCTTCCAGAGGGCACTTGGTCGGCAATAGCACCCTTCAGAAGGGTCATTTTCAAATTTCTTGAAGGGAACTTTTAAAGGTAGAGAAAAGACAAGGACCAATCCCTTCAGACTTTTTGTTCGAAGGAATTCCTTCGGATAAAAAGTCTGAAGGAATTCAGAGGGTCCAAAGCAGAAAGCCTGAAGAAAGGTGCATAAAAGACCTAGGCAAAAGCAAGAATAATTTCTTCAAACTTTTTGTCTGAAGGAATTCCTTCAGACAAAAAGTCTAAAGAAATTCAGAAGAAAAATAGCCACGGGAGAAGTGGCCGAGAAGAAAACCCGAAGGAATTTCAAAGTGGCAGAGACAATTCTTGCAGACTTTTGTCTACAGGAAAAAAGTCTGCGAAAAAAGTCTGTGGGGGAAAATGTCCATGGGAATTAGCTGAAGAGAGAAGGGTGCCAAAAAATCTTGAAGGGCAGATGCCCTTGTGGGAGACTCTCAGCTGCCAAAAGAAGGGCACTCCTCCAAAGCTGAAGGATCACCTTCCCTTCAGAAGGGTCCAAAGTTGAAAAGTGACAAAAGTTGAAGGAAATTACAAGGGGTGGCAGGCCTGAGGACATCAAAATCAAGCATAGCAAACTACCTATTGTAATTTCAAACGCAGTGACGGGTGTGCGAACATAAATTTCAAGGCTCATGAAATAGTCATTGATTTTGAAAAGCAAAATGGAAGAGCAACCCAAGGAACTCAGTGACCCACCAGGAAGATATCCCCAAGGGCTGAAGGAGCCAAAAAGAGACAAAACCAGGAAGAAGACAAAGTGCAAAAATAGACAAGATGACCCAGGTGGCAAAGGGAAGGTGAGTTATTTCCAGGTGGTCATCAAACGGTGTAAATAGTAAGTGGTGTGGCCTATTTTCTCCATTTTTCATTTATAAAGGGACAAACCGTATGATATCTAGAAAAAGCAGTCTTCTTTGCAAAAAAGAGGTGTGGCCCGTGCTTTCACATTAATGTTTGAATGCCAAAGTCAGGATCAGCGATTACACAGTATGGTTTTAGCAGGCATTTTCTAGAAGAATGACATCAGCAATAGTGACTTCCTCTTCCCGATGCTCTCAATGCACATGGGTTAACTTGTCAAAGAGCGCCAAAATCTTTTCCAAAGTGGCACCTTTACTTCTTCTCCTCTTTCTATATATTGTTTTTTTTCATTTTGAGAAGGGGATCTCTTAGCCTTAAGGCAAATCTCTGCCCAAAAATCTCTAGGTTTGTAAGGCAGAACTCTACCGAATATTTTACCTTGAATCAAGACTTAGCATTTTTACCTCTATTTAAGCTTGCACTCATGCATATGTCTATGTTTTCTTTTGTGTTAAGTCATTTTCTTTGATACTTTTCACAGAATGATTCCAGCATGTCTAATGCATTGTGAAGTCTCTTCTTCTATAGGTTTTCCAGAAGTGTCTACAGTAGGAATATAGGTGCATGTGAATAGGCTGCCAAAGTGTGTCTCAGAACACCTTTGATAGTTCCTTCCTCCCTGTATCTCTACGAACTCTTGACTCACTGATATAGAAGAGTTTCTCACATCGGATGCAGTGTATGACAGCTTCCTCTTGGTGAAAAGTGTATGTTTGGGCTGGGTGGGTCATCTTTTTTGGTGTATCACCTTTTAGTTTAGGTCTAGGTTCTATTTTCAGCATCTTTCTCCCTTTTCATCCCCCCCTTTTTCATTTATTTTCTAGCAGTAGGGAATCTAGGGCCTAAAAGATACATTAGTGGGAGCTAGCCCTTACCTAGAGACTCTCCCCTCCAGCATCACTGATCTCACAGGTGAGAGGGAAGTTTCTATTTTGACGTGTGGAAGGCAGGAGATCAGCCTCCTGCCCAGGGTGCAATCCACTGCATCAATAGTTTTTAGCATGCCCAGTGGGACCAACTAGGACAAGTTGTGTCCAAAGAGTTGAAGAATTTTTGGTGTGTTCTTTAACCAACTAGCCTTTGAAGGTTTTTGCATCAACACCAATTGTGACTCTGAGTTGAATCAGCTAGTTAAGCAGTTCTAGTGCCATCAAGAAATCTTATTTTTTGTATGTATAACTTTGCTCAGCATAATTGGCCCCTTTTTCCTTCATATAGTTTTAATCAAGCTCAAAATCCTTATGGAATCATCCCAAGTGGCTTTCCTAGTCTTCCTCAACTCCCTCAGGTCACTGATCCTGATGGCACGCTCCTAACTTGGAGGGAAATAGTGGAATCATGGGGCAGGAAAGAGGAGAAAGGTTTTACTCAAAACCTTGAAGAATTCGAAGCTGCTCCTACTCGTGATGATTCCTATGACCTCCAAGAAAGGCTCTTCCAAGAAAACATAGCCAGAGAGAATTGCAAAGTTATAATCTAGAGAGAGATTCCTCAACCAATGTGTGATGGATGGTTCAGACTCAACGGCACATTCCATGTCTGAACACACCCCATCTACACACCTCCAAGAGAGCTATCAGGCCACACCTGATATAGATGAAGTGCTGACCAAATGGAAGGAGAAGAATCATTTGATTCTAGCTCAAGGATTGCCTCCTCTTCCACATGGTTTTTCCACTTCATCCTTTCTCAAGGAGGAACCTATTTTGTAGGAGGTAAGTGAGAAAGAAAAGATCCAATTTTCAGCTCTCCAGGAGGCTGCCATGAGTGATAATGAAGAAGAAATCATCATCGATGCTCCTTTTGAAGACTTCATTAGCAATGGAGAAGACTCAAGTCACGCATACATGCGAATGTTCTAGCAATATGAGGAGGAACGTAAGCATGGTGAGCTCTTTCCTCCTTTGTTTGATAAACTTCCTTGTTGCTTCAATGAGGAGGACAACTATGCTGAGGAGCCTGAATTGGAGGAGGATCATATGAATGTATTTAAACATCTAGAGACCTTGATCTTTGACGAGAAAAAGGAGAGGCTTGTCCATCTTGAGGACAATCTTGAAGAAGAGAGTTTTGAACAAAGAGGTGATGTTCTGTGGGATGAGCAATCAATTTGTGATTCCATTCTAGACATCACAATAGTCACCCTTCTTCAAGAAGGCCATTGAGGAGCAGAAGATGAGTTTGACAGAGTCTTCAACAAGGTAGAAGGAGATGAGCCAATTCATGATGCATTGTAAAGGGACCATGCACTACAAAGGGGTTATGGTGATGAGCCAGCAGCCATTGATTTCTTGGTGAAATGCACCAGCATGAAGGACTAGCATTCAACAAGCTTCCAGTAACAAGAAGAATACATATATGTTGGAATCAAGTTTGAATTTGATCCACTCGAATGCAAGCCAATCGAGGAGGTAGGCAAGAGGATCAGGTCACCAAATCTCCTTTTCATTTAGCCACTTGTCTAGCACCATAAGTCTTCTTGCCAGGAAGGGGATTAAGAAGCTTTCCATTTGATCCAGGAGGGATTTAAATATACCTGGTTAGCTATATATAGTAGTTTGCTTTGAGTTTCTTTCCTGCTTTCCCTAAAGTGTTGTTTGCATAAGTAGTGTTTTTTAGCCTTGTGTGTGTTTTCCTTTGTGTGTGGGGTAAAAGGCTTCATGATTGATTCTGGGATCTCTCAAGGCTATTATTAACCTTTCTTCAAAGTTGCATTCTGACATTAGTTCCCAATGGACTTCAAGGCAACTGGTCTCTAAGCATAGCAGGCATGCTTCCCCTAGGAGTCGCCAATTTGTTGACCATTTTGGTCCTGCAGGCCAAAATCGATCCCCCCCTTTTTTATGCTATTTTGAGCCATTACATTTTGATTTTGCACAAATCTTGGAAATTTATATGGACTCTATAGGTCCATTTATATGGACTTTGTAGGTCCATTTCTACGGACTCTGCAGGTAGTTCCTTTGGCAGATGAAGAACCAGTTCAAAGAGTGCAAGGTTTTACAAAGCTTCTTAGGACTCTTGTTCGAAGAAATTTATAAGGAAAGAGAGATAAAATAGTTCAAGACACTCTTCCTTAAGGTTGGGAAAGTGGTTCAATGACATGATCTTTTCATGATTTAGCATCTTTGAACCATTGAACCGGTTCAATGCTTCAGTTCAATGCCTTGGTTCAACGCTTTGGTTCAACGATAAATTTCAATGGTGAGGTTCAATCAAATGGTTCATCAACTTGGTTCAAGGCTTGGTTCAATTCAATTGGTTCAATGATTTGTTTCAATCAAATGGTTCAATCACTTGGTTCACTCAGTCGGTTCAACGACTTGGTTCAATGGGCTTGGTTCAAAGCTTGGTTCAAAGTGTTGGTTTAGCATTCGGTTCAATGGCTGGTTCAAAGGAGTGGTTCAATCAAAAATTTCAAGAGAGCCTCCTGAAGGAAAAGTGCCCTTGTAGAGGGCACTTGGTCGGCAACAACACACTTCAGAAGGGTCATTTTCAACTTTCTTGAAGGGCACTTTTAAAGGCAGAGAAAAGACAAGGACCAATTCCTTCAGACTTTTTGTCTGAAGGAATTCGGAGGGTCTAAAGCAAAAATCCCAAAGAAAGGTGCAAAAAAGACCAAGGAAAAATCAAGAATAATTTCTTCAGACTTTTTGTCCGAAGGAATTCCTTTGGATAAAAAGTCTGAAGAAATTTGAAAGGAAAATAGCCACGAGAAAAGTGGCTGGGAAGAAAACCCGAAGGAATTTCAAAGTGGCAGAGACAATTCTTGTGGACTTTTGTCCACAAGAAAAATGTCTATAGAAAAATTCCATAGGGAAAAAGTCTACAGGGGAAATTTTCCATGGGATTTAGTCGAAGAGAGAAGGCCACCGAAGAATCCTGAAGGACAGGTGCCCTTGCAGGAGACTCTCAGATGCCAAAAGAAGGGCACTCCTCCAAAGCCAAAGGATCACCTTCCCTTCAGGAGGGTCTAAAGTAAAGCTTGAAAGTTGAAAAGTGACAGAAGCCGAAGGAAATTCCAAGGGGTGACGAGCCTGAGGATGTCAAAATCAAGCACGACGAACTAGCCATTGGAAGTTCAAACATAGTGACGGGTGTGCGAATATAAATTTCAAGGCTCATGAAATAGCCATTGATTTTGAAAAGCAAAATGGAAGAGCAACCCAAGGAACTCAGTGACCCACCAGGGAGATAGCCCTGAGGGCCGAAAGAGCTAGAAAGAGACAAAACTAGGAAGAAGACAAAGTGGAAAAATGGACAAGACGGCCCAGGTGGCAAAGGGAAGGCGAGTTATTGCTAGGTGGTCATCAAACTGCACAAATAATAAGTGGTGTGGCCTATTTAATCCATTTGGCATTTATAAGGGGACAAACCGCATGATATCTAGAAAAATTAGACTTGTTTGCAGAAAAGAGGTGCAGCCCATGCTTTCACATTAATGTTTGAATGCCAAAGTCAGGATCAATGATTACACAGCATGGTTTTAGCAGGCATTTTCTAGAAGAATGGCATCAGCAACAGTGACTTCCTCTTCCTAATGCTCTCAACACACATGGGCCAACTTGTCAAAGAGCGCCAAAATCTTTTCCAAATCGGTGCCTTTACTTCTTCTCCTCTTTCTATATATTGTTTTTTTTATTTTGAGAAGGGGATCTCTAAGCCTTAAGGCAAATCTCTGGGTTTGTAAGGCAGAACTTTGCCAGATATTTTACCTTGAATCAAGACTTAGCATTTTTACCTCTATTTGAGCTTGCACTCATGCATATGTCTATGTTTTCTTTTGTGTTAAGTCATTTTCTTTGATGCTTTTCACAGAATGATTCCAGCATGTCTAGTGCATTGTGAAGTCTCTTCTTCTGCAAGTCTACGAGAAGTATCTGTAGTAGGAATATAGGTGCATGTGAATAGGCTACCAAAGTGTGTCTCAGAACACCTTTGATAGTTCCTTCCTCCTTGTATCTCTACGGACCCCTGACTCACTAATACAAAAGAGTTTCCCACATCAGATGTAGTGTATGGCAGCTTCCTCTTGGTGAAAAGTGTATGTTTGGGCTTAATGGGTCATCTTTTTTTTTGTATCACCTCTTTTAGTTTAGGTTTAGGTTCTATTTTCAACATCCTTCTCCCTTTTCATCCCCCCCTTTTTTCCATTTATTTGTTAGTAGTAGGGAATCCAAGGCCTAAAAGATACATCAAAGGGAGCTAGCCCTTATCTAGAGACTCCCCCCCAAGCTTCACCGGTCCCACAGGTGAGAGTGGAGTTTCCATTGTTGCATGTGGAAGGCAAGAGCTCAGCGTCTTGCCCAGGGTGCAATCCACTGCATCAACACTTACCTTGGTGAAGTTGTTGCCACTGTATGTACAGATCCTCATACGCTCCAATGAGATAGTATTATTCTTTCAATGCTTCCACAAAATCATCCCAAGTAGGTTCCACCTCAAGGCTAATGTCATCTGTATTGAACCTCTTTTTGTACACTTCCCACCAGTTTTTCACGGGTAATGATGCTTTCAAAAGAGCAAAAGTGATCTTTTCTCCATCGATGAATTTGTTTACAGAGAAGTAGGAAGACAATTGATCTAACCAATTTTCTAATACATCAACATTGATTTTGCCTTCAAATTTAGGAATATCAAAATTCACCTGAGCCTTGAAGGGTGTTGGGGCACTAAAAGGACATTCCATGGATGAGGAGCCAGGAAGTGTAGCTGAGGAGCCAAAATTTCCCATCGGGAGTTATAAAAGAATTTTGGAAAACTGTTGTAGCATCTATGCTTGTTGTCATTAGAGGGATTCATTCACCATTTCCTTGAAAGGATCGGATGTCTCAGTGTCATCCACCATTTGAAGTCATTTGGAGCGAATAGGTGGGTAGTTTGGAAGCTCTGTTGTTTCCCACCCAAGCTTCTTGTAGCCTGACCTCATCCTCGGGATCATACACTCTCAAGACAAACCGCTCTGATACCACTAATCCAAAACTCAAAAGTTCTAGTTGATAAATATTTCAAGAATATAGAAATAACATAGTAATAATGAATTCTCTAAGAAGAGATGTATTATTACTCAAGATCACAATACAACTATATGCTTGTCTCTTAGAAGAGATGTCTAATTTTCCATTTCAAGTTACATATTCATTTATACCTATTTATAAAGTATGGGGAGGATGTGTAAGGTCACCAATCTCGAGGGAGATTAAGTGGTTTGACTTCCATGCTTTAAAATAATATAGAACTTGAGGAATTACTATTTTTAGACTGCACTAGTAAAATTGAAATTTGGGGCACTTCTATTGGGTTTTAGGGGGTCAAACTTCATTCATCAAAGCTCAATACCATCTCATGGTGTTCTCTTCATTCTTAGATTTCCAACAATTCAAACGGCGAGTCAATTGGATCTATGGTGCAAAAGTTATGGATCCCGAAAGTTTCGTCATCAATTGGGGTGGAACTATCACCCGAATTGTCGCCTAAATTGCTGCCCGGATCAATGTTGGTTCTCTTCCCTTGGGACTGATTGGATGTTAAAAGCCTCAAAATCTTCAATAAGGTCCCACACTCTATGCTTGTAGGACTTCAACAATGTGTTCTTAGATGAATTCTTACCTCTTACTTGGTGTACAACTTGTTTAGTATCTCCAATAGCTTTTACTTTATTTACTCATTTCATCCTTGCCCATTGAAGCTCATGTGTAAGAGTTTTATATTCATCTACATTATAAATACAACTCAACTAAAATATAATGGCATAATAGTACCTTTCATTTTAAGGAGAAACAAGCATAATACCTCCACCTACTCCATTCTTATTTCTTGAGCCATCAAAAAATAATTTCCACAAACCATAACTAACATCATTGGGCTTAGAGAGAGTGGATATGGCTGTACCTTCATCATGTAAGCAATAGACCCCAAGACTAGCTTCTGTAACACTTCTATATGGGTCAAATTTATGATTTTTTGCCCCCCATTCATCAAGAAATAGATCTAAAATGTCTTTAAGATGAACAATTGGCTCTTGCTCACTTGGGTAATCCTCCTCATCAATGATCATAAAATTAACATTAGTGACATTTGGTTTGTATGGCTCAATTTGAAACCTTGAGATAGCTTCTAATTTTATGGTAACGTTGGTGTCATATCTTATCCTAAAATCCATGTAAGACCAATCTGATGAATAATAACCACCAATATTTGTCATGAAGTCCCTTGACAAGCAAAGGTAAAAGCAAGGTGATAAGTCAACAAAAATCACATCTTGATCAATGGATAAATTAGGACAAGCATGAAGAGTCAAATTCAAACACTTGATAACACCAATTGTCTTAGTGGCTAAACCATCTGTATGTAGTATACCTTTAGTATTAGGCTCATATTTGAGGCCTAGCTTATTCTCTATTTGCTTTGGCATTACTACGCTATGATCCCCACTATCTATCATACAATTATCCACCAAATAGTCACCAACGATCACTAAAACATAAAATGGAGGAGGCTTGTTCACTTTACCTTGTTATGACTCATTAGGATTGGATGTATTTGTGAACACAATAGTACCCTTTTTTTATGCTCCTGATGATGAGATGAGCTTAGATAGTTATTATTGTAGCATATCCCTTTGCCCAGGAATAGACAAAGAGTCCCACATAGGCATACTTACATGAAAATTTTTAATTTGATCCACTATGTTGAGAGAAGAATCACCAATCTTTGGTTGTCCTATAGGAATTATGACATCACTTTGGGCCTCTTTGGTTTGGTGTATCATCTTGATTTCTTTGAGATTATTGAGCCTAAGAATATGCATTAGGTTCTCTTATCCCTTAAATAATAGAGGGAATTACAGTTGAACCCTTTCCACTCTCTTGTGCTTCTTCAATATCCCTCCTTTTAGACCTAGTATTGGATACAATAGAACTATCCACCGCCCTATTTAAAGTTCCCACTTGATTCACTACACAATAGTCCCTTCTCAAAATTTTACAAGTTTATCACTTGACTGATCTTTCTCTCCAACACCCATAACTTAATTTGAAGCTTCAGATCATGTTAGAGAAGGAAATGTTCTATCTTATGCCATGCTAGCTTCATTAAACCCTCTATTTTGATTGATATATTTCTCATGAGATTGATTCCATTGAGTGAGCCATTCTTGCTCTTACATTAGATTGTTTTGGGTGGGTACCAAATCTCTTTAAGTGGAGGTTGCATTCAGGTTAAAACTTGTGGATGGTCCAACATTAGTGATATGACCTTGTTCTTGAGCATTTCCTTAAAAGGGTGGCCTATTTGATTGATAGGGATGATAATATTGGTGTGGATATTGATTAGTCCTATGAAACTAACTTTTTTGCCTCTCTATTACCATGACTTATTTGAAAGAGTCTTATGTAGCCCTTCCTAATCATTTGGCTTGATTGCTTGACTAGAGGCAACTAACTCATGACCAATTATGGTAGGAATTGGATCAAGAGTTGGAGTACGAGTTTGAATATCAGGAAACAAAGGCATAGGGGGCTTGGATAAATTTTTCCATCTTGAATCAGATTGTTCTCAACTCTAATAGCAATTTCATATGCATTTGGTAAGGTATTCCCATGCATAAATTAAATCATAACTGCAATATCATTGTTCAAATCCTTAAGGTAATATAGGAATGCATAGTTTGGAGTGGGTCTTATTAGAATTGGGATCCTAGCCCATGTCTTTTCCAACCTAGCATTAAAATCTTGCATGAATTCTTGAGGGGATCTTTTTATGGTGGTTAATTGCTTGACCAAGGATAAATGACCACTTTTATCTTCAAATATCTTACTCAATTACTCTCCCAAGTCATCCCACGAGTCAATGTAATTAGGGGATAAAGTTTTATACCACTATAAATCCTTGCCTTTAAAACTAATTGCCAACAACCTAATGGCCACATTTTCCTATGTTATGTTGTGGATGTTGCAAAAGTTTGTCATGTCCCTAATATGCTCAATGGGAGGAAGAGTAGTTTCTCCACTAAAATAAGGTACACTCTTAAGGGTAGCCACTAGTATGTTATCATATTGTGCAAATTTTAAGGGAGAACCACCATTGAAATAAAAAAAGAGCATATTTATATCCATACTACCATCCTTAGGAAGAATTGGATAGAAGGGAATATAAAGCTTTGTTCTAGGTGACTTGGTATAAGGGAGAGTATGAGGAACCTCTTTCTTTTGAACAAATATAAAGGTAATTCAATGATTTAAAAAGGGATACCTTGGATTTTTGAATGCCAAACTAGAACTCTTCCAAATACTTACCTTAGCATGATGCTCTTCTCTATTAGATTACCTTTAGAGGTTTCAAAACTACTCTTAGAAAGATTTCAAAGGAAGCTCTCAGGGTGGAAAGGAGCCTTGTTATCTCAAGATGCCAAGTGCCTTCTTATTCAAATCACTCTTCAAAATCTGCCACTTTATCGCATGTCCTTATTTAATATTCCTTCTAGTATTATTGTCAAGATTAAGAATATTCAAAAGCATTTCTTGTGGTCAGGGGCTAATGAGCATAATAGATATCATCTTATAGATTGAGAAAAAGTTTGTCAACATAAATATTTTGGTGTTTTAGGTATAAATAACTTAATATTAATGGATTTAGCTCTCACTACAAAGATGTGTTGGCATCTTCTTAAGGAAAATATGTTGTGGAATAATGTTATTAAAAATAAAAATCTTAATCATTTGGATATTTTTTATTTTTCTCCACTGATAATCTACCTAGTGGCTCCTCTTTTTGGAATAATCTTGTTCATTGCAGATCTCTCATCTATAATGGAAGCTAATGGAAGTTTGGTAATGGAAATCTCATATCCTTTTGGAAGGATAAATGGTGCTTTCCATCTCCTCTCTCTTCATTTACTTATGGGAAACCTTTATGCAATCCTCTTTCTTCTATCTTTGGGGATTTGGTGAGAGACTACATCAATGTGGATAACTCAAGGAAATCTTGGAAGCTTTTAATCCTGTAAGGGAGGAATCAAGAGTTATAGGTCCATCTTCAAACCCTTCAAAATAATTTACAACATGTTTACATCCCTTCTAGTGATAAGCCAAATGAACTAATGTGGATAGACACTAATCATGGGGATTATAGTGTTAAAACAGGTTACTTGCTTCTTAACAATCAAGTTGAGCCTGATACTCTTTGGAAAGAAGTTTGGAACAAGGGTCTTCTTCCCAAAATCAGTTTTTTTCTTTGGATTGTGGTTTAAAATAAAACTCTCATAGTGGAAAACTTAATCAAAAGAGGTCAGATGATTCCCAATAGATGCATTTTATGTAAGAAGCATGAGGAAACGACTAATCATCTTTTTATTCATTATCCTTTTGCAACTACTCTTTGTAACAATGTTCTTGCAAGTTTTAATCTTTAGTGGGTCACACTAGACAATATTCAAGATTCTTTAAAGCAATTAAAATCTCCTTTCAAGAACAAAAGAGCGAAAATGCTTTTGAAGTTGTCCTTTACCCATACTATATGGACCATTTGGCATGAGAGGAATAGTAAATTTTTTAAAGAAACTTAAAACAACACTAACTAGGCTAGTATCAATCTTTTCTCTAGGATTAGAGAAAAATTTTCCATTTGTAACATCAAGGAAGACCAACAACCTTTTAATATGAAAGAGGATATTACTATCATATGGAACATTTCTTTAGTTTTAGACTCTTCTACTATGGATAAGATTAACTATAGGAAAACTGTGAAATGGAAAAGTCCTCCTTCGGATTGGATAAAACGTAACTTTGATGCAGCTTCAAAAGGTAATCAAAGAATTACTGGAGGGGGAGGAGTCTTCAGAGATAGAAAAGGTGGTTTCATTGTTGCCTATGCTGGCAACATAGGAATATAATCACATCATTATGCTAAAGCTCTTGTTGCTCTTTGGGGTCTACACTTTGCTAAGGATTTGGGTATTTAAAAACTCCAAATTGAAGGAGATTCTTTAAACATCATCAGGTGTCTCAATAACTCCTCCACTCCTACTTGGACCATTAAACATTTTATTAATGAAGTCCTTATGTTATGTAATTCTCTCAATGAAACTAAAGTTTCACACATCTATAAAGAGGGTAACCAACTCGTCGATCTCTTAGCTAATGTTGGTGTTCAAAGTAACCAACTTCTTAGATGGACTGATTCACAAATCATTCCCAAACACTTCATCATCCAACTTCATAATGAGATAATCAGGTGTTAATTCTTGTCATAAGGACACTTGTTTGAGTTGTGATTTATATCACATTGGGACATGGAGTTTCATCACTTCAAAGATCATGAGTATCTCTCTCTTTGATTGGAAAGATCATTTCAGGCTTATTTTCACTTCTATATCTTATTTTGGTTGAATATTTTGTCGATCAGCGTACTGATAAACAAAATAGGTCTAATCAGCCAAAGTAAAAACATTAGTCATCCAAATGTGTAGGTTTACCACATCAGAAGGGGACTGATCTCTCCTCTCATCAAGGGGAGGTTCCCTATAGGTATGCTATATATATATATATATATATATATATATATATATATATATATATATATATATATATATATATATATATATAAACAGAAAATAATACTCATGGGTAGGACAAACCATCCATATCTCTTTTTTCAGAGATGATGTGTGCGGATCAAAGGCAAAACTCAAGGGAAATGATAGACAATACTCGTCTTCTTTCAGATGTACTATTCAGCAAACCACAAGAATACTCCTGGAAGTAACAACAAAATGTAGCAAAGGATGTAATAACTAGCAAATCGAGATGCAACACAAAGTCTTCACCTGGATTGCTCAAGAGTAAGATACGAAGGACAATGAGGGCACAAAGTTTCCCTAAGGTCCTTTAAACAAAAATGAAAAGAAAACACACTACAGGAAATTATGGGGGCACAAAGTCTCTCCACACTTGACCCTTTAGGACACCTTTCTGACACTGTCACTAATTCTACTTATTGAATTAAAGGAACATAAGATATATTGAAGAAAAAGACATAAGAACAATTTCCTCAACAACAAAGATATTACAGCACAAAGTCTGAAAAACCACTTGCTTTCTTATTCCAGTAACAAAATATGATCGGCAATCTGAGCTCAAAGTCTTAGTAATGCCTTACAATTTGGGCAGAGTTCCGTTCTCATTGTCAAAAAAGAGATCCCTATTACAATAAAAGAGAGTCCCTTATATAGCCTCTTCAAGAAGGACTCGAGAATAGTAATACATCATTTTGCATTGGAATCTGTTAAGAAGACATGCTGGAACTTAGGGGCATTTTACCCATTTGATTTTATCAATGCAGGGAAACAAGTTGCGCTTATTGAAAGTTTGCAAATTTCAATGTCCACCTGGTTATCTGATCTTATATTCATCATTCCTCCTTTTCTAGTTAATTAAATCAGGTCCTGGATTTAGTTTGTTGTTATGTTCCTTCCCTGCTTTCTACTGGTCTTGGCCTTGAAATCTGTGAATGTATTCTGGTCTATATGTTCAAAGGACCAATGGCTAATTCACTATGTTGAATTTGACATTTTTGGGCACGTCATTCCTTTGTCCTCTTTTGGCTTTTTTGTTTGGCACTTTTTCAGATTGAACTTGCCCTTTCGGGCCACGGCTTTGAAAAGATCCCTGAATGGCCTTCAGGCTTCTTGTTTTACATCCTTCTCGAAGGGAAGGTGACCCTTCAGCTTCAAGAATTGCCCTTTAAGTTGGCAGCTGAGAGTCCCCCGCAAGGACACCTACCCTTCGGGGTCCTTCGGCGGCCCTTCATAAATTCCCCCGGGCTTTTCCCTGCGGACAATTCTTAGTCTTTTTGAATTCTGAAAGAATTACCTTTACAAATGACCCTTCCAAAGGGTACTTTCATTGATCAAGTGTCCTCCGCAAGGACACTTGTCCTTTGGGAGACTTTTTTCTTTTGCATTGAACTGCCCCTTTGAACTTTGGCAATGAACCAACTGTTGAACCGTTCCATTGAACCTAGGCTTTGAACCTTTTCGTTGAACCAACCATTGAACTAAGTTTTGGTTCAACGGTTCAAACAAAGCCTTGAAACGACTGACGAACCATTTGATTAAACCAAAGAATGAATCAAAGTGTTGAAACAAAGCGGATGAACCAAATGTTGAAACAAAGCGTTGAACCGCTTCATTGAACCCACCTTTGAACCATTTGACGTTGATGTAGACACCGAAATCGTGTCTAAACCCTTGGTCGACTCCCCCCTGGTCCCCTTGGTCCCTTTCCACTTCTAACCATAACCCACCTATGTCTTATTAATTTAAAATAATTATCTATTTTAAATTAATAATTCTCCCTCTCCCCTTGCCACCTCACCACCCTAGGATGCCTTTCCTTAGATTCTCTCCACTACCCCATGCCAAGTCTTAAATACCTAAACCCTATTCATGACCTATTCCAACTTCTCTTCCCCTCTTTCACACGCCTATTAAGCCATCTTTGATCGTTTCTTACCATGACCAACGGACCCGGCAGTTGGGAAAACAGTCAAAAGGCTATTTTTAGCCTTTTTACCTACCTTTCAGCTGCTGAGTCGGTCAACTGTTGACCGACATCGATGATATTGCCGGCATCGGTTACCTTCAAGACTACATTCTTGACCTAAATGCAGGAGCCCGACCTTTCAATCTTTCAATCTCATTTTCTAATCTTTCAATTTGCCTTTCAACCTTCAACAATCAGCCAATCTTCTAGTCTTCAATCCACCAGACCTCTCACTCTCTCTCCCACAAGGCTTCTTCTCTAGCTACAGCAACAACATGTACTCTACATCAGCATCCACCAGCAATAGGGCCTTCACACCAGCAGCACCAGCAACAGGTACAACCCATCAGCAACATTTCTTCTCTAGCAGGTATGAGCTAAGAATGTTTCTTTATTTCATTTCAATAATCTAGGAATGTATTAGTTGTTAAGCTCCCATTCAGCACTTTCAGACCATACCTGAATCCTTATCTCCTTGTTGGCCTTCTCTATCCCTCTGTCCCTTTTTGACATTCTGTCCATTGCCCCAGACCTTTGCACAGACACCTCAAGCCATTTTGTTGATCCCAAACAGACCACAGACCCATCCACAGACCAAAAACTCGACCTGACCTCGTCCAAAGACTACTGCCCCAACTGACGCCGGCCTCAGAGACCACTGCCCCCACCGACGTCGGCAGACTAACCGATGTCAGCAGACCTTACAAACCGATGTCGAGAGACTAACCGACGTTGGTGACTGTGACCAGGCCGATAGCAGCATTCAGGTAAGAATTTGCTTCCATTTCCTTTTCAGTCTTTTATCATTCTACCTTTTATCAGACATTATTTTTATCAATCAGTGGGTTGACATCCCTCAAGGAAGTCTTAGTACTTCTGGGATCCAGCTTTTGCTTGGCAGCCCACCATCTCCTCATCTAACGCCTTCTTTATTTTAGTCTCTTTCTCCTACAGGTGTCATCCTCCACAACCAAAGAGTTCTCATATCATCTGAATTTGGTGCGCATGACTTCATCCAGGTACATACAAGCCTTAGACCATTCTCTCTTAGTTTCTTATTCTCTCTTTGAATGTGAAAGTGAAAATCATATAGAAACAGTTGAACCAAAGGATGAACCAAACGTTGAACCTACTGTTGATGCTTACTGATGGAGATTTCTATTTGAACCAAGGTGATGAACCAATTTTTAAAATGACCAATTGTTAGAAACTGATTATTTTGATTGAACCCACCTGTAGAAGCCGTGAAGCCCGTTGAACTTGTAGAAATGAGCCTGTTTGTAGAGTCCGTAGAAACCAAGTTCATAGTTTTCTCTAACCTTGAAAGAGTCTGTATATTTTTGAAAAGCTTGAAAAATGAGGAATTTGAATGCCCAAGACAAATTTTGGAAAGGGAAGAGATAATTTTGGTCTATAGAACCAAAATAGTTCAAATGTTGTCTCAAAAATAGCTGATATTTTTGGGGGACAACATCTTACATCCTCAGTTTTCTCAAGCAAGAGCCTCTCTTAGTTATGGTGGCATTTTATAGTAGAATGGGTGGAGAACATCTCAAAATAGGTGCTACCTTCAACAAGGCTTGGGAGACTGATAAAGTGTTATGGGAACATCTACAAGTTGGTGGGTTTGCAAATTTTTTCTATAGGGTTAAAGGGCATGAATCTCACATTTCCCAAAACTTTGCCCAAAATTGGAGAGATAAAAGAGTTAATATCATAGGTAAGAATGTTACCATCACTTAGGGTCTAACCTCCTTCATCACAAGGCTCAGTACTGAAGGTTATAAGTTCCAAGGCAATGTATATAATAAATAGCATGAATTAGACACATTCATAGTGGGGGACGAACAACTAAATCTATAACATAGAGGTTTCCTTAGAACCTCTTTTCTTAAGCCATTTGATGCACTTGTAAGGACAAATTTATGGCCATCAAAATAATTGGGGTTGATCACCCCTATAAAGTCCAACCCCCCTATGCAAAGGGTTTGTCAACTATCATAGGTTGTAAAGGCATGGTTGTCTTTGGCTCTTTTGTGTTGAATATCTAGCATGCATGGCGCTCCCTCACATGCTTGTGAGAATCTTTGAAGAGGATAGGCCAATAATACCTAGCTCTAAGGATCTTGTGAGTTGTGGTGCTTCTTAAAGGGTGTCCACTTCCTAGCTTCTCATGGAAGGTAGTCATGATCTGAGTTATTTCTTCTTTGGATACACATATTAAATAAATTCCCTCAAAGTTCTTTCTATACAAGACTCTATTCTTGATGAGGTAATGAGTTATTTTGAGTCTCAAGGTGCTCTTTTGTTCTCTAGTGAGTCTTGGTGGAAGAACCCCAATGATAAGTAGGTGGATGATAGAATCATACCACTCATTTGGTTGGAAGCTTTGTTGGTCAACTTTCATGACATGGAGCTTGGGGTTAACATTAGAAATAATTTGAACTAAGCCTTGGCATCTTACCAACATGGAAATCTTCATTTCAATATCATACTCCTGGAGAATAGACATCCACTTACCTCTTCTTTCTCCAAGCTCATTTTGACTCATCATGAGTTTTGTAGCTGGGTATGGAAAGATAGCATGTACCTTATTCCTGAGGATGTAATTCCTAAATTTCTTAAATGATTTCACCTATGCATAAGCTTGCTTGTCAATCATAGAATAGCTCACTTTGGTATTCTTGAAATTTGTGCTCATGAAAGCTATGGGATGATCATTCCCATCAACCTTTTGGGTTAGTACCATAGCCATGGTAAGTTCAGAGGTAAATGAGTACAAATAGAAGTCCTTTGATAAATCTAGAATTATGAGAATTAGGGCTTCAGTTATTACCTTTTTAATGTCAGCAAAGGCTTTATTAGATTCATCATTCCAAGAGATCTTGGCATCCTTCTTCAGCATGTCATTCAAAGGCTTGATAATTTCAGCAAAGCCCGAGATAAACTTTCTTACAAAGTTAATTTTCCCAAAAAATGACTTAAGCTCTTTTCTACTATTAGGCAACTCAATTTTAGAGATGGCCTCCACTCTGTCAAGATCTATAGTGATCCCTTGCTTGGTGATTACATGGCCTAGTAGTTTCCCCTTTGTGACACAAAATATACTCTTTTTTGGGTTGAGGGAAATGCCATATCTTTTACACCTTTCCAACAGTTTTTTTAAGTTCATGAAGTGATCCTCTTTGTTCTTGGAGAAAATTATCAAATCATCCATATAGATGATGATACATTTGCCTACCAGAACTTGGAAAGCATGCTCCATGGCCCTTTGAAATGTTGCTCCTACATTGATAAGCCCAAATGGTATCCTCTTTTAGGCATAGGTTCCCTACTTGGTCATGAAAGCTATATTCATCCTATCTTCTTTATCAACTAGCACTTGGTTATACCCTAAGAATCCATCCAAGAAGGACATCATAGCTGATCCTAAAATAGCTTGTATGACTTGGTCTAAAGAAGGTAGAGGATAGTTGTCCTTTTTAGAAGCTTTGTTCAAGTTCCTAAAGTTAATGCATAATCTAATCTCCCCATTCTTATTTCTTACTAGGACCAAGTTTGCAACCCAAGTGGAGTGTCTGATAGGAAAGACAATCCTTGCATCCAATAGTTTCTTGACCTCTTTATAGATCATAGGATCTAAGATATGATTGATTGGCCTTTGCTTCTACCTAAAAGGCTTCCAGTTTTCTTTGAGAGGTATTGCATGAGTTATGACCCTTGGGTCAAATATCTTCAGGTCTTTATAGGACTAAACAATGACATATTTGTACTTTGTGAGCAACTCTCTTGCTTTCTTATTCTCCATTTTAGTGCATGCTTTCCCTGTCTTGACAGGTTGAGGTTGGTCTTGTGGATCAAGATCTATTGGCTGGTAGTCTTTTCCATTCACTTTAGGTACCTCCATAAACTTATCATGATCAAACAACCTCTCTAAAGAGATCAGCCCTTTAGGTATCTTGTTATCACTAAACTGGATGATCTTACCATTAGGCTTCTTTTCAGCAGAGCTTTCATCTGCTTCATTGATGATATGGGCTTCAAAGGCCCCAGAGTTGGTCAAGAAATTGATGATCTACTAATTATCATTGAAAACATGGAAGTGATTGATGTTATCAAGGACTGATGGGCAAGGTACCAACTCAATGTTGAAGTTAGGGGAATCTTGATTTGGCATGAGGTTGGCTGTAGCAAAAGCAATCTCATTAGTAGCCTTATTTTCTTCCCTTAGAACAACTAAGATATTGAAGGCATCAAAAGATTCAATCAAATCCCATACCTTGAACTTATATCTCTTCAAGTACGATAACTTTCACTGGTATTTACTCCTCACTTGGTTGAACACAAGTTTGGAGTCTCTATAGACCAGAAGCTCTTTGACTTTGTGCTTGATGGTAAGTTGTAGTCCAAGAATAAGAGATTCATACTTAGCTAAGTTATTAGTGTAAGGAAATTACAACCTATAAGATGCATGGTAGTTTTTTTTGTAGGGTCTACTAACACAGTACTAGCTTCTGATCTTGATTTGCATCTGCTCCATCAACATGTACTTTCCATAATCTAGGCATTAGAGGAGGCATTTTAGAATCTGACTTTTGTGAAATTTCTAAGATGAAGATTCCAAGATCAAAATCAAGGAAGTTTACCCTTTCATTAACTACATTGTACTCAATTATCATATGCTTCATCCTTGGCTCTCTCTCAACTCTTATCTGATTAGGAACACCCTTTTATGGCAGCCACAAGTGAGAATAGTTAGTGGACATGTACCCATTCAAAGCTTTGGTCTATTCCTTGCCTAGAAGTAACCCATAAGCACTAGGGATGTATACTACTTGAATGTCAATAAACTATTGAACTCTAGGTTCACTTGACAATTGAATATGCATATTAAGTAGCTCTCCAATGACTTTGACTTTTGATTTATCTAGTTGTGTGACTACTCAGTCTGACTTGATTGGGTTTAGCCCAAGTTGTTCACAAATTCTACCAGGCATGATATTAGTATAAGATCTTGAATATAGTAGACAGTTATGGACATTCTTACCAAACACTCTGACTATGATCAGAAGGGGTAGAGACTCTACTTTTGCCACTTGTATAGTTACATTGGTAGTATCATTCTTGGGTGGCTTTCTAGGTTTTTTGGACAAGGATTTCAAGAGAGGGTCTCTTTTCTTAGCTATCTATGTTAGCTCATGTAGAGTGATGTTTTATTTGATCTTCTTCATGTCTTCCACTATGTTATAACTAGTCTTATTTAAAGGTTCAACCATAGGCTTAGAAGAACTACCTTTGGGTGGCTCAGGATCATTTCTTGAAAAAGTGTCTAGAGGAGTCCCATAGTTATTGGGAGGAGTAAAAGTAGTCAAGGGCTATCTTTGCTCCTTATTCCTTAGAGGGTAAGTCTTTAGGAACCATTGAAATGCTTGGATTTCTTTAGGAATATTGTTAGGCTCATTATCTTCTTGGAAAGGAAATTGGAAGGTCTCTAACATGTGTACTTGATCTTGTGCTTTAGATCCAAAACTGCTAGTAGTATTGTCTTTATTGGGGATAACTTCAAAGGTGTCTAGCTCTTCTTGGAAGGCCTCAAAAGCTTTGAAAAATTTAATAAAATCTATCTCACCATGATTCAAGGTAGCATGCACTCTACAATAATCAGGTAATGCAATGTTTGTGAGATTGATGTCCATAGTCTTCTTGCCAAAAGAAGAAGGCTCATTGGCTTTATTTCTATTAAATAAGCTATCATTTTGGAATCTGCTTCCAGGCTTATTAAACTTTTGGAAGGTGAAGTTCCTTCCAGAGCTATTGTTAGTATTACCAACTTGCTTTTGCAATTACAAGAAATATGTGTTGAGCTTTTGGACCATTTTTAATATAGACTCATTTTCACTGTTAGGAGTCTCAATAGCTTTGGATTGACTATTATTAGCCATATTGATGGGTACTAGATCCTTTTTACCATTTTCTTGAGATCCATTGGTAGTTTATTAACCTAAGAAACCTAAGTTTTGATTAGGGGTAGCATGAATCGTAGGCAAAATAGTTAGAGCTGGTACTTGATTCAGAGCTAGAGCATTTTGATTGTTAGCTGGGAAAAGATTTATGGCAGGCATCTGTGGGTTGATATTTGGAATTGAGTATTCCATTTGCCCTTAAGGATACATTTGGTCACTAATGACCACTACTTCTGAATAAGCTTAGCTAGTGTGGTAATATCTAGAAGGGTTCTCTTCAAAAACATAGAAATCATGGGATCCACATCATCTTTGTAGATATCTAAGGCCAAAGGTTCATTAGGCTTATAAGGATCTATGGTTATACTAAACATCTTTTGAAATCTAGCATTAAAAGACCTAATAGGCTCACTTGCATCTCTCTTGATGGTATTAAACTGATGATATATGACATAGGTGATAATGATCTTCCCAAATTGATCAATAAAGATGGTGTCAAAGTTATTCCAAGAAGTGATGCAATCATCAAGTAGGTTTAAGAATCACTCATAGGCAACATCTTTGAAGGTAAAATGGAATAACCTACAAGCTACATCCTCATGAATGACATTTAAGATCCTTAAAGTAGCTTTAAAATACTTGACATGTTCCTTGACAATGACTATACCAGTTAGATTGAAAATAGGCAAATATTTCTCAAGATTTCGTGGCAAATCATGAACTATACCTGGAACATTGATAGGAGAACTTCCAAGCCAAGCCATATCTGGTCAAAGGTTAAATGTAGGGACTCCTTGTAAGGGAAAATATGGCAAATATTTTGAATGTCTATGCCTTCCTTTATCCTTTCTAGCCCATCGATGTGTCTCAAGTTCAAGTACAGGTTCCCTAGTTTCTAAATGAGATCTAGTCCTGATTCTGGGTAATTCCAACTTAAGAACTAAGAATATTGCTTTGAAGTATGGTGCAACACATTAATTTTCAAAAAATGACAAATAACATGCACAATAATCTTAAATTTCAAAAATTTATGTATGAAAATTTAAAGGACACTGATCTCTAACTGAATTAGCTCAAAGATGTGCTAAGTCATGCAAAGATGACCATCATTTGCATCTTTCTAATGAATTAGACTTGAAGTTCATACAAATAACACCAATATTAACCAAACTAAATCCGTCCTAACCTCAAATGTCAATAATTATATGACTTAAAGCCATACTTACCAGAGTTTGAACTAAACATTACAAAGAACAAGGATCTTTACCTTACTAAGTACAAAGATGAGCAAGAAAACACTCACAAAGCAAAGATCTTTACAAAGGATGTAAATATCCTCTAAGATTAACAAAGAAAACAATAGTACTTTCAAAGAAGGCCCTCCTTTTAGTGCCAACGGGAACCGCCTCTTGTTGATGCTTCTAATTGTTCCATAGAGTGTTCCTTAGTGTTGATGAACACTTCTCATTTTAGGATTACGAGAATCTGAGGCATGAGTTGTAGTTTGTGACAAGTAGTGTGTATATGGTGGAATAGTTATCAAATTATGAGAGCTACTCACAAAATTTGTTTTATGTGGTGGTTGGGAGCCATTAGGGTCTAAGTCTTTGCAGTCTTGTAGTCTTCCTGCTTAAGATTTATAACTTTAAGCTAATCTAAGTGAATATATACAATGATCTTAAGCTAAAGCGAGCATTGATAAAAAATAATAAAAAGGTAGGGTAAGGTAGAGAAGAAAATTAATTGCAAGGATTTATCTCAAACATAATGACAAAGTTCTAGTCAATTTGAGCATACTCTTTAACTAGTCTAGCACAACACAAACCAAAAACCTCATGAACATAAGATGCAGCTCATCTATTAAAGAACTATTCAAATCTAAGACATCCACCTACAATTGAGATAAAGTAGAAACAATTTAACATAATATAAGACAATCTTTATAGAATTCAAATTGTATTAGTTACTCCATTATAAAATTTTCTCAAAATCTCTCCCTTTACAAATGGTAACACTTGTCTATTTATAGAAGACATAGGCAGTGTACCGATCATCTTTCTTTCAAATTTTAAAAGAGGTAAGGATAGTTGTCCTTTTAAAAAGAAATCTACAGTATATATGGTCATTAGGCACCTATTAGATCAAAAGACTAATATATGCTAACAAGCTAGCATATATAGTTTACAAAAGAATAATCTTGACTTTGCTTTTGGGCTGGTGGGCCCCCTTGATCACTTAGGCTAAAATAAGTCTTTCACCCTGGTGTATTGTTATTTGATTAACTCAAAATCCACTATGGGCTTCATTAGACTCTCTTCTTCCTGTTCAACCAATGTATCATATTCTTTGTCACTTCTGATGGTGACCTCTTATAAGCACCTTGCTTCTGCTATCTGATCTCCTATGGAAAAGATGACACTAAGGACTTTTGAATTATCTTTATTGGATTTGCCTTAGTTTTCATCATTGATTCCTTGGATGAAGGCTTGGACTCCCTACTATAATTGCATGTCATGTATTAGGCCGATGATAGTAGGTTGAGAAGGGGTTACCAACAAGGTTCTTAGTAACTTCTCAATTCTGTTCACCAAGTCTTTATCTTCCTCTATGAAGTCATTGGCCTTGTTGTACCATGAACTTAATTCCTATATTTGATCTAATAAGATCCCTTGAATGGCATTCAATTGCCTTTCTTTGATAATCTTGAAGTCCAAAGGCTGTTTAGTGATGTGTACTTTGATCAACTTTGTCACCTAGCCTTTGGTTTCTTGCCATTGTTGTATCAATGTTTGTGCCTTACTGGCTTGAAGTTCTAAGGTATTAAGCCTGAGTTTGATGGATTTTAATCATTCAAAGGCATTTAGGAGCTACTTATTTAACATCTTCAGTAGGTCCTCTAGAATTGATAGTGAGACTTGGGCCTCCAAGTCTTTCTTCTCTTTCTCCAAGTTCAAGATTCTTTGCTTCATTCCCTAAATTCCCACCATGGCCATTGTTAAATTGGATTCCACTAGACTTGCAATATCTTCTTGATGAATTGGGTTCTCCCCTACTACTTGGCCTTGGACTAGAGTGAGTCTTGCAAATGGTTCCACTCTTTGAAGAGTGAACTCTTCAGTTCCAATAGTTGTCTTATTTGTAATGACTTTCTCCAATCTAGCAGTGTCAGGGTTAAATTATACCTTGGGCTCTACTTCTAAAAGCTTTGAAGCCTCTAGTGTTTTAAGACCATCCCTGCTTGATTGCCTTGATTCTTCTATTTTCTTTTTGATCTCCTTAGTAGCCTCAATCATTCTCCTCTCTTATTGTTCCTTCATGAGCTCTAAGATCCAGGGCTGGACTTCATCATTGACTTCAACATTAGAAGTGCTATTCAAAGCCCATGTATGCATCTGATATGGAATATTTTGGAACTTCCCATAGATGAACTAGTCAAGGATGATAGGTCCAGGTATGGGAAATTCACCACTAAACAAGTTCACCTCACTTGTTGGGTGAATCCATTTGGGTTTCTTGGAGGCTTTAGGCACCAAATCCATATCTATCTCCCTCTTTATTTTGGTCAGAAGGACCAAATATAAGGCAAAACATTTGCCTTTGTCTATCTCTTCAACTTGAGTACCTTCAATTAGTGCCACCTCAGATGTGGCTCCTTCATCTTCATCTCCTTCCTTGTCTAACCCATATGTATATGCAAGTTCCTTGAAGAACTCTTCCACTATTTCATAAGGTTCTAAGGCAATCATGTTAAGGTATTCCACAGGGGAAGGGGGTCTTTGATGCAAGGATGAGGTGGAAGGTCCCTCTCCTGGCCTATGTTCCATCTTTTGTTCACTAGGTCCTTCAATTTTGGGTACTTGCTACTGAGGTAGTTGTTGTTGTTGAGGTGGACCTTGAGGAACTTGTGGTGGACCCTACAAAGGATTCATTTGACATCTTTATCATAATGGTTTTTCTTCCCTCTATAATATGTGTTCAAGATTAAATCCATACTGCTTGAACCTAGCCAACACTTCCTCAAAGTTGGTTGCCTTTGTGTATAAGTGGTCATATGGACCCAATTAATGTTCATAAGGTACCTTAGGGAGTTTTTTGGATCATAGATGGGAGAACACATTTCCCTTTGGATCCCATGGCTTGAGGTCAACTAGTTAGAAGTAGAATGCCTCCCTATTCCTTGCTAGAATCTCTAGTTGCTTCCATCCTTGAATCATTGTCTTCCCAATCAGATATGAGAAGAGATGTAGGATGACTTTCTTCTTCTCTCTGCATACAAGTCTATACCATGAAGGAGTTGATGAGCTATCTCCTTCTCAGATATCTTGATTGGGATATGCACTGGTAGCCTATAGGGCTGAATCTAGCAACCTTTAATTTTGATGATTGTACAATCAGGATAGATCCATATGTCACCAATAGGTTCTACACACTACCTAATGAGGGGGGGGAACCCTGGACATTAGACTTCCAAAAATTATCCCAACTAGAGTGGGATATATGCAATCACAAATGAATTTCATGTGGTCTCTATACTTGAATATGTGTTATTTAGAGTAATGGTGAGAAATGGTAATCTTATTGTGAGGGGACCAATTCCTGATGGCCAGGATGAAGGTAGAAGCCATGAAAGAGTCTATCAAGTAGGACATTATAGTGAAGAGTTGACTAGTTTTCCTTTTAATTCCATTAAACTACCTTCCCAGGTGGATACTTATCGTTTCTCCAATAGGTGGAGTCAGCTTCTCTTTTATCATGAAATAGACATAGGAGACCCACCTGGGGTCGACATAAGATGTGATTGTTTCTCCATAAGCCCTATTCAACAAATTCATGATGATTTTAATCCCTTCTATGAATTGTATAATTGGGATTATACCATCATGGTTTCTCATTACATGAGTTCCTCTATCCAACCATGGTCTTAAGATATTATCTAAGTCATTCTTAATGGTCCATTCCTTGATTATAGGGAGGTCTATGTGAGTCCTAGGAAGATTATAATAGCCTTCAAAATCTACCGGAGCTATATAAACAACCTTCTTTGATGTACCTTCCTTTATAATAAAATCTCCATATATTATACAAGTAAGAAACATAGGATCAAGGATATCTATGCAATACAATACCTCTAGTTTAGCAGATGTGAGGTGAAGCCCAAACATTTGAATTGCTACCAAATCTTCATGTCTCCTCTGAATCACAGCAATTTATTGATCATTTGATGCTAAGGGTTGTATGAGGTTGATTGTAAAGAAGATTTCAGACCAATTTTTCATACCATTACCCAAGGCTCCCACATCCAAATCTGTGTCTTTGTAATGTCTTCATTCATTGTTAGTTGATAAGTAAACCTTGGCTTCATCTCTTTGTTGTTGTCTAGTAGTGACCATGTTCCTCTAACTAGTTAATTTCCCTTAGACTACATGATCTCATTGAGCATTTTTAGCTCTTCTCAAGGTGATTTTTAGCTCTTTTGAATGCAATTATGATTCAATTGGGAAAGAATTAGGGCTTTACGCTAACAAACTAGAGTTTTTCATAGATTTAATGGTAGAGGTGGTGAATCCATAAATTCGCTCATGTTACTCCCACGAACATCATTTCAAAATCTAGTCATTAGTCTTTGAAAGTTTCCTTCATTTCACACCATTAGATTAGATTTGTGAGTGAGCACGGTCCATTGATATCAATCCATGAAGTCTTTTCTGATTAGTCACCTTCCTTATGCTTTATCCTCATTGAAAAGTCTTTGGCCATTTCACACCATTGGATCAAATCCTATGATGAAACATGGACCATCAGATCTGCAAAGATGCACATGGGTTAACGGGATTTGAGCTTAATAAAAACTTACGTTAAAAGTCTTCTACTAAGTTTTCATGTTAAAAAAGAAAAGGGGCCTTTGAAAGGGTTGAGAAATACATCCCTTCACTAGGCTAAAAGTTTAGACTATCTTAAATTTGACGTCTTCATGAATGTCAAAAATGTTCTCATGAATGTCAAATGATGGGCACGAGGCTATCAAATTTAAGCTCATCTAATGTACTTAGAGGGCTTACGCTTAAGCCTTGCGGTCATGTTGTGTTTAAAAGCACATTGTTATTTAAGATGAAAGTATGCACTTTGGGCCATATGTTCAAGCCTTCAGGATACATTATCCCTTAAGTCCTTTTTGATTGGCTACTTAAATTTTGACTAGGTCGTAAGCCTTCAACCATTTTGCACCATCGGATCAAATCTTGTGATGAAGCACAAACCATCATATCTGTGAAAATGCACATGACTTAATGAACTCTAAGCTTTGATATGACTTAGGTTAAAAGTCTTATATTTATTCTATTTATGTTAAAAAACACATGGGGTTCTTCTAAGGGTTGAGAAATACGTCCCTTTGTTAGGCCTCAAGGTTATACTACGTTGAAAAGTCTTCAGCGATTTCACACTATCAGATTGGATCTATGAGAAAGTGTAGGCCATTGATCATGATTCGTGTACTCATGAATGATTTGTCCCTACAAAGAGAAAATATTAAGGTTAGGCATAAAACAAGGAACCTAGAAAGACTTCACGCAGTTTCCCTTAAACATTTTTTGAAGGGTCACTTTCTTGGGAAAGTGTCTTAACCAACTCTTTAGAAGGGTAGGTTTCAAAAAATTTAAAGGGTTGATTTGTTTCAGACAAAATATCTGCAAGAAATAGTACCCAAAATAATTTCTCCAAAGGGTACTTTCTGCCAAAGTGGATCGAGACAACTTTTTTGAAGGGATACTTCAAGAAACTTTGAAGGGTCACTTTAAGAAAGTGTCTTAAAATCAAGATTTGAAAGGGTATTTTGGTGTTTAGGTGGGCCCATTTTCTTGAATTTGATTTGCACCATCTAATTAGATCTATTTGTTTCACCTTGACATACAAAGCACACTTAGACCCTTTCTAAAAGAATCAACTTCTTATTAAGCTTTCCCGCTAACTTTTGAATTCAAATGTTAAGGTTTTCTACAAGGGAAACCTAGCCTTCTTTGTGTAACCTATAATTCAATCTTCAAACACAAACCATTAGTAAAGTTAGTCCAAAAACATAATCATTATCATTAATCATGTATAAAACATATCCCTTTCAAGTGGATGATCTTCAGATTCTAAAAAAAATAACCTTTTCAATCAATTCAAACTTCAAATGTTTTGAAACATTCATAAGGGTCCCCTATTTGCAAAAGCAAGAAAGTGGGGGTATGTTGATCCAACATAGCCCTAATTATCTTATTTGAGGTTAACCCCTCTTTAAAAGTTCTAATTATTGAAGAGGTTTCTATTTTGATCCCATACATCTCTCTCAACTGTCTGTATCCATCTCAATACCAAACATATGCATGTTTTCATCTTGTCAAACATACACCTGTAAGTAGCAATTAGGGTTCATGACTACAAATCTAAATATATTTAATGTATTTGTTGGATTTGAACTTTTGATGGTATTAATAAGTATAGGAACCTTATTATCCCTCACCAATACTCTCTCCACTCATGCATCTTCACATATCATACGCAATTGCTCTCCTTTTCCATTTTGCCTTGACAGGCCTGTAGGTGTTGATGGGAAGGCTACAAGTTCGGAGTAGACATCTTTTGTCCTGCATGGCACTTTAAGAGATTGAACACAGAGTGGAGGAAATTTATAACTTTATCTATGCTTCTAATTAATCTTCTACAAACCTTTTACTCTCCATACAACTTTCACTTTCATTGCATTGCCTACAAGTAGGGTGTAGGTAATCATTTCAGCTCTTTGACTATAGATTTGAGTTAGTTATTCTATTTATTGACACCTCAGTATATGTTTGAGTGTGTAATATAATGTATTATAATTATTTTAAACTATATACAATCTCCTCATACTTCCTTTCACCACTTCCTGACTATGTTTACCAATTTACCTTGACATGCCTGTATGTAGTCAACAAGACTTGTTGGTTGTAGGTCAACATTTTGATTTTTGGGATAAAATATCCCCATAAGTGTTTTGTATTGATGTAAATTTGATAAAATGTTTAATTTTATCTATACGCCACTTAAATCTTTACAACCTCATCATTAATCATACCCTTTGTGTCCACTATTTGTTAGCAGGTCTGTATGCAGTCAACAAGATTTAAAACCCTTTTTATTGTGTGTTATTCTTTCTTGAGTCTAGTCGACTCATTGGAGGCCTTTATAGAATAAGTGCTTTAAGTCTTCATTAATCTCCTCATATACTCAAATCACCTTGAATGTCCATTTATAACCCTCACAGTCCTTCTTGGGCTTACACAATCCTACTCAACAATGCAGTCTTGTCTGAGTTACAAAATGAAATGAGGTTTGAGATAACAAGATGATTTAGGATATTAAAATAGAGCTCATGAGATATTAACAAGATGGGATTAAATTTATCAAGACAAACATTTTATGTTAATGTTGACCTATAGGTTTGCAGACCTGTAGGCTCATAGCATTCTCTTGGAGGGGTCTTAAGAAGGCATTATAGCCTCAAACCTTGGATCTTATCAACCATTGATACTTTATATAAGCATGAAAGACCTTGGAAAACTTAAACATACTCTATGGATATTGATTTCATTCACTCATGCACAAGACAAGATGCCACATTCCCTGCACACAAGATTATCATGTACAAACTGCGAAAATAAAGACATTGGACCTTGCACCAAACATGATCATGAATAAACATGGAGGTAAATGATATTTCAAGGTAAGAACAATGTTTAAAATACCATCCTTGATCCTCTTTATCCATTGGTTTGACTTCAAAACTCCATTCTTGAGAAAAATTGACACAGGTAGGGATTTGAAGTTCATTTTCTACCCCTAAAATTCTTAAAAATTGTTCATAAAGTTAAGGGGATTAACCAAGAAATAAATTCCATAAATTAGAATGGCATTAGGGTCCCCTCCTATGGCTAAGAGCTGAGTTTCCAAATTTCTCTCTTTTGCTTGTATCAATTAAAAATTGAACTACCTTCTAGAGATGCCAAAGAGAGTGATGGGCAAGATGAATAGGTTTTTTCCTTGTTTGAGTTTCAAACATCTTAAAATACATGGATTTGAACCTGTACATACTAGAGGAATCTATAGGAGTATTTGGAAGTGGTCTTCCCTCTGTACCCTGTATGGACTTCTTGAAAACCACTCTTTTTTGCTTGAGAAATATCATTTTCTACATAGAAACTAACTAAAATGAGTCAACAAGTGTCCTTTAAACTTCCTCACACCTTTAAAAACATGGGATGATGTGTCAAACACTCCCTTCTTTTTCAAACTCACTACTTTATTACCATATTCCCTTTTTGGACGTTACAAATGATCAAACATGCATTTTAAAGTGACTTGCAATGTTAGAAATAGATTTTGACTTCATTCAATGCACTTATACAGACCATGGGACACATTAAATGACTTTGACTTGGACACATAGATTGACAAATACTTTTGAACCCTTTGACACTCTTGATCCTACTTGACCGAGACAAGTCATGACTAGATAAGCATGATACTAACAACACATTTACCTTAAACTTGCCAAAAGTACATTAAACAATGCTAACCATGCCTTATGCAAGATTTTCAAGGTTGAAAACTAAGGTGAAGACTTGAGAAGACAAGTTTTTTGTTAAACTGGTCTATGGTATCCAAAATTTGGCTAACATGTACTTTATGTGTATTAAATGCCAAGAAGAAAACATCTTCTAATTGCTCAAATGTAGTTAAGGAACCATTTGGTAAACAATAGAACCAATCCCCAACTTATTGTGTGAGGCTTCCATGGAATAACTTTAACAATATTTGCTCATCTTTAGCCCAATGAGAAAAATATTGTGCATATTGAATTACAAAGTTGAAAGTATCTTCATTTCCAAAAAATAAAGATAACATAGGCATGATAAAATCTTGTCGATAAGGATATTCAAATACACATTTTGTAAGAGGTTGGTTTTTAAAGATGTTATCATTAGTAGTAGCATTATAGGATAACATTTGTACTTTGATAAGTCAAACTTGCCTTTGGAGTTCTCTTATAGTACTCATCATAGACATAAGATAAGTAATATGAATTGTTGAGGTTTGTAAAGATGTAATCCTTGGTTGTACTTCACCCTCTATTTTGAACATAGGAATAATGGATGTCTCACCATTATGAGCAATTTGTTTGAGATTTGTATGATCCAAAATTTTTGGAACCTTTGGTAATTGAAATTCATTGAAAAGCTATGAAACTTTTAGTAAAGGTACCTCCGTTGGAAATTTTGGAACCTTTGGTAATGGTATATTTAAAACTTTTGGAATATTTGGTAAAGATACCTCATTTCATAATTTTGGAATATTTGGCAATGGTACCTCATTTAAAACTTTTGGAATCTTTGGTAAATATACCTTATTTAAGAATTTTGGAATCTTTGGCAATGGTACATTACTTGGAAATGTTAGAACTTGGAGTAATAGTACCTTATTTGGAGTTTGCAAGGAATCCATGATTTCCTTATGAACATTGTGAAAACTTCATGATTAAATGATGGAAAATTTGCCCCATGTGCATCCAATTTTACTTTGGGAGGTGTAGGAACATATTGACCATCACCATGATATAAGGACCTACCTTTTTAGTGACTAATAGCATGGATTGCAGAACCCAACATAGGATGCCAATGAATGATGGGAGTAGGATGGTGACTATTAGAACCTTAAACGATAGTTGGTTCAATGAAATGTGTCAAACATGATTGCCTTTGTTCACTTGGTAACATTTTAAATTGATTATGCTCAATATCTATTGCTTTGTAAATATATACCTCTTATTGCTCATAGGTTATGCTTGATTTGGTAGTTTTTTCCATGGGGGAAGCCTTTGTTTTATCTTTTATAAAATAAATAATGAAATGGATCAATGATAATATATAACACCCTAGGAAGTTGAATAACCCTAGATCAAACAATGGTTGCATAAGAAGATTTGAGGGTTGGGTTCACATTAGGTTCACCAAATGTTTAACCATTTTTTATGTTTGGATGTTAGGGTTAAAGGGGTAAAATAGCCTAATAAAATGGATGAATAAAAATATTCTAGAGTAGTCTAATTAAATTAATTTTGATAACAAAATATACTAAATTTGGAAAATTACTAAATATCAAAAGTACACTACGAATTGATATTCTGATGATTGTAACATAAAGAAGGGATAATACTTAGCTTTTTTACAATTATGCATGTGGATTCGAGTTGGGAAGGTGTGGAAATAGGCATACTAAAGCTTTGAGTCTAGTCATTTGATTCTTAAAATATTAATTCTAGAGGCCTAAACACTACCATCAGCTTGTGGACACTTGCATCGACACTTTTATCCATGGCTTAGTGGAAATGTCCTATAAGGAATATTTGATGTATTATGAAATGACCACCTACACTTATCAAGTTTTTATGTTTCCTCTCTATTTATGTATATATATCACATGCACATGTTGTATATGACTGTGTATGCCTCAAACCCTAGTTATTTAACTTAGGTTAGGTCACCTTGCCAAAAATGGGTTAGTGGGTTCATGAAGTCAAGATAATATCAATGACACCTTTACCAATGAACATTGCCTACATATAAACTACTCCTCAGAGTGCCTTAGACATATTTAGTTCTCCCCTAAGTGTGGGATTACATGTGCACAAGGGTGAAATATGTTATATGCAAGGGCATATAATGATATAGCTTGTAACTTGACAAATACTGCTCATGGGTTGTTCTTTGAATGCTTCAGACCTGTAATATGACCACTCTTATGATTGATATAGAAATAGGGAAGATTAAGGAAGTAGAACACCATTGTGCAATTGATTGAATGAGTTTGAATAGGTGCTTGCTTGGTATTTGCTAATGTGTGCTTAATAATAATGGATGGTCTTTGTTTTGTATTTATACCACATCTTTTGAAAATACCTCATGGAAGGGTTAGATAATATAAATAGGTTGACCCATGTGTTTTGAAAAAAAATTAATTTAAGATAATTTTAAGGTACAGACACTTGATAAGGAAATTAGATGCTAGCGTCCTTGTGTAAAAATGTCTAACATGATAGGAAACTACTAAAAGTTTATAACTAGTAGTGAAGGATATAAATCATATTTTGAGTTTTTCATAGTGTACATGTGATTTGGGTCATCAAAAGGATCATGCCAGACTATAAGATAAACAGTTAGGCACAATGAGATGGTGAAAGTGAGCCTTTTGGCAACATAAAAGTTTTAAAATGAAGGGTAGAGCCCTGATTGGTATTTGTCAAGTGTACAAGACTCAGATGTTCTATATAATCATATTTTAGTATCTACATCTAGATGGATTTGTTAAGAGAATTATTCTTCAAATCCATCAAGTATAAGTGTTTTTTCCAACTACTTTATGCAAATGATCTTTATATTTACAAAATGTCCATCAAAAGAGATAGAGTGTGGTGGAAATTTCCAAGACAAATCACATTTTGGAACTTAATACAACAATAAGTATGGGAATAATAATTATAATATCGAGATATTTTATATCATCATAATTATAGAATGTCTTTTCCTATTTTCCATATACTTTTGTCAAAAATATAAACACATATGCCAAGAAAAAATAAAGCACAATTTGTTAGATAACCAACACAACCTAAAAAAATCACTTTGTCTAGCTTTGCATCATCTTACACAAGGAATTCCTACACATATAGTAGTAGAATTGTATTGCATAGGAGAATCTACAATAAGAAAGTACACCATGGTAATTGTCAATATTATCCTCTAAAATTTTCAAAATGAGTATGTAAGTATTTTGTTTGATAGTAGGTTACAATAAATACTAAGTGATTTTTACACTTTAACTCTACTTCCAATGATATGTGGTATAGTTGATGGCGTACAAATTAATTTATCATATTGTCATAAACAACACTATACTCCTATGAACTATGAAAATCGACACCATTTCCATAATGTTTTGTTGCAAAGAAACTGTGATAAACAAAAAGTATTTAGTGTGTGTGTGCGTTAATGCTCATAGTTCTTCTCATGATGTTGATCATTAAAATTGTTTTGCAATAAAAAAAAAATGCAAAATAGATAAGTATTAACATCCTCGACATTCAAAATTGAAGTAAACATTATCTTTTCCTAATTACTTAGAGATTCTACCTATCCTATTTCTCCCTACTTATTGAAGCCATATAATGACATACTCTCTCCAATGCATTCTCTTTTTGACAAACACTTATCTATAAGGCATGTGAAGATTGAGAATGCTTTTGGTATACTAAGATGGAGATGGAGGTTTCTTCAAGATGTAGGTGTAGAGTTGGAAAAAGTTCCCAAAATCATAGTGGTGTGTTGTGTGCTTCATAATTATTTTACAAATTAACAATGCATATGAGCCAAAGGTCCAAGTAAATTCATATCCCAATTATGAGATAATTACATACCCAAGCATTGGAAAGAGATCAAGGAAAGCACAAAGAGAAATTATATTTGGTGAATGGGAAAAACAATATACTATTAGTTTGGAAAATGATGCACTCTTTTTCTTAGCTCATATATAGTTTTTTAAAAGTTATGGACCGTATGAGGTGTATCTATTTTTAATGCATGAATAAAGTAAAGTGTTTACCTATGCAAAAAACTTTACAATTTGAAGTCACACATTTAATATATTCTTTATTCATTCACTCTTTTATTCTATTTTTGTATGCTTGAGTTGTAATCTATCTTGCTTAATTTCTTTCATTATTTGAGTGAAATCGTGAAAATTATTTTCCATTCTTTCTCCCAAATCTTCATAGGATGTTCTTTTTATTTTTATAAGTTCTCCCAAACTCCAAACTTTTTCAATGAAGTTTCTTGATATGCACCCTCTTCTTTAATATCTTCAATATTAGTAGGTGGACTTTCTTTGTATGATTTTTCTTTCATATATTTTGCAAATGCAGACCTGCTTACATTTACCCATTTTTTTCCATCATACATTTTAATAAGACCAATCACCTTGGGAGTTTTTCCAATAATTTGATCTATGTATTCATAAAAATTCCATGTTGAAGGTGTTTCCCCTATGGCGTTTTCTAATTATTTCTCTTTTTTGAGGGTCTTCCTAAACCCGTTCCACTTGTATTTGTAGTAAATTCCTATCAATGATGTTCACAACCAATATTTACATCATTTGCCACTTTATCCCAGTCATTTTCCAAGGTCACCTCTTCAAACTTTAAAATCAATGCTTTCATAGCAAGTTTTGTCCAAAGATTCTCTTTGCATTCCTTTTTCATCTCCTCATTAGTACTATCACTTTCAAATGTTCAAGTCAAGGGAATGATTTCCTCATTTTTGAATCATGTTGTAAATAATTATCAATTCCATGATTAATATGAAAACTAAAATTTGAAGTAGTGTAAGATTCCTCCACATCAATAACACCATATATATCATTTAAATATATTTGTGAATGATGAATGTAATGTCTATATTTGGGTGTCTCTCTTAATTTCATTGCAAATTTAGAATATGACTTTTATCAAAATTATGCATGAAGAACCTAATTTTTTGTAATTACTTTTTGCACTTGCATCTTTTTCATGAAATGGTACCCTATCTGTGCCCTACAACATTAATACCCAACAAAAATTTATAAAAAAACTAATTTGTTAAATTAAATTATATAAAAATATATCCTCATTGTAAAATATGTAAAGTTGATGTTAAAAATATGATTGCATAAAATTTGTACTATTTTTTTAAAAATGAACTTTTGCACAAATGACATTTGGTTTTGGCAGGGAAAACAATGTTTAAGAGAAAACAAAAAATTGGGCAAAAAAAAATTAAGCAAAACAAAAGAAACTATGGAGGATTATAAAGCAATAGATTCAAATAAAAAAATATGAAAAATAATGTGAATTATTTATGTAGATATTTGGAGAAAGATTGCAATTTTTAACACTACAATTTAATCATAATAGAAAGTAAAAAATAAATAAATATAGCATAAAATCTAAATGGAATACAAATTAATAATAATAGAAAGCTAAAGATCTATAAATATAACATAAAATATAAATAGCATAACAAAAATATTACGCTTGATTTGTTCTCTTCAAGTCCTTTCTCTACACCTCTCTATTCATTTTTCCCTCTTGTATGAATTTTTGCTAAGCACTATACATATTAATAAAAACACACATTTTTTTTTTTTTTTTTGAAATGTATTTACTAATATTCGTAGTTTTTAAAATTGATAGTGTTGGATCACATTAAATTTGATTTACCGATATTAACTGGCACCGTCTTTTTAAAATATTTTGGTACCTTATATATACACACACAAATATACATATATACATATATACATACATACATACATATATGTGTGTGTGTGTGTTTACATATGTGTGTGTGTGTGTACACACACACACACACACACACACACACACACATATGTATATATGTATATAGAAATGAACCCACTATGGGCCTGAGTTGTAATGAAGCTTGTAACAAAGTGATATATGGAGGGCATTTTAATTAATAATTAGAGCCCAAAGCATGTTTTTCTTTCACACATGTGCAACCTATGAGGCAATCGAATCTCTAGTTCCATAGACCATTAAGTTTGGGGGACACAATTTAAATTAAAAATGCTTCTAATATCAATAAAAAAAGAAAATAAGACTTATAAGGTTAGAGAACAATCAAAATATGGCATCCCAATGGAAAACAAGCCAAGTGAAATCCAGTCATTGATAATGGTAAGGTCTAAGATAGCCCCCAAGAAATGGGTTGAGACATACGCCAAAATACACAGTTATATTATGCATCATAACAATATATCTAATCAAATTGTCAACCATTAACATTTGAAGGCCCTGAACCTATGCAACGAAAGACATTATTTTGCAACATTTTTAGGCATTCTTTACTCTTATTGAGCACAACACATATTACGTAGCTCTTGGTTTTGAGTGTTGATTTGATCAAGCTACAAATAGAGAGAAGAAGACAAAATGTGAGTTTTTTGAGTAGCTAAAATAGAGTTGTTCCCATAGTAAATCTGTTGGCAACAGTTACTCCAAATATGAAAGAGGATGACCAATAGGGAAGTTTTCCAAATGACTAAGAGAGTGGAGGGGTGAGAATGCCAAGTAAGGTATTTTCTTATTGAAATTGTTGAGAAAGAGCTCTAGAAGAGAGGAGAGAAGGGAAGACTAGCACTGAGAGGAGGAATCCCTACTTAAGTTTTGCAGGGAGAAATCATATGGCGTAATAGTTTCCAAGGAAGACAATTATCAGTGGCTTTATCCCAAATATTCTTAACTGTATTAGTGCCTTTGTTTGCAAAATATTTGGTGTTAAATTTTGGTTGGACAACAAGGGGAAGGTCATTAGATTGAATAACTCGATTCCACCAAAGACTAGAATGGGGACACTCAATCCTTGCTGAAGGGATTGGTGGTATAATTCGAGAAGAAGGGCCACTTCTTACCAAGCTGTCCAATTACCCTTGAAAGGAAGAGAACAAAAAATATAAAAAATGTGTGTTTATTATTTTGTCTTCCCAAGGAGTAGAGGTCTAGGAGCTTTTATGTGTTGCACGTTGAATGCGTTCCTTGACAAAAATATTCTAAGGCTTAGTACCTTCGATAACTCTTGTAAACCATTTAGAAGCAATGTATTTTCCTTATTGTAGTGGGTCAATGATTGCAAGCCCACCTACATATTTAGGTTAAGTGCAATGCTCCTAGGAAATAGTAGCCATCTTACTTATTAGAGCTCTTAGTTGAAAAGTAATTGTTAAATAACTTTGCCATAATACACATAGTTAAAATCAAATTATTTAATTTCATTTCATTTTTATAAATGATTTTAATGTAAATGATTTTTTTAATTTATTAAAATGTCATTTACATATCTTATAGTTGATGATTTAAACTAAAATAATAGTCAATATGGGAAGATAGCCCTTCACAATACTACATTATTGGTTGTGAAACACTAACAAACTAAATAACTAAAAACATCTCTAAAACACCCTTACTAGGAGGGAAGAGCCAAACAAGTACAAAAATAAACCCTTACACATAGAAGTTACTTTGCAAACATAAAAAACCCTCGTTAAACCCTAATAAAGAAAGTAAGAGAGGCCAAAAAGACCTTTATTGAACATGATGAAAGCAAAGCTATAAAATTTTAGAAATGTAGCCAAGAAATTCATCTTCCCTTCATGTCTAGTTATAATAGGAGCCGATAAAGAATACATCTGCCATCACATAAAAAATATAGTTTCCAAAGGCATAAACTCAACACCACTGCCATCATACCCAACGATAACAAACACCACATAAACATAGTTGTTGCTACAATAGAAACTAGAGCAGAGGGAACACAACCAACCCACTGCATGCCAATTAGATATAGATAAAGTAAGAGTTGCGAGAAATCCAAAACACAAAATCTACAAAAATGGGAAAAAAACATGGCCAAGATATATACTAAAGGTGCTATAAGATTCCTCCCCTAACCCCCTTGAGCCACACTCTCGTGGGAGAAACTCTAATCCTAGGGTTTCATGTAGAGGAAAGAGGTTGTCAAAGAGTGCCTCTCATTCCATTTTCAGTTTTTGACTATTATTCAAAAAAAATTTAATTTATACATATTTTATATTCTTATCACATCAATGTTAAGATGAAAGTGTGACACTATTTTTTTCAAACATTTATTATTAAAAAAATTAGTTAACAAAACAATCTCATACCTCGTGCACATAAAGTGAAAAAGTGCATTTAGAGTGCACTCAAAGTGCTCAAATGCTCATTCGTACTAATATTCTTGCAAGCGTTTTCGCTCCCAAAACTCACTTAAAATACAATTTATACATTACATAATTTTATATAAAAAATATATATATTTTTATTTAATTTATTTTTAAATAACCATGTTCTTGTACAATTGTATATTACATTATTAATCTTAGTTTATACATATATTTAAACATATTTAAAACGTCCATGACACAAGTAAAGTATAATATCACCATCTCGGTAAACCTTCAATATATAAAATGTAAAATATACTTTTCAAAATAGCGACATAAATATATATTACTTGAATCTTCTCTTCCTTAAAAATGAAACTAACAATACATCTGAAATGTAGAAAATAATTATCTTCCGTAGTTGAATCCAAAAAACAAACCAAAGCTATTGTTAATCTTAAAATAAAAGGATTTTGTCTTTTAATAAGAAAAAACGAGGTTCGAATGACCTCGAGAGAATGGAATAACGAACTTGAAACCATAGATTTTAAAACACAGTCGATGACACGCCAGGCACATCATTTTCGGCGGTAGTTTACAAGACAAGCTTCCTATTTTAGATTCTATGGTCTGAACCCACGTTTGGCCTTGGCGTTTCATTCCCTTTTTGGTATATTTGAATTTATAAGGCCCAAATTCCATTACCCAGAGTATACCTCCAACCCAAGTATCTCAAGTTCCCACACAGGAAAGATTAAAATTCAAACAATCCGAGACAACATTGGGTCTGGATTGCCATGGCGAATTCAAGCGCGCTCGAAATTTCTTCGGACGATTCATCTGACGAGGTTTCGGACTCCTCCGAGTATGATCCTGACACGGATTCAGATGTCCAGGTCATATCCTCCAGGTAAATAATTTCTTTTCTTTAATTTTAGTAAAGATTAACGGTCATGTATTCAATTGCACACACATTGAAACGATTTTTTTTTTTTTTTTCGGTTTTCTGATTTGGAAAATTGCCTCCAAATGGCCACTGATTGAAAAGATTTTTTTTTTTAAAATTTTCTTCATTGGTGAATTCCCTCCAAATGCTCAGAGCGAAGATTTTCTTTTAAGTGTTAAATTTTGGGTAACCTTATACTTCGGTGCCACACTGAAGGGGTATCTGTTCCATCAAATTCACCCTGGACTTGCACTTGGCCTTGTCTGTTGGGTTATGCTGCACCCAATACATTGGATGCAGTATTTTACTTGTTTTTAAAATTTTTATCATGTTTCATGTGATTTGTATAATTCATCCTGGACTTGCACCCTGTTTGTTGGGTTATGCTGCACCCAATGCGGTGGATGTTATATATTACCTGATTTTAACATTTCATCATGTCTCACATGATTTGTACCCGAGGCTCTGTTATCAAATTCTTGATGCTTTTATTTGTTGAAGACATCCCATTCAACTACATATTGAAAATAAATTGAATATTGATCAATGATGCATGTTTTTTCAGTGACGACAATGATGATAGTGACAATGAAGAATATCAAAGCGACGAAAGTGACAAAGAAGTTGAAGAGGAATTGGTTGAAGACGAGGGACACAAGGATGCTAAAACGGTGGAAGACCAATATGATAAAGTCATCAAGTTGTTGACCAGTAAGTTAATTTTCTGTTTTAAGCATTAAGATGAAACACCCAAAATTAATATCAGGAGATTGAGGCCCAAATGCTCTTTGTCCTTGGATGGAGATATTTGGTTTCAGTTTCAGGGTGCCCAAGTTTTACAAATGTTTGAAAAATGTTATTATCCATGCAAGGCATTGTCATGCAAGCATTTGCAAGACCTTTTTCTCTACTGGGTTTTGTTTATTTGTTTTGGGAGCTTGGGTGCAATGGGAGAAGTTCACTTCATTAAATGTCTCTTTTGGGGTTTCTTTCTTTTTAAAGCCAAGCAAACCTTGAGCACTGGACTTTGGATTAAAAGTACGAACAAATAAGCTCATGATTATGGGCATGACTCATAACTATCAATGGGTAGTTCATGGCCAGGCATAAAACTGTTTCGGAGCGAATTGGCTCACTTGCATGCCTTTTTTCTGGTATCACACATCTTGTGTAAAGCGCAAAGCTCAAAGAAACTAAAAGCAACCAAATTGCATAGAATCAACCAAATTATGGTAACAACTGAAAAGTTTACACCTCATCAACTATGGTGGCAAGAAGCTTTGACTGGAAGTCATTTCAGCCAATGCTCAATTGGGTAGGGGAAACCCTCTATTTGGCTGCATAGAGGTGAGACTGTTTGGCTTTTACTATTCACAGGTCAAGATGATTCCTGTTGTGATGAAGTGCAACTGTCAAATCACCAAAACCACTTGGCCTTTTACTGGTGCATATCTGTAGCTAGAGAATTTCTTTGCATCTGAGCTGTGAACTCTGGCGTCGTAATAATCATGGGTGTCTATTATCTTTTGAAATTATATTGCTTCACCAATTATGTATTATTAATTGTATATGAAGTAGCAACGTGGCATCCTTGAGTGTTTATTTCAAGCAAAACAATCCTATCCTTGTTCACACATACCTAGATTTTTTTGTTGCTTTCACATTTCACAAGCATACTGCCCCTTAAGTGTTTATATTTTCTTGTTTATTTGTACAATCTTGAGATGCATGTTTTTGAGTGTGGAGTTGTTGAAGTTAACTGTATTTGTCTTGAATCTTGAGGTTGTTGATGTCAACTCTATTTGTCTTAAACTTTCAACCAGAAGATACACTTTCTAGATATGCTATTTGTAATAGATATATGCAAACAGAAAAACTGCCAAATTTTGGTTTTTCAGTGGCATCTGAGCCTCCATATGTACCCCCGAATGAATTCAAGATGAGGATGACTGTTAGGGGGTAGTGTTTAGTTTTTTGTATAATTTTTTTTGTAAAGCAATTTTGTCGTTATCTCAAATGTGTAAGTCAAGCGATGTAATTCCTATGTAAGAGAAAGACAAATGTATGTGTCGAATTTAGTTAGAGTTAGAAAGCTAGGAAGATTTGTAGTAGGAAGTTAAAACAAGCTGACTTGGAACATTTGGAAAGGCGTTTCATTTTGCATGGGAATAGGTAGAGTAATAAAGTATGATGAAAATCCACTAAAATCCACTATGCAGGAAGTGCTATGTGAACTCCTGTAACAATTTGCTAACTTCATTGCCCATTGTTTATGAATGAAGCTATGAAATTTTTATCCTTCATTTGTTTGTGTCAAGTGGTGAATGCTATCATTTCCTTTAAGCATTTATTTCAGTAATTTATTTTATTCACAACATTGCGATTTAAGTAATAGTTTCAATGCTGTACATATGCTTTGTATTTAATCTGCAACTTCTGTAAGCTTACAAAATGAGTAAATTTCACTTTAGACTACAATGTTAGTTTACCCTTGGATTTTCTGCCAAGGAAAGAAATCTAACAACGTTGTTAGATAATTAAGTTTCTTTCTAAGATTAATAAGCAAATGAAGCAATCAAGATTCGAAACAAACTTAGTGGAGGTTGGGGCCCTTATCATGGATGGTGGATGGTTGTTTCCTGTACAATACTTAAGATCAACGACCTTGTCCTGTATCAGCTGCTGGATATAAATTCATGTGTATTGTCTTTCATAGCTTTTAGTGATTTATCTTATGCATGCATGTGGGTCAGCTCAGAGATCTTGGAGCCCTTTCCCTTTTTCCTTACAGCAATTGATTGTCTTGGAGAGTGCAAGGATTAAAATTTTCAATATTTTAGTCCTTGTGGTGCCAAATGTTGTGCAAGTAGTGACAAATAGTGCCCAAATGTGCAGATTAACATGGTTACTTGTTCAGAGCACCTATAGATAAATTTTCTGGATCCCATGTTATGTACATGCATCAAACAATGCATTAAAAGACATTGCGTAGACTGATTGGATATCAAAGTTTGTAAAGGTTTCTAAAGATGTGCATTTGTACTTGCCATTTATGGTTCCTATGCAAGAAAGGAATTCTTCAAGCCCAGTGAAACAAGATATGTCAGTTACCGTGTTTTATTGGATATGATGCTTTAGGTGTAGAAGGCATTGTAGACCATGGTTGTTAGCAGCGAATGGTATGGGCGGCAAGAGTGCTAGACAAATGTGAAAGAGAAAGTGAAGTGACATTTGTTGGCTGATGATTTGTTATGAGGCCTAAACAAAACACCCTTGTTTGAAACAATAATATCACTATATACTGTGCAGAAATAATTAGGTTATGCAAAAATAAATTTGTTATGTAGGAATATGTCAGTTATGCAGCAGTAGTTAATCTCCTGTCAGTTATGATGGGATAAATTAATACAGCAGTTACACATCAGTTATGCTGCCAACCACAATATGCCAGTTTTGCAGGAATAAATTGATAATTCATTAGTTACACATCATACTGCCAACCACAATATGTCAGTTTTGCAGGAATAAATTAATAATTCATCTGTTACACATCTATTATTCAGCCAATGTTTATGGGTCAGTTACAATCAGTTGTGCACCCATTAAGGATATTTCAGTTACAACAAAACTTACTCTACAAGTGGCAAAAGGATTCTGAAGTCAAATACACAAGGCCTTAAGCATGCAAATTTTATAGAAGGCTTTAGAACATCAAGAGAGCTTCCTTTTTGGCTGGAAAATATTGTGGAGGTACTTAGAGGATTGCTTGTTGCCAAGTGCAGCACCCATACTCCTCTTGGATTGTGCCTGAGTGGGAACCCATATCTTATTAGGGAAGTCTTGTCTTTGCGTGTGTTTAACCCTAATTTAGGATGTGGATCCTCTTGGGTAGATAGGGTTAAGAATATAGAAATGATAGGACACAAGGATGAATATCATATCGACTACAAGCTAATTAAATGCTAAACTCAGATATATCACATATTGAATTTATTAAACTGAGATAGCTATTAATGGAAAGTACAACTATGCTACATATAGAAATGACAAATAAGTGATGTACTTAGCTTGTTTTGATATTGCAAATCTGTATATGGATCAGGCTGAAAGCAGGTATAAAGATAGTTCTGGAACAATTGTCAGATTCTGGATTTGGTGCCTCTGGCTCTCTGGACAGTTGCATCAGCTTTGGACAGTTGCGTCGATGCTATTGTCCGAGTTTGACGATAATGTGCTGTACGGAATATCTATTGAAATAAGATGCGACCACTTGGATGCTTTTGAGTTTTGCTTCGCCTTCGCTGTGGTACATTCAGATCTGGGTCATGGATTGTTGTTCCTTGTGAAATGACAAAACCCTAGATTTCCTTCTTCAATGTGACCTTAGGGAAAAATAGGTTAGTGGGCACATGGTGTTGAGTTGACCTTAATGACCCCACTGTCAAAGGATGCTACCTACATAGCCAATACTCCAGAAGAGGGCCTCACACTTATGTAGTTTTTCCCTACGTGTTGGCTTGTGTGTGAATCATGCAATGTGTGTTAAGCAAGCATAACAATGACCTAGCTTGTAACTTGGTAAATAAGACCTTATGACTGTTCCTTTAGTACTTTAGACCTGTAGATGTGTTGTACCTATGACTGGTATGGAATTATGGAAGCTTTGATCAATTGAATGCTTGATAGAGTGCTTTTGATAAGTGCTTTGGTCTCTTTGGTCTGATTGCTAGGTGAGGAATGAATAAGGGTTGATATTGTATTTATACCAATCATATCAGGAGATAACTCGGATTAAAATACTTAGGCCGACCATTGTAATACGTTTCATTTGCAAATTGGATGATTTTAGAGCATCAGACACTTGCGTCAGGGTAGGATAGTAATGTCGACGCTATTGTCTATCCTGAATGTTAGTGTCTAGGGAGTAGCAAAATATGTACATGCTCAGAACTGACAAAGGTGTAAGATAAGTACATTTTAAGCATTTTGGGCAAGATATAATGTCTGTGTCATCAATATAAGGATTGGTCGGACTAAGAGATAGGCCAAGGGGCACAAGATAGAGCGGATGCGAGGCTTGCAAAAACAAGGCATGTGTAGAACTAAGAGGAACAACCAAGTTCTGAGTTTGCTAAGTGTACAAGATTGAGGTGCTACATAATCACAAAATATCGTCTACATTTGCCTCCCCTTTAATCTAGTAATGAAATTACTAGTTTAAAGGAAATGAATAAGTACCTAGATGTGTATGCACACCTTGCCTTTGCTTGAGTTGAATTTGAGTGCTTTGCTGGTGACTGACGACCTGCAACGAAGAGCATGTTACAGTGTAAACTTAGTGCATATAATCTGGGTTAGAAGTACTTGAAATAGATTGAAATTGAAAGAGCAAGATTTAAGAGTACACTTGTGTCGATGTAACCACCTTGCCTATTGACAAGTTTTGCATAAGATATATCACTATAAGGCTCTGAAACTGAGATTAGGATAAATATAGATTAATATTTAAGGTGCATATATCCAAGGAGAGAGAGAGAGAGAGAGAGAGAGAGAGAGAGAGAGAGAGCCCCAACTTTGAAGCAAAAGTGGGTTACCACCTGGTAGTTGAGATTAAATCAATTGTGCAACCCAATGATACTTATAACTTGGTGAGGTTCGCTGATACAATCAGATCCAACTTGAAAACTTGATTGAGTGATTTGATCACCTCAACCATACTAAAAAGGTGAACTAACTACTACAGTAGATTGGTTTGATAAAGCCCGTAAAAGTCCGTGGGGTATCAATACGTGCAATGGTTTTGGAATCTGAAACTGATTTGGATTTTGCAATATTAGGCATATGTTGCATAACATATGCATTTTAGATATGTCTTATGCTGAAACTGTGTATAACATTGGTACCAATGTATAGAACTTTGCCACAACTGTGAATCTGAATCATATAACTGTATGTTTTTGTCAATTTGAATAATTGTATAAGTGTGGAGGACATGCTTCCAAAGCATGCCCCCACTATATATGGAGAAATCTGAAAATTGATATAAGTACCAATGTGGAGGACATGTTTCCAATCATGCCTTCACTGTAAATTGAAGATGTTGAATACTAAATAGGTGTGGAGAACATGCTTCCAAAGTATGCCCCTATTGAATCTGTGAACTAATATAAGTGCCATATTGAATGAGTGTGGAGAGCATGCTTCCAAAGCATGCCCCCACCGAATTTAAGAGCTGTGAATGTGTAGAAGCCATGTCCATATGACATGTCCCCACTGAATCTACAAACTGATATAAGTACCAAATACTGAATAAGTATGGAGAATATGCTTTCGAAGAATGCCTCCATTGAATCTGAGAACTGTGAATGTGTAGAGGCCATATCCATATAACATGCCCCCACTGAATCTGAGAACTGTGAATGTGTAAAAGTCATGTCTATATGACATGCCTCCACTGAATCTACAAACTGATATAAGTACCAAATACTGAATGAGGGTGGAGAACATGCTTCCAAAGCATGCCCCCATTGAATCTAAGAACTATGAATGTGTGAAATCCATTTCCATTGACATGCCCCCATTGATATGCCCCCCTTTGAGGTGAGGGAAAACAATACTGGTAGTTACCTCACCTCAAAGGAAGAAGATAACCATATGGCTGTATATTGTGTGATTGAACCATGTAGCATGTAGAAAAATGTGCATAGGTAAATGTATCATTGAAGTGCATAGAACCAATGTGATCACATGTAGGTCTAAGATGCATGATAAAGATTATGGCAACACCTAGATAGTAACAATACAAGCTCAACAAGCAAACAAGCACACACACAAGAGCACTCAAAAACAAATCAACTAATAAAGGTCTTAGGAGACCACAAACAAGGGGCATTTTCAAATGCTGCAAAATTGAATGCACATGGCTTAGTCAAATGTCCACAAAGCAAGGAATGACATATTCAAATGTTCATACAACAAGCAATGACACTCAAATGTCGAAAAAAACAAACATAGGCACAGGGGCCGCATACAACAGAGCATATTCAAATGCTCGAATAAGCAAGACAATAGCAAGGCAAAACACTTAAAGAAATGTATAAAGAAAAATTATAAGCAACCGACATAAACATATCATAGTAGCTCATGGATCAAATGTGTTAGCAAAAAATGTCAAGTGCATATCATATCAAGTACCATGTGCAAGAGATAAGCATGGATAAGGCATGTGTAAGTACATAATAATCCATTCATGATAATGTGATGTGACCATAGAATGATATAAACTGGAAGTATTAAGATCATAGAAGATGGATGCCCCCAATGTCCTGGCGACGTGAGTAAAGGGAAAGCCCAACACCCATAAGTGCATAGAATCATGTATATGTGTATACCTGCAGATGTGTATGTAGAAGTAAATGATAGGCTAGCCCTCAACATGGGCTTAATACATAGATGTCAAGGAGCCAATAGAACATATAGGTGCCGAAAATGGTTTTATTTTTTATTTTTGAAGAGACAAGATCATCCTATGATCTCATCCAAAGGATGATCATAAGTATCTCCTCACTCGGAACCTGGTGTTAAAAACTAGTGGTACTACCAAGGAGCATGTATAGGTGCAATATTTGTCACTGTAATATTTGTGATGCTCGGTGTATGTATAATAGGACTCTGAGGTTGTGAAGCACCAATAGAAGGAATAAGTGTTCGTGGAACCCATCTCTGCATACTTTGTAGTTTCTTTTGAATAGCAATGGTAGGAACATGTGTAGGTGCTCTAGACATCTGAATATGGTGCATAGAAGATGAGGATTTTGTGGAACCCATTGTCTGTCTCTGATGTAAAGGTCTCTCAAGTATTGGCCGCCTAGTAAAGGGGATTGCCTATTGCTTACTCTTTTGTGGTGGAATAGCCTTAATAGACTTGATAATTAACTGCCTGGATATGAATTTCTCTTGTTAAAGAGGATGCTCATATGGAACATCAAAAGCTGTTATTACTCGATTGACATGAATGTACTTAACACACCCATCCACTGTAGAAGGTACTACTCGAACAATAGGTATCCATGGTCATCCCAACATGTCAAAGACACTCGTAGAAGGTATAATTGAGAAAGTAGTAACTACATGTGCGGGACTGACCTATAAAGGTAGATTAATCTCGCTAAGAACCTTTTGAGAGGTCCCATTGCTTACTTTAATTGATTCAGTAGAGGGGTGTAAATCGTAATGAGTATAACCCAAATGCATAAGTAATGTCAAGGTGCAAACATTTTCACTTGCACCATTATCAATCATAACACTGCGTATGGGGTGTTTATTAAGGTATGCTCGAATGAATAGAGAATGAATATCAGAGTTATCATCTTTAATTTCACTGTCATCAAAGGAAATGGTAGGTTTTTGAACCATAGGAGGTATGTGTCGCATGTAAGTACCAATAACCCCATCTAGTAGGTGTCCATAATGTGATGGAGGAGGATTTGCATTATATGTCATTTGAACTTCCGGTTCCTTCTTAGAATGGTTTTGCAAAGGATTGTTAAATATTTTCTGGTTATGGTGATCACCAGGTTGTGAACCTGATTCCTTTGGAGGATCATCAAATATAATTTGTTAGTCATCGATGATGCCCTAGATCTTATGCTTCAAGGTAAAACATCTGTTGGTAGAATGCCTAGGGCTTTGGTGATAGTCGCAATAAACATTTGCATCATATTCTTTGGGTAGAGGTCTATTTATATTAACCTCTATAGGAGGGAGGGCTATAAGATAACACTCTATCAACCGCGGGAGTAATGAAGCGGGAGGCTCAAGTAAACGTGCAACGGTCTCCTTGGTGCATTAGATAAAACAAGTTGATTAGGCTGTTGTGAAACTGCATTAACTATGGTGGTTGTTTCCTTTTTAGGCTTAGGAGGTTTAACCTTATAACTTGGTTTAATTGTAAATTTTGTACTAGATGTGGATGCAGCTGGTGTGTTTGCCACATATTTGAGCTTATTCACTGAAATAAGCTTCATTTCATGATCCCGTATAACATGGCATAAGTCTTGAAAGATTGAAACTTTTTGAAAACAATGGATTCATGTAAAGGAGCAAACAAACTTTGCTTGAATATGTCTGTTAACTCTTTGTCTGTCATAGGATTGGTCATTTTGGCTAGCATTGTCTTATATCTTAAGATAGATTTATTGATAGGTTCATTGGTTACTTGTTTGATCTTTGCAATTTTGGCATAGGAAACCTTTTTGTAATTTTTAATGGAAAAGTGTGCTAAAAATTTGTCTGCAAGAGGTTTGAATGCTTTCACGGATTGGAGAGGTAAGTCATAAAACCACCTCAAAACATAGTCCTTAAGGCTCCTTGGAAATAAATTTGGTCAAAAGTTTATCATTAGAGGCATAATCAAGGCATGCCGCAAAGAAAGATCGAAGATACTGCTCTGGATCACTCTTGCCATCATAGAATGTGAACTTAGGTGCAACAAAACCAGTTGGCAAAGGGTGTAAAAATAGCTCTAGTGCAAGAGGGTTATGCAACACACCTTGAAAATCTATAGCATGAGGGGATTTTAAAGTTTTTTTTTTCAATGTTTGTAACCTTATCCTCTAAGGTCTTTATGACTTGAAGGAGTGTTTGAACTGTAGACCCAGTGGGATTTAGATTAGCAATTCGAGTAGTCACCAAAGGGGATGAAAACATATTTTGAGTAGTAATAGGCATTGAAAATGGTAATTGAGTTGAAACCATTGGTGATTCCATTGTAGATGTATCAATAGTAGTTTCGGGGAACAAAGGTTTAAACACATAATCCGTGCCCCCATTAGATGTAGGTGGATTGATAAGTGTGGGCTGATTTATAGTACCTTCTAAGGATTCACCATTACTAGGTGAGGCAACCTTGGTTTTATCTTGTTTGCTTATTTCATCTCCTGTAACATACAAAAATGCATCTATTAAGCCCTTGTTATTGTTGAGATGAGTAATCAATGCTTCTTGATCTTCCATTTGGAATCAGGTTTTTGCACTAACATTTTCCATTGCTTTACAAATGAAAACTTTAAAATTTACAACAAACTGCAACAATCATAAAAATCAGAAAACCCTAAGTGACCTAGGGTTTGATGTTCAAAGACTGGGTTCAGCGAATGTTTAACCCTAATTTTGGATGTGGATCCTCTTGGGTAAATAGAGTTAAGAATATAAAAATGATAGGGCACAAGGGTGAATATAAGATCTACAACAAACCAATTAAATGCTAAACTCAAATAACAAAGAATTGATGTACTTAGCTTGTTCTGATGCTAATGCAGATTTGGATTTGGAACATACTGAAAACATGTGTGAAGACAGTTTTGGAACAATTGTTAGATTCTGGATCTAGTGTCTCTGGCTCTTTGGACAGTTGCATCAACATTGGATAGTTGTGTTGATGTTACTGTTCAAGTCTGATGATAGTGTCTTGTATGAAATATCTATTGAAACAAGATGCGACCACTTGGATGCTTTTGGGTTTTGCTTTGCCTTCGCTTTGGTACATTCAGATTTGGGTCATGGATTGTCGCTCCTTGTGAAATAGCAAAACCTTAGCTTTCCATCTTCAATGTGACTGTTGGCCATTTTTGGCCTACATACCAAAATTTTACCTAAGTGTGAGAGGGTGGGCATTCAAGAAGATTTCGGGTTTTACACAGCAGAAGACTTTGGGTTTTTGGAAGGAGAAGTCTTCGGGTCTTCTCAAGCATAACAGGCATGCTTCCATGCGAGTCGCCAGAAATGTTGGCCATTTTTGACCTACATACCAAAATTTTGCATGTGTGAGAGGGTGGGCATTCAAGAAGACTTCGGGCCTTACACAGTAGAAGACTTCGGGTTTTTGGAAGGAGAAGGCTTCGGGTTTTACAAGAGACAACTTATTTCACTTTATGAGTAATCAGCAGTTGAAACCCCTCAACAGAGGTAATCCGGGTTGGAAAACCCAAATTACTCTTGACAGTGCAAATCGGGTTTTGAGAAGTGCTTTGCTTATGAAAGTTTTATCAGCAGAAGTAATCCGGGTTGGAAAACCCGAATTACTCTTGATAGTACAAATCGGGTTTTGAGAAGTGCTTTGCTTATGAAAATTTTATCAGCAGAAGTAATTTGGGTTTAGAAACCCGAATTACTTAGGATAGTGCATTTCGAGTTTCTCAGGGTGAATGACTCATCTCTTTTTATAAGTAAAAAGTAGTGAAGAGTTCGAAGTAGCTCCCAATGAAGAATCCGAAGTTGCAGACAAATAAATAGATTCAGACAATTTGTCCGAAGGAATTCCTTCGGAAAAGTTCAAAAGGCAAATTAAAGACAAAAATTTGAAGGGCAATGTACCCTTTGGAAGGAACCTCCAAAAAGCTTGGGTGCCCTTCGAAAACCCCGGGTGTCCTCCAAAAAGTTTGGGTGCCTTTTTCTTAAGGGTTATTCGCTTTGGAGGGGGCTATTTGAAAAGTTTGAGGGACTGTTAAAAAAAAAAACCCAAAGGGCAAGGTACCCTTCGAAGGGTCAATTACAAAAAAAGGGTAGGGTACCCTTCGGGAAGGTTTATTTCCAGATTGGAAGAGACGTCGGAAGAAATCCGAAGGGCACCTGCCCTTTGGGAAGGTCCAGCTGGAAAGTGTAAAGGCTTTTACAAAAAGCTCGAAGGGCACTTGCCCTTTGAGAAAGGACTAAGACAGGAAGCCCAAAGGGCTGTCTTTGGAGGCCAAGGAACAATTCCCGCAGACTGATGTGGAAAGCAAAAGATCCGAAGGAAATCAAAGGTAAAGCAAAACATAAAATCCCGAAGGAATGGATAATAATCCCGAGAGAATATAGCCCAAAGGAAGAGACAAGATAAAAGTTCGCAAGAAAGTCCAAAGAAGAAGAGTCAACAGAAAATTCCGACAGGGATTAAGGCATAGGGGTAGAACAAAAATCTGAAGGAAATGCAGCCAAGGTAAGGCCAGGGGCAAGAGATAAAATCCGCAGATAAACAAAGAAGTCCGAGGAAATGAGCCAGGAAAAAATTCGAAAGAATAAAGGCTAAGGAGATGACAACAAAATATCTGCAGAAAATTCGAAAGGAGAAGTCAATAGATAATCCGCGGGAAGTTAAATTAAAATAATCTCGAGATTAAACAAAGGAAATATAGACAAAATAAATCCAAATATAGAATCCCGCAAAAAAATAGACAAGCCACGAACAAGCAGAACAAAATAAGATAAAATACATGTAAGCAAGGGCTATTTTCAGTTGACTGGTCAAGGCTTCAGTTGACTAGTTGTTGAAGTCAAGCTCATATCCGGGTCAAACTTGTGCTTTCAAACGTTCTAACTCAACTTCCAATGTTTCAATTGGAGTTCTAATTTTAGCATGGTGTGGATTTCATGCATACTCTTGGTCAACTCAACTCTTCAAACGTTCTAGCAACTCATGAAGGGTTCCAAATTTGGAAGTGGGCGTACCATTTTTTTGCATGATAAAGAGTTTAACATCCAAAAAATTAGCCATCGTCTATTTTCAACACCAAGGAACTCCATGCATAAGTAAAGTCAAACGTATGGTTCCATCGTCCAATTCTAGCACCAAGGACATTTCATGCAAAGTGGAAGAAGACAAAATAGACTTTTTGTAAAGGTTGAGTTGGATAGATTTAGCCTTTCTTCTATTTTCAACACCATCTTTTGACTTATTGTATTTCTTCTATATTAATGGCTTTTCAGCCTTAGATAAATCATCCCTCTTTTGGCAAGAAAACTTCTTCCAAAGATTGTGCTGTAACTTTTTTCAGAATCAATAAGAAGAGGACTGTGTATTTTCAATTTCCAGCCGCTGGTATAGTGTACTTTTGTTATAGATTTGCCTAAGTGATAGATTTTCTTTCTTCTTTGTCAAATCTGAATTCGTACCTAGTTACTGGTTGATCATTTATGCAGGTTACGCACTATGTTGGTTGTTGAGTTTATAGTGGATATTAACCGCTGTTTAGTGCCTTTCATCAAGTCTATTTCTACGTTTCCCTCAAGCTTAGATCATTAGATTAAACTTTTTTGTGAAATACTTGTGTATTGATCAATTGGAGTTGAAGTTTTGCCTCTTCCTTGTCTGAATCAGTGTTCTTAGAAGCTCGATTTGAGTGGATCAAGCAAATTAGGTGTATCACTGCTTTAGCTAGGATTTCCTTTCAAGTTCTTTCTCCCCTTTTCCCCAGGCAGTTTGTAGCATAGAAGTTGAGATCCTCACCGATACATCTTACAAGAACCAACCTTCTCTGGAGGTTCTTCTCACCATTGAGGCACCCACCCTCATGAGAAGATCCCATTGTTTCAACAGGTGCGAGGATTAGCCATTTCAGCATGTCTTCGATCATGGTGCAACTTCAGGTTGACAACAATTTTTGACATGCCAGGTGGGACTATTTTTAGAGTTGGTCTTGATGAAATTGCAGTTGCAACAGTGTTCTTCAAGAAGTATTTGATGATTCCAAGCTCAAGCAATTGCTTCTAATCGTTTAGGGATAGTTTTCATGTAAGTCTATATTTATTGTATTATCATGAATGAATTTTGATGGTTGTGTATGAAGAGAATTCCTATGCTATGTTTCCTTATCAGCGCAATGGTGGATCATACCAGCCTTGTCATGATACCTATGAGCCTTTTTATGAGCCTAATCAGCCTTATAAAGAATATTATCAAAGCTATGTTGAGCCTTATCAAGTTTCTCATGATCCTTATTATCAAGAGCATGAATCTTACCTTCCTTGTGAGCCATATCAATCTTAGGACCAGATTTCATCTTTCCCATATTGCTATGATGTTGCATATGAGCAGCCTTGCCTTCAAGAAAGAATGAATGAAATAGAGCTCAGAATACTAGCATATGCAAGAAAGGTTTGTTCTAAGTCTCAGTATAAGGAAGTGAATGGTCTATTTCAAAATGTGTCCAATGATCTAGAAGAGATAAATGGGTTGTGTATTCTTGTATTGGAAAAGATGGAGGCTTGGGAGAAGCAGAAAATCGAGTTAAACCAATTGTCTACAAAGGGTTCTTGTGCTTCTCATTCTCATGAAGTTCTTAATCATGTCTAGTGTGTGACAAGGGAGCTTCCTTATTGTATTCAAGAGCCTATTCATGAGACTAAACCTTTCTATAGTCCCATTTCCTCACCAATCATCCCTCAAGCACAAGTTGTCCAAGAAGACAAGTAGGTTTCAAACTTTGATGAGGTAATGGCCAAGTGGAAGGAATAGAATACAGAGGTCTTTAAGAGTTTCTCTTTCCCTCCTCTCCAAAACTCCCTAGATAATTCCATTGCCCTCAAGATTCCAAAATCTAATCACGATCAACCTCCCATGCTTCATTTTTCCTCTCAAACAACTAAATTTCATGACCCTCCCACCATTCCCCTTCCTCAGGGGGAGCCTGTTCTTTGAAGGATTGAGAAAGAGGTTGCAGCTATAGGTCAAGTTCTTGCAGAGTGTGTAGAGGATGCTTCAGGTGTGTTTGAGGAAGAATTTCCTATTGATACTTCACCTTAGGTTGTAGTTGAGCATCCAATTATAGTTTAGAGTGAGAAGACTGATCTTGATGTAGAGGAACTTCTAGAGGAGCTGGTGCAAATTGAAGTCATACATGAGTTACATGTATCTTCTATTGGAAAGGATCCAGATAGCTTTCACGCTAATTCTATAGATCAAAATGAGGAACAAAAAGATGATTGGCAGCTGCACTTCGAATCTCTTCAGGAGATTGAAGAACTTCATATGGATATGTTGTCTATTGAAGGGCATGTTTACAAAAAATTTGATCAAGAATCACCTATTCAAGATCACAGTATAGATTGGGTTGCCTACTCAAAGCTCCTTGAAGAGTTGGATCAACTTGCAGCAGTCGATAAGAAGGATGCGGTCACTCAATAACCATGCATAGATGAGATATCACTTGACAAGGTGGTAGATGACAAACAATGTGAAAAAGATCAGGGGGTACTTGACAAGTTTGTCTTTGTTGGTGATTGGTTCGCTGTTGATGACTCATTTGAAAAGATGCTAATATAGTTGGTGGACAAGGAAAATGCCTCATCAAAAGTTATGATTAATAAACATCCTACTTTGCAACTTGTACCATCTCTTGGAAGGAGTGAGTTCATGAATTTCCCATTTGATCCAGGTGGATCATGCTTTGTCATGGTTAGCTAGGTTCCTTATTTGTTTTGCTTTCCTCCAAGTGCTGTTCAAGCACAGTAGTTTCTTTTAGTTTTGTTCCAATAAGTGCTTGTTTGCACATTTGTTTCTTAGTTAGTTTTCCTGCTTTCGTGTGTTTCCCTTCTTATTTTGAAAGAGAAAGGTTACTTCAGCCATGATCAAAAGAGATTTTCAGTCAGAAATCAGGGTTATCATTGTTTTGGGAGTTCAAATAGCATCTATATGGTCTGAGTTCTCAAGCATAGCAGGCATGCTTTCTTGTGAGTCGCTAGAAATGTTGGCCATTTTTAACTTACCAAAATTTTGCCTAAGTGTGAGAGGGTGGGCATTCAAGAAGACTTCCGGTTTTACACAGCAGATTACTTCGGGTTTTTGGAAGGAGAAGTCCGGGTTTTACAAGAGAACTTATTTCACTTTATGAGTAATCAGCAGTTGAAACCCCTCAACAGAAGTAATCCGAGTTGGAAAACCCGAATTACTCTTGACAGTGCAAATCGGGTTTTGAGAAGTGCTTTGCTTATGAAAGTTTTATCAACAGAAGTAATCCGGGTTGGAAAACCCGAATTACTCTTGATAGTGCAAATCGGGCTTTGAGAAGTGCTTTGCTTATGAAAATTTTATCAGCAAAAGTAATTCGGGTTTAGAAACCCAAATTACTCAGGATAGTGCATTTCAGTTTCTCAGGGTGAATGACTTATCTCTTTTTATAAGTAACAAGCAGTGAACAGTCCAAAGTAGGTGCCAGTGAAGAATCCGAAGTTGCAGACAAACAAATAGATTCGGACAATTTATCCGAAGGAATTCCTTCGGAAAAGTTCAAAGGGCAAATTAAAGACAAAAATCCGAAGGGCAATGTACCATTCGGAAGGAACCTCCAAAAAGCCCGGGTGCCCTCCGAAAAGCCCAGGGGTCCTCCAAAAAGTCCGGGTGCCCTCCGAAAAGCCCAGGGGTCCTCCAAAAAGTCCGGGTGCCTTTTTCTTAAGGGTTATTCGCTTCGGAGGGGGCTGTTTGAAAAGTCCGAGGGACTGTTAAAAAAAAAACCCGAAGGGCAAGGTACCCTTCGAAAGGGTCAATTACAAAAAACCCGAAGGGTAGGGTACCCTTCGAGAAGGTTCATTTCCAGATTGGAAGAGACGTTGGAAGAAACCCAAAGGGCACCTACCCTTCGGGAAAGGACTAAGACAGGAAGCTCGAAGGGCTGTCTTTGGAGGTCAAGGGACAATTCCCGCATACTTTTTGTCTGCAAGAAGTGGAAAGCAAAAGATCCGAAGGAAATCAAAGGTAAAGCAAAATTTAAAAGCCCGAAGGAATGGACAATAAACCTGAGAGAATATAGCTTGAAGGAAGAGACCAGATAAAAGTCCGCAGGAAAGACCAAAGAAGAAGAGTCAACAGAAAATTCCGACAGGGAATAAGGCATAGGGGTAGAACAAAAATTCGAAGGAAATGCAGCCAAGATAAGGCCAGGGCAAAAGATAAAATCCACAGGTAAACAAAGTCCGAGGAAATGAGCCAGGAAAAAATACGAAAGAATAAAGGCTATGGAGACGACAACAAAATATCCGCAGAAAATCCGAAAGGAGAAGTCAATAGATAATCCGCGGGAAGTTAAAATAAGATAATCCCGAGATTAAACAAAGGAAATATAGACAAAATAAATCCAAATATAGAATCTCTTCAAAAAATAGACAAACCATGAACAAGCAGACCAAAATAAGATAAAATACATGCAAGCAAGGGCTATTTTCGATTGATTGGTCAAGGCTTCAGTTGACTAGTTGTTGAAGTCAAGCTCATCTCCGGGTCAAACTCGTGCTCTCAAACGTTCCAACTCAGCTTCTAACGTTTCAATTGGAGTTTTACTTTTAGCATGGCATGGATTTCATGCATACTCTTGGTCAACTCAGCTCTTCAAACGTTCCAGCTACTCATGAATTGTTCCAAATTTGGAAGTGGGCATACCATTTTTTTGCATGATAAAGAGTTTATCATCCCAAAAATTAGCCACCGTCTATTTTCAACGCCAAGGAACTCCATGCATAAGCAAAGTCAAATGTATGATTCCAACGTCCAATTCTAGCACCAAGGACATTTCATGCAAAGTGGAAGAAGACAAAATAGACTTTTTGTAAATGCTGAGTTGGACGGATTTAGCCTTTCTTCTATTGTCAACATCATCTTTTGGCTTATTGTATTTCTTCTATATTAATGGCTTTTCAACCTTAGATAAATCATCCCTCTTTTGGCAAGAAAACTTCTTCCAAAGATTGTGCTGTAACCTTTTTCAAAATCAATAAGAGGACTATGTTTTTTCAATTTCCAGCCACTGGTATAGTGTACTTTTGTTATAGATTTGCTTAAGTGATAGATTTTCTTTCTTCTTTGTCAAATCTAAATTCATACCTAGTTACTGGCTGATCATTTATGCAGGTTACGCACTATGTTGGATTGTCTTTTGTTGAGTTTATAGTGGATATTGGCGGCTGTTTAGTGCCTTTCATGAAGCCTATTTCTACGTTTCCCTCAAGCTTAGATCATTAGATTAAACATTTTCGTGAAATAATTGTGTATTGATCAATTGGAGTTGAATTTCTGCCTCTTCCTTGTTTGAATCAATGTTCTCAGAAGCCCGATTTGAGTGGATCAAACAAATTAGGTGTATCACCGCTTTAGCTAGGATTTCTTTTCAAGTTCTTTCTCTCATTTTCCCCAGGCAGTTTGTAGCGTAGAAGTTGAGATCCTCGCTGATACATCTTACAGGAACCAGCATTCTCTGGAGGTTCTTCTCACCATTGAGGCACCCACCCTCGCGAGAAGATCCTATTGTTTCAACAGTAGCGAGGATTAGCCATTTCAGCACGTCTTCGATCAGAGTGCAACTCCAGGTTGACAATAGTGACCTTGGGCAAAAATGGGTTAGTGGGCACACGGTATTGAGCTGGCCCCAATGACTCCGCTGTCAAAGGACGTTGCCTACATAGCCAATAATCTATAAGAGGGCCTCAGACTCATGTAGTTCTCCCTTACGTGTTGGCTTGTGTGTGAATCATGCAATGTGTGTAAAGCAAGTACAATAGTGATCTAGCTTGTAATTTCAAAAATAAGACCTTATGACTGCTTCTCTAGTACCTCAGGCTTGTAGATGTGCTGTACCTATGACTAGTATGGAAACATGGAAGCTTTGATCAATTGAATGCTTGATTGAGTGTAGATGTGTTGTACCTGGTCTCTTTGGTTTGATTGCTAGGTGAGGAAATAATGAGGGTTGATATTGTATTTATACCAATTCTATCGTGAGATAACTCGCATTAAAGCACTTATGCCAATCATTGGAATACGTGTCATTTGCAAATTGGATGACTTTAGGGCACTAGACATTTGTGTTGAGGCAAGACAATAATGTTGACGTTACTATCTGTCTCAGACGTTAGTGTCTAGGGAGTAACAAAACAGGTACAGGCTCAAAACTTGCAAAGATGTAAAATAAGTACATTTTAAGCATTCTGGGCAAGATAGGATGTCTGTGTCATCAATATAACACTGGTTGGACTAAGAGATAGGCCAAGGGACACAAGATAGAGCAAATGCGAGGCTTGTGGAAGCAAGGTATGTGTAAAACTAAGAGGAACAACCATGGTTTGAATTTGCCAAGTGTACAAGACTGAGGTGCTACATAATCACAAAATATCGTCTACAACATGCTAGCAAAATGGATGGAATTGTTATCTATGATAGATTTGAGGCTTCCAAAGTCCATTATATTAGAGATAATGCTTTTGGAAATAACCGTGTTAGAGTTGTTATCTTCCATTTTTGGTGTCATACTTCTTGTCCAAACATTGTAGTTCATTTTCAACATCCTTAGAAAATGAAAAAAATTAAGAAAAAAATCTCAATTTTTTCTAAATTGTTGTAGTTGGTTTTTGTGTTTGTAACTATCATATTTAGTTAATAATAGTGGTGTCAGAGCCTAGAACAACAGCCAGAGCAAGTGCAGGTGTGGGAGCATGTGTAGGTGGGGCCATAGGTGAAGGTGGTGTTATGAATGTAGGTACAGTGGTAGGATTGGGTTTAGGGCCAAAGGTGGTGTTGTTAACATAACATGACATGACAAATCAATAGAAGAAAATACAAAGAGACAGGTCCCCCAACCCAAGTCTTACTCTGGGCAAACAAGCTTAGAGACAACAAACGAGACCTTGGAGAAATCTGAAGTCGCAGCCGAAGGTTGTCCACGGGCAAGAAAAGACACTCAAAATTCTTTGGAAGCAAGAAAAATCCAGGAGCACTTGCAGGATTTGGTGACAGAAACCATAATATGCCGCTTTAGTGGGATATGGCTAACGGAAGAGGAGATTTCGCTCTGGGCAAACGAACACCAAAAAACGGTGAGCTCGTTTTCTCCGTCCTTCCTTCCCAAGGGTTTCTTTGCAGTGTATTTCAAATTTATATAGGATAGAGATAATATCTTCCGGGAATCCCCTTGTTCAGCAAGAACTTGGTCCTCATGTCTAAATGAAAAAAAAGGGTTTGACGCCTTGCAAGAGGTGATATTAGTTGTCTTGGTGTGGGTTAGGGTTTATGGTCTCTCTCTGGACTTCTGGAATGAATATGCTCTGAAAATTATTGGAGCGAATATGGGTTTTGTTATTGAGATAGGTCCCAAAACCCGTTATAGCTCTAGAGGTTCTAGTGCTCAATCATGTGTTAAATTGGATCTCCAAAAACACTTGGTTCAGAAGACATTTAATTTTGGAAGGTCAAACCTGGATTCAAAAAGTGGATTGTGAAAGGACCCCCTTCAGATGTATGGGTTCCCTTATTGAGATAGGTCCCAAAACCCGTTATATCTCTAGAGATTCTAGTGCTCGATCATGCGTTAACTTGGATCTACAAAAACACTTGGTTCAAGAGATAGATTTAATTTTGGAAGGTCAAACCTGGATTCAAAAGGTGGATTATGAAAGGATCCCCTTCAGATGTCAGGGGTGCCATGAATATGGTCACTTGAGAAGGTCCTGCCCTAGTGCTGTTACCATCCCCAGCCCCTCCCATAGGGCCAAAACTGTGTGATAAGCCTTTTAAGAGCAGTAAGAATCAAAGGAACTATAAGTTTAAAATAGAGCCCAGAAAGGATAAAAGGAAGAAGAAACAAATCTTGATTCCTTAGAAGGAAGAGAAGGTCCAAAACTCCCATTGATAGTGGATAAGATCTCTTCAAACCCTATTTTGTTTCAACTTGATCCTAAACCTGTTGAGAAAAAAAGGCTCAGAGACTCAGGACCTTTCCCCACCTCTTTCTCAAGGGAAAAATCCGAGGAAAAACCTTTTCCCTAATTCATCAGATTCTTCGGATTTAGACTCGGGTAATGTCAGCCTTGAAACCCCCTCAAATTTGAGAAAAAGCATGGATATTAACACTGAAAAGATATTTGGAGAAAGAAGTTCTGTCCCTAGTCAAATCACTCTTGAACTCTACCCCAATCCTTGGAAAAACCCCGAATACAGGAAAAGGAAAGTGTAGAGGGAAACCGAGAAAAGTCTCAAAGAAGGTGGAAGGGGGAAGATCCCTTACAAGGCAGAATGAAGCTCCTATCTTGGAACATTAGGGGGATGGACTCCCCTAATAAATGGAGACTACTAAAAAGGCAGTTTCAAATCAATTGCCTAGACATCATTCTAATTTAAGAAACAAAGCTCCTGCAGGACCCTTGTGAAGGAAAATGCAGGCTTAAATGAAAAAAAAATGAGTGCTCTGCGGGGGCCTCTGGAGGTACTTGTTGTCTTTGAAATAGGGCATGGTCCATGAAGTTATCACTTAGGAACATAAAAACTGGATGGATATGAAAATTACTGGGCTTAAAGAAAATTGTATTGCTAAGATTATCAATGTCTATGCCCCGATCAACCCATTCCTTAAGCAAATTATCTAGGCTGAAATCACTCAATTTCTGGATCAAAACCCTGCTGATTATTTTATCATTGCAGGGGATTTTAACTGTACACTCAGAAATAATGGGAAAAGAGGAAGAGGGATCTAGACAGACTCAATCCTAGATGGACTTCATTGACTTTGTGAGCAACAACAACGTTTGGGATGTAGAACTGAAATCTGAGCTGTTCCCTTGGACAAACAGGAGAGCGGGTTTTGGGTACAATGCTGAAAGGTTAGACAGATTTCTAGTTTTTATCAATAGCTCAAAAATGCTTGGCAGATGGATTCTGATATTTTCTAAATGTCAGGCTCAAATCGTTATCCTATTACTCTTATTTTCAGAAAGGAATTCACTCCTAAAGGAACAGCCCTTAGATTTGAATTTATGTGGCTTAAAGATTCTAATATCAGAGATAAAATGGAACAATTGTGGAAATAACTTGTCCCAGGTAACAACTCCAAAAACGATTACATTGGCTTATAATCTAAAGAATGTTCATTCCCATCTCAAAGACTGGAACAAAAACATTTTTGGCAACATCTTTCAGGAAAAACTAAAGATTGAAGAGGACATCTAGAATTTAGACAAAATTGTTCTTCAATTGGGTCATGATCAGATATCTCTTCACAGTGAAAAAGAGCTTATGCAAAAACATAAGGACGTTCTTGAAAAAGGAGATTTTCCAGAAAAAGAAATCAAGAGAAATTTGGTTGAAGGGGGGAGACAAAAATACAATACTTCCATCAAATTACAATGGCTCGCATAAATTCTGATAGGATTACTAATTTCAAGGGGAGTGATGGACTAATTACCCAGGATCTTCTTGCCATCCATGAAGAGGCAATTAGCTATTTCAAACACTTGTTCTTTGAGCCTCAAGATAATAATGGTAGAGTTCAACAAGAATTGTTAAACTTGATCCCCTCCATTAATTTGGATTCCCAGAATGAGGCTCTCATGGCCCCTTTTTCGGAAGAATAAATCCATTCTGCCTTTTGAAGTATGGATAGCGACAAAGCGCCCACACTTGATGGCTTTCCTCTCGGGTTTTTTCAGTTCTTTTGGGATATTGTCAAAAATAATGTGCAAGGCATTTAATGAATCAATTTGATCCAGGAAGATGTTGAAAGACTTCAATTGCACTTTTATTACTCTCATCCCCAAAAAACCTATTGCCAATTGTATGGATCTCTTCAGACCTATTGCTCTATGTAATTCAACCTATAATGTCCTTATTGAAGCTATGACTCTGAGGATAAATAAGCTTCTTCCCTTGATTATCTATCCTTAGCAAGGTGAGTTTCATTGAAGGTAGACATATCCTTTTGGGGATTTTGGTGATGCATGCGCTTCTTATTTCAGCTAAGCTCAAGAAGCACCCAACCACGGTTCTCAAGTTTGATTTTATTAAAACCTACAATATAATTGACTGGAGCTTTCTTATTAAATTTTTTAGAAAGTTTGGCTTCTGGAATATTTTTTGTACTTGGTTTTGCCAATGTAACTCCACTCCTTACTTCTTTGTTTTAGGAAATGGAGTTCCAGTAGGCTTATTTCAAGGCTCCAGAGGGATCAGACAAGGGGACCCCATTTCTCCATACTTGTTCATTGTTATGGCGGAAACTTTGAGAAGAGCTTTGAGCAAAGCTAAGGAGTAGGACAAAATTAAGGGGTTACCATTATTGATGATATCTCCTTCTCGCACGGTTAGTTTGTGGAATACACCATTTTGGTGAGTTTGGCAAGGAAGTGTGATGCTAAACTATTTAGAAGAATTCTTGAGTTCTACCAAGAAACTTTGGGTCAAAGTCTTAATGTTGCCAAAATCAGAATTCTTCTTTCCCAATTTTCCAAGCAGAAACTAATATTCTATCTGGAGAGTCCTTGGTTTTGCCATCAACTCTTTTCCTAGAAACTACTTGGGGATCCCACTGTTTGAAAGCAGGGCAAAACAAGAATTTTGGGAGGACCTCATTGCAAAATTTCAGAATAGGCTGGTTTCTTGGAAAGGGAAATGGCTTTCTTCGGCCGGGAAAATTCAACTTACACAAGCGGTTCTCTAAGAAATTCCAGTTTATTTGATGTCCATAATGACAACCCCTGAAAATGTTAAAAATAGACCCAACTCTATTACGAAAAGCTTCTTATGGAATGGTGTTGAGAATAAGGGGAAATATCCCTCATGAATGGGAAGAGGGGAGGAAATCCAAATCTAAAAGATGATGTGGCATAAGAAATCTATTGCAGGTTAATCTTGCCTTTGGGGTCAAACTCCTTTGGAGAGCCTTTAGAGAAGAGAACAACATTTGGAGTAAAATCCCAAGGAAAAAATACCTTGATTCCCTCGATCCAATCAGATTCTTTTCTTTGCAATAGTGGATTAAAGGATCTCACATCTGGAATTTCTTGGGTAAATGCATATTCTTGGTCATCAATTTTCTCTGTTGGGAAAACAAAAATGGTAGACTAGCTGGTTTTTGGAGAGATCTTTGGACTCCTTTGTGTCCCCTTTATTTTCCCTGTCCTTTGGATGTTTGAAGCCCTTTTCTCAAGATGTTGGTGTTGTCAATCAGAATTGCACCCCTGTGAAGGTAGTTCAGGGCTTTACAGTCTGCTGAAACATGGAAACAATCCTAAACTGTGGGTGACCTAATCAGTGGATTGAGTCTCTAGATTGTAAGGGCTAGCTCCCTTTGATATATCAATTAGGATCTCTGCTACAAACTGCCTGAAAAAGAGAGAAAGAAAACTTGAAAGAAAATCCTACTTAATGATGGTGATACACTTGAATGTAGATTGATCCACTCAATTTGAGTTCTTTAAAAACACTGATCTAGACAAGGACTAAACTTTCAACTCCAATTGATCAATATGCATAAGTTTTTCACGAAAATGTTCTATCTTGTGATCTAAGCTTGAGGGAAATGGTAAAATAGGCCTGATTGAAGGCACTAATAGCCACTAACATCCATTGTAGACTCAGCGAAAAGACGTTCAAACACAGAACATAACTAGCTAGTAACTAGGTAAGGATCAAGACTTGGCAAGGAAGAAAACTCTATCACTTGTGCAAATCAATAACAAAATACACTATACTAGCTTGCTGAAAATTGAAAACAGTCCTCTTATTAATTTGAAAAAGGTTACACTCAGTGTTTGGCAGAAGATCGTCTTGCCAAAAGCGGGATGATTTTTACAAGGCTGAAAAGCCATTAATATAGAAAGAATATGCCAAAACAAGAGGTGGCGCTGAAGTCAGAAGAGGAAGATCAACTATCACTTCACGTGAGTCTATTTTTGGTTCAAAGAGATAACTAAGCCTTCCAAAAAACATCTATTTTGTCTTCTTTCTCTTTGCATGAAAGCTCCTTGACACTAGAATTAGATGGTGAATTCATACGGTTGACTTTGTTTGTGCATGTTTAGCTAAGCCATGTCTAAAATTAGAGACTTCACTTTGCTAATCTAGGAATGAAATGACAGTTACTTTGCATGATCCCGCTTGATCGTTTGAAGGTGCATCTATTTCTGGTAGTCACTTTTGGTCGCTTGCATGTATTTTCTCTTATTTTGGTCTCCCTGTGTCTTTTCTATTTTTATTTGCCTTGGCTTGTCTTTCTAGACATCTTATTTTCTTCGGCATTTTTTTGTAGACTTTATTCTTTTTTCTTTCCTACGGACTTTGTTCTGTCTGGGCTTTTTGCTTTCAACTTCCCGCAAACAAAAAGTCCGTGGGAATTGTCCCTTGGTCTCGGATTTTTTCGGATATTCTGTTTTGGCTAATTTCCTTGGGCTTTTTTGTTTTACGCTTGGTCTTTATTCTTTCGCATTTGTTGTCATCTCCCTTGGCTAATTTCCTTAAGGTATTTTGGCTTCTTCTTTTGGAAAAAATGTCCGAGGCTCCTTTCCTGTGGATTTTTTGTTTTCCGGAAAAAATGTTCGAGTCTCTTTCAATTCTGCAGACTTTAGTTTTTCGGAAAAAATGTCCGAGGCTCCTTTCCTGTGGATTTTTTGTTTTTTGGAAAAAATGTCCGAGGCTCCTTTCCTGTGGATTTTTTTTGTTTTTCGGATTTTATGTTTGCCAATTCTTCCGAAGGAATTCTTCGGACAAAAAATTCGAAAGAATTCCTTCGGACTTTTTGTCCGAAGGATATCTTCCACGGGAACCACCTTCTTTCTGAACCATTCCTTTTCCAAAGGCAACCTGTAACCTTCTCGAAGGGTACCCTTTGGGAATTTTGAAAATGTCCTTCCCGAAGGGCACATGCCCTTCGGGTTTCTTGCAAACGACTTTTCTGAAATTGAAGTGTACCTTCCTGAAGGGTACCTACCCTTCGGGTTTTTTGTCAACGACCCTTCAGAAGGGTACTTTGCCCTTCGGGTTTTTTTGATTTGTCCTCTCTTTGATAGACTTATTGCTTTCAACTTCCTGAAGCTATGTGAAAACCCCTTCTTTGATGAACCATTCCTTCGGACAAATTGTCTGAAGGAAATCTTGTTGTAGCCAAGGTCTTTGCAAATGAGTATTTACAATTAGTCTATACAAACCCAGTGTATTCTTTCCTTTGTAGTCTTTCTTCCTTGGCTAAAGACATGAACTTTCCGAATGGCAAGAGACAATTTGCCCTGTGGAAGAATTGTCAACATTTTTGGCGACTTTGCTGGGAAACATGCCTTTTATGCTTGAGAATTAGACCACAAACATGATATTCGAACTCATAAAACAATGGTAAACCTGGCCCATGACTGCAAATCTCCTTTGATCATGGCTGAAGTAACATTCCTCCTTCAAAATAAGAAGGGAAACACACGAAAGCAGGAAAACTAACTAAGAAGCAAATGTACAAACAAGCACTTATTGGAACAAAACCGAATGAAACTACTGTGCTTGAACAACACTTGGAGGAAAGCAAAACAAACAAATTATGTACATGGAGCTTTGCTCTTCAATAGCAATGTTTCAGATGTATCCCATTGACTGGGATTGGAAGCTCTTGGCCACCCATCTTTGCAAGTTGGAAGGCATTGTGGGATTTGCAACTAGAGATCGTGTATGGGCCACTCCAAAGGGAATCAAACTTTGTGTGCCTTCCTGGTTTGGCTCGATCCTCATCCCACTTGAGGACCAAATCTCCTTTGAAGTTTCGTGAGGAAACTCCTTTGTCAAAGGTTCTCTTTACCTGTGCTTGATGAATCTCTATGGCTAGCATGGACTGATTTCTTGTCTCTTCCAGCTCCATAAGCTCAGCATACCTGATTTCCATAAGTTCAATCTCCAACAATTCAAGCTGATGCATCAGTTCTAAAGCTGAAAATTCAAGAGAAATGGGTAATCGTGCTTCTTTACCATATACCAGTTTGTATGGAGAGTTGGCTATTGACCTCTTGTAGGTGATCCTATCAGCCCATAGAGCTCACTTCAATTTGAGATGCCATGATCTTTGATTGTCTTCAATAGTCCTTCGTATGATCCTTAAGAGGTTCTTATTTGTAGACTCAACAAGGCCATTGCTTTGTGGATAGCTAAATTGCTGATACGGATACGGGTACGAGTATCGGATACGGGGATACGTCGATTTTTTTTTTGGTGGTTTGGATACGGCTGGATACGGCCGTACAAAAATATATAAAAAAAATCAAAAATATAGCCGTATAAGCAAAATTAACCACATAATATGCATAGAGGAAACAAAATAAGTTATAACTTCAAATAAGCTATATAACCACAAGATATATACTCATAATTCAATGCCAAATATCATAATATTCAATAGTTGAACTTATAATAGTTTTATAAATTATAACAGGTACATGGTGCAAATGTTACAATGTATGGACAAAAATAGAGACAAATCAACATTCTCATTGTTCACTATATAACATATTCTTCTTTGCCTGCAATGTCTTCATCATCATGTGGTTAATTAGAACCACAAGCTGTAGCAGTGCCACTCCCACTAGCTCCACTATGCAAGTCATGTGAAGCACTGTCTAGCTCCGTGTCAAATAAAGAAAGGTATGTAAGGGAGACATCTAAATCAACAGTCTCTGGGTTCACATCCCACAACTTTGTTGGCCCTTCGTTGTATTGAGGTTGTTTATGTGAGAGAAGACGTAAGTTGGAATGCACATAAACCAAATCCTCCACTTTTTTTGCAGCCAACTTGTTGCGTTTAATTGAGTGGATAAAGCCATAGCTGCCCCAACTCCGCTTAGCTGATGAGGAGCTTGCAGCCTATTGAAGCCACCAAATGAATTAGAATTTATAAAAAATTAAAAGACAAACTTAAAACTTAAAATTTAAAACAAAACATCGAAAAGGTCAAAAGAAAGGTAGAGTAAAAAAATTAAAATCTTACTTGTGATAGAACTTTTATTGCAAGTGGTTGAAGGTGGGTGGATGCTTGTCCATGGAGGTACCACCAAAAGTGAGCGTCCATCTTGTACTTGTCACGGATAGCGCCAAGGGAATGATCCACTGAGAATATGAAATGCACAAATTCTTCTCTGACTTGGTCTTCTACCTCTGGATCGGGAAAGATTCCAGAGAATGCTACCTTATATCCCTCGGCAACCTCAACATCCTTATATGGTGCGACCCTCATGGGCAAAGAAAGAATCTCTGTATTGTAGTATTTGGGTGTCAAGGCAAAAGCAAGATGTAATGGGGTGGTCATTTTGTTCCACCTTTCAATGAGATGCGACTGCACTTCCTTGAAGAACCTCTTTGTGGGATCTTGCTCTTTGGCATTTATGATGGATTTAATGTTTTCAATTATTTAGTAAATTCCATCATAAATCTCACCCAAACATGGATGATCCATGTCCACATATTTCAACATGTTGACCATGGGCTTAGTAAAACTCAACAAATACTCCACACGTTCCCACCACGCATCATCAAGAATTCACCCTTTCATCTTTGTGGCCCTCTCACTGTTTGCCTGCCTCCATACACCCCAAAGGTTGTTGATGACCATGCTACTCAATGCTTCACGCACCTTAACAAGTCGTCTCAAAATGATGGTGTGTGAGGCAAATTGAGTCTCAGCAACCTAATACAATTATACAAAATTAAAACAAATAATTAATAAACTTAAAATTGTTCAAAAATAAAAAACAATACAAATTACAAACTTATAAAATTAAATTAAGAGTTACCTTCAACAATTGTCATTTTGAGAAAGTCCTAAAGATGGCTTGGGACATGTGATGGTTGGTTATGAACATTTGGATCTCATTCGCCTCCTCATAGGCTTATTTGATCCAATCAATTTTTGTCCTTAACGTTTGCAACATAAGATTGAGGGAATGAACGGCACAAGGTGTCCAAAATATATGCTCGTACCTTGCCTCAACCAACATGCTCGTACCTTGCCTCAACCAACATGCTCGCAACTCTACAATTTTTAGCATTGTCCATTACAACTTGGACAACATTTTGAGGCCTCACTGCCTTAGTGGACTCTATCAGGATGTTAGCAATGAATTGTGCATCCTTCACTTGCCCCTCACAAACAACGGCCTTCAAAAACATTGTCCCGTTAGGGCTCACTGCAATCACAATAATCAATGGCCTATTTGCCGTATCTTTTCATCCATAAAAAATGATGGGCAACCCTGTTTTGATCCATGAATCTCTGATGGGCTTCAATGCATCTTCAATGTGTTTTCTTTCTTTTGTCAATAAGGTGGTGCGCACCTTTTCATACCCTGGGGTGACAAACCCTTTAGGGGCAGCATTGATAGATCTCACCATTTCCTGCTAGTATGGTGATCTAACATTATTAAATGACAACCCACATGCGTAAATACAACGTGCGATGCTCTGCTCCGTTATCTCTCTGGAGTCATTTTGGAATGCCCTCTCCAATGGGCTTGCATCTTTTGTTTTCTTGGGACCAAGAGGTGAATCCTCTTTCTCTTCGGCCGCAATGGGTGCAACAAGAAAGGGGTGTGATGGGGTCACCACATTAGCATGAGATGGATCAATAGGTGGTGATCCTTTCTTTCTCAAAGGATGTTTTGATCTTTGCCCCACAACGACATCTGCCTCTTCTTGCTTTTTGATGTATGCAAGGATCTTTGCTTGTGGCAAGCCCTTTCTAGGGCTTCCACCTATGCTTGGCCCACCACAAACTCTGATTCCAGTGCTAGAAATTGCACATAAATGAGCTTTCACTCGACTATACGAGCTCTTGAATTTACCATTATACTTTGAGCAAAGCCAATGAAAACACTCTCCACCAGGTATCTGTTCTAATATTGTCACATATTTTCAAAGGAGTGCTTGCGAATCATATTTGGGGGTTATCCTTTGCCCCACTGAACTAGCACTTGCAACTTGAGACATTCTAATTTCTGACAAATCCCTATAGGCTTATAGCTCCTGTAACACAAAAAATTGCTATTAAAATTTAATTATAAAAACTAAAAAAAAAAAAATTACTATTAAAATGAAAAACATAATCATTGTATTTGGTATTTGTAAAAATAACGATTAATAAATATTAAAAAATAAAATATATAAAATTTAAATATAAACAAACTAAAATATTTAAATAGTAATACAAACAAATTTAAATTTAAATTTAAAAATACTAATTTACCTTGATATAAAATAATAAATATAAATTTTAAACTAATTAATAATTTAAAATTTAATACTATACTTTATATTAAATTTTAAACTAATTAATAATTTAAAATTCAATACTATATATTTAAAATTTTAAATTAATTAATAATTTAAAATTAAAATTTAATACTTAATATATATCTAAAATTTAAAAACAAACATATTTTAACATAATTTATAAACTATATATTTATAAATACAATTATATAAAGTATATAGTCTAACTTTATATTATGTTAACATTATATTCTATTAAATTTTAATATTATTTATTAAAATTTCAATTTAAAAAGTTAAAAGAAAAAAATATAAAAAACTAAACTATATAATATAAATTTAGTTTATAATTTATGAAACCCTAAACTGTAGAGTTAGAGTTTAGGAAAAAAAAAGATGAAACCCATACTCGCAGACGGCGAGACACGTAGACGGCGAGACACGCAGGCAACGCAACAACATAGCAATCACGTCGCAGTCACGCAGGCAACGTAGCAACACAGCAATCACGTCACAGTCACGCAAAAGTCACAAGCAGTCGCGTAGGTACAGGCAGTCGTGCAACAGTCACGGGCAGTCACGCAACAGTCACAGGCAACTTCAGAGGATAAATCGAGTTCCAAAATGCAGCGGATGATAAAATAAAATGCAGCGAATGCATTTAGGGTTTGACTAATGCGTTTGCGTTTGACTTTTTTTATAGGGTGAAAAAAAATTAAAATATTTTTTTATTCGTTCGATCCGCGGGGGATACGGCCAGGGCACGTCTTGCCCCCTGCGGATACGGCCGGATATGGACATATCCGATTGTATCCGCAGGGTGCAAGATGTGCCTTCCCTGTATCCCTTGCAGATCGTACTGTATCCGTGCACGGACATATCCGGTTGTATCCGTAGGGGGCAAGACGTGCCCTGGCCGTATCCCTCGCGGATCGAACGCGGATCGTACCATATTTGCGTTTCCCAGCGTATCCAGGACCCTCACCTGCAGTATTCGGTAACGTAGGTGGATAGTAGTTTGATGAAGTGTTGAGGTAAACTCCATGCTAGACAACCCATTGACTAATTTTGGATCCCACAAAAGCCATTGCATTATCATAAATAATAGTTGAAGGAACTCCAAACCTAGTAAACAAACCTTCATAGAAATCCAGAACATTAGTTTCGTTTGCTTCTTTCAATGCTATTGCCTCTGTCCAACATGTGAAGTAATCTGTTGCTGTTAAAATCCATTTATGTCCTGAACTTGAAGGAGGATTTATGAGACCAATAAAGTCCAATCTCCATTGGACAAAACACTGATCCATTGCAATTCGCTGAAGAGGCAAGGCTGCAAGTTTAATTTTTCCTACAAACATAGCACATTGTTTGCACTTTCTAACCCATGTATGGCAATCACCAAATATAGTAGGCCAATAGTACCCACCTCTCATGATTTTAAGTGGTGTAGTTCTTGTAGAAAAGTGTCCTCCACCATGTCCATCATGGAATTCTTCAAATAATCTTTGAGTTTGGCTTGGTTCTACACACTTTAGTAACATTCTATTAATATCCTTTTTGAACAAAACACCATCAACGAGCAAGAATGAAATTGATTGCAATCTGAAATACCTTCTTTTTGAAGCACTTAGATGAGAAGGATAAATACCATCTTGGAGATAGCTTATTAAATCATGAAACCAGCTGGAAGGTGAGATATGAACAACAATCTCTTCATTATTTGACACTAAAACAACTTCATTAGTTTCTTGCAAGTCTTGAGCTAGATGCTCACAAAGTCCTTTGCCTCTAATCAGCTTTGTAATCTTAATTTACACATCATATTCCATTACCTTGGTTATCCAACTTTCTTTCTTCTCATTTATATCCTTGTTCAAAAGAAATTCTTTGATGCTTGGATGGGGAACCATTAGATGTATCTTATTATTAGACAACAAGTGTCTAAATGTCGTAAGAGATCTTATAACTGAAAGGACATGCTTTTCAACAAAAAAATACCTTGTTTGGTACTCTTTTAAGCCTTGGCTGTAGAAAGCTATTGGCTGCTCTAAATTTTCATGATTTTGCTGCATAAGAATCCCTAAAATGGTGTCCATGTTAGCATATGTATACAAAATGAAATCTTTCGTAAAATCTGGATTTAAAAGTGTAGGAGCACTTCCTATGACTTTTTTAACATCTTCAAACCCTTTTACTCCCTCCTTGGACCAGCTGAAATTTTGATTTTTCTTTAGCATGTTTGTAAGTGGTTTAGCTACAATAGCGAAATCTGAAATGTATCTCCTTATGAAGTTGATTTTTTCAAAGAAGTTTTGCATAGCCTTTTTGTGCTTAGGCAAAGAGAGTGCAATGATAGAATCTACTCTTTCAGGATCAATGTTTAAACCATGCTTTGAAACATGTCCAAGAAGCTTATTTTCATGAACCGAGAAGACGCACTTTTTTGGATTTAGAGATATCCCAAATTGTCTACACCTTTCAAACACTTGCCTGAGATGAGCTATGTGATCATTTGCATTTTTTAAGAACACAGTTATATCATCTAAATAAACAAGTATGAATTTATTCAGAAGGCCTTGGAATGCCATATCCATGGCTATTTGAAAAGTCGCTCTAGCATTAAATAAACCAAACGACATCTTTCTGTATGCAAAGGTTTCCCACTTGGTTGTGAAGGCTGTCTTAAATTGGTCCTCCTTTTTAACCAAAATCTGATTGTAATCACTATATCCATCCAACAAAAAAAACCTCTCTGAACCTGCAACAAGCTGTAAAATTTGTTCCATTGATGGCAATGGATAGTGATCCTTAAGTGAAGATCTATTTAAATCACAGAAGTCAACACACAAACGAATCTCACCATTCTTCTTCCGTACCGAAACAAGATTTGCCACCCAAGTTGAGTGCTTGATTGGAAATATAATAGCTGATTCTATGAGATTGTGAAGCTCAGCTCTCATCAAAGGCTCAAGCTTTGGATTGATTGGCCTTTGTCTTTGTTTCACTGGTTTAGTTTCCTCCTCTAACTCAATGGTGTGTTGAGCCAAACTTGGATCAAAACCTTTGAGATCACTATACTACCATGCAAATATATCAGCAAAACTTGTGCATAACTCAGTGAAAGCTTTCTTTTGTGAAAGAGTGCATACCTTGCCCAATTTCAAAATCTTACCCGCTGTAATCTCTACATTGGCACAGTGCTCTTTTTTTGTTGACAATGATAACTTCTTTTTCCTTAGCTCATCATCTCCACTGAAAGTATTTTCAAGATTGACCAATCCTTTGTGTAGCCTATTCATTTTCAATTGCACAATCTGATCACCATACTGCTGTAAGTGTTTTGACTGATTTTTTGAAGAAAACTCAGCGTCTTCCTGCAAAAATCTCACAATTTGATTGTCATCTTCAAACCCCTGCCAATTTTCATGATTATTCGGAACATAAGGCCTTACAACCATCTTTATGTGTGACTGATTTTTTTCATTTTTTACACTAGCTGGGATACTAAATTGTGCCCCAACAGCAACGAACTTATCAGCATGTTTATTCTTATCCCTTGGTATTCCCTTAATGTTAAAACCCTGAAAATCTTCAAGTAAATCCCAAATTCTATTCTTGTAATATTTAAGCAACAAATTTTTGCATACATTCAAACCCCTTACTTGGTGGACTACAAGCTCACTATCTCCAAACACTTGCAAACAATTGACTTTCATCTTCCTAGCCCACTGCAAACCGTGAACTAGTGCTTCATATTCAGCAACATTGTTTGAACAACCAAACTAAAATTTTATAGAAGAGAAATACCTTTGTTCTGTTGGAGAAACCAACATCATGCCAGCTCCGGTTCCATGCTTATTTCTTGATCCATCAAAGTACAATTGCCACATACCTTCATTAAATTCATCTTCTTTGACCATGGCTGGAATTGGTGCATCATTCTCATGAAGGCAATACACACCAGGACCCTCTTTTTCAGTCAGCTTATAAGGATCATATTCATTCAAGGTAGAAGCCCACTCATCAAGAAACAAATCTGGAACTCCATCCAGAGGTGATTCATTTTCCACTTCACTACTTTCTGTTACCTCATATGTGATTATATAATTAACATTGACAACACTTGGCGTATATGGCTCCATATGAAAACGTGCAATAGGCTTTGAATGAATTGTTACCTTTGTACCATACCTGGTCCTGAACAACAAATAGGTCCAATCAGCTGATAAATATCCTCCAATCTTTGAGGTGAAATCCTTTGAGAGACACATAGCAAAGTAGGGAGACAAGTCTACCACAACAACATTTTGCTGAATAGTAACATTAGGACATGCATGTAATGTCAATTTCAAATCCTTGATGATGCCTACTATCTTTTTTGATGACCCATCCAATTGCAATACTTCTTTAGTATTTGACTTATAAACGAGTTCAAGCTTATCTGCAATCTGTTTAGGCATGACTGTACTACTAGCTCCACTATCTACCATACAATTATGAACCAAAGTATCTCCTACTATAAAAAAAAAAGATCAAAAAGAAGAGTTTTATTTGATTTTACCTCAATATTGTCAACTTTTGCCATCTTATTTGCTTGTTGTACCTGTTGCTTAGTTGGCTGATCTGAATTAGCTAAGACAACCCCTTCTTTCTCAACCGGTTTTGGAGACAATTCAAAAGCTGACTTTTTGTGTTGGAATTGAAAGAGAATCCCACATGCTAACGCTGATGTTAGACTTCTTCGTCTGATCTACTATACTGAAATGAGATCCACTAACTTTTGGGTGTACTTTTTGGAGCACTGGCTGTTCACGAACTAAAGGTAGTTGATGAACCTTATTAACCTCTATATTCTGATTTCTCTGAGTTGTAGGGGCAACAAGTTGCTCGTTTGTACTCTTAGCAACAATACTAATAGTACTTGAAGTATTTGTTACCGCTTGAGCCTCATCAATAGCTCTTCTTTTAGCTCTCTAATAAGTTATAGCTGCAACTTGACCACTTGTATCGTTAGTTTTAACGTCTTGAGTAAAAACAACACGATCATCTACTTGCCGATTTACATTAATAGCGTTACGCTGCCCTTGAACTTGATGAGTCTCTCCTTGTGATGCCAAACCTGTATCTTGATACTGACCTCTTTGAAAAGAAAACTCTTCTTGTGTCATTTGTGGCATGGTGATGTTCTGTGATACCAAGGCTTGGTTTTGAGCATCATTGAGATTTGAGGGCTGCCACCCTGAATCCTGCACCAAATTATTTTGAGGTGGGGGGTGAATAATGACTTTTGAAGTGGAAGGAGCATTCGGATCAAGACCAGTATATGGTTTAGCTGGAGTTATGGCTCCTTGTGCTTGATAAGGTGGTCTATTTTCTCTGAAACCCTGATAAGTAGGCCTTTGATCTTTGAATGACTGATAGGCGTTTTGATTTTGCTGTTGATAGGACTTATTTGATTGAAATTGTTGCCTTTTGCGCTGTACTATTTCATTTCCAAAACATTGTAGCAAACTTTTCAACTTTCCTATCTCACTAGCTTGACTAGTAGGGGCTGTAATTTGAACTTGAGGTGTTGGAATTGGAGCCAAGGATAGAATTTGAGGAACTTGAGGGACTGGTATAGAACTTATTTATGAAAATATGGGTATTGGAGGTCTTGAAGAAAGCTTACCAGCGTATATCAAACTATTTTCAGCTTTAATTGCAATCTCATAAGCATCCAGCAAAGTAGTACCATCCATTGACTGTATCATCACACTAATGTCAGAATTAAGAGCTTTTAAATTGTACAGAAATGCATATTGAGAGGATGGCCTAATCAATACATGTATTTTAGTCCATGTTTTTTGGAATCTGAAGTTAAAACAATACATGAACTCATGAGGAGCTCTTGTTATGGAGATCAATTGCTCAACCAAAGAGAGATGATCAGATTTGTCCTCAAATTGCTTGATCCACGTTGCGCCCAATTCGTCCAGGTGGCAATGGAATTAAGTGGCAGATTTCTATACCATTGCAACGCTTTTCGTTTGAAGGAGGCAGCCAGCAATCTAATAGCAACATTATTTTCAACAACATTATGGACTGAACATAGATTAACATCTTGGATATGCTCAATAGGGGTTGTTTGATTTCCTCTTGAGAAGAATGGAATGCTCTTGAGGGCAGACACTGGAATATCATCAAACTGGGTTAAATTCAGTGGGCTTCCTCTATTGAATGGAGCAAACACTTGATTTCTAATGGCCATCTGGATAGTGGAAATTGTAGTGCTTAGAACAATAGGCTGATTGAGGCAAATATTGCTTTTGATGATATGGCTTTGCCCTCTTAAACCTTTGTCTCTTATATGATAAAAATTCAAAAGTACCTTTAGATGCTGATCTTGTAGTGACCTTTGGCATGAACGAATTGTCTGAATGATGATATGAGCTCTGCAACTAGATGATATCTTCGTTTGTTGCAAAATTTTTTTAGATATGTAAAAAAACTTCTTCGTAGTCCCACTGGGGGTGCCAAAAACTGTTGTCAATCAGACTTACACCCCTGTGAAGGTAGTTTCAGGGCTTCACAGGCTGCTGAAACATGAAAACAATCCTAGGTTATGGGTGACTTAATCAGTGGATTGAGTCTCTAGATTGTAAGGGCTAGCTTCTTTTGATGTATCAATTAGGATCTCTGCTACAAACTGCCTGGAAAAGAGAGAAATAAAACTTGAAAGAAAATCCTACCTAATGATGGTGATACCCCTGAATGTAGATTGATCCACTCAATTTGAGCTCTTTAAAAACACTGATCCAAACAAGAAGGGCTAAACTTTCAACTCCAATTGATCAATATGCATAAGTGTTTTACAAAAATGTTCTATCATGTGATTTAAGCTTGAGGGAAATGGTAAAATAGGCCTTATTGAAGGCACTAACAGCCACTAACATCCACTGTAGACTCAACAAAAAGACGTTTAAACATAGAACATGACCAGCTAGTAACCAGGTAAGGATCAAGACTTGGCAAAGAAGAAATCTCTATCACTTGTGCAATTCAATGACAAAATACACTATACCAGCTTGCTGAAAATTGAAAACAATCCTCTTCTTATTAATCTGAAAAAGCTTACACTTAGTGTTTGGTAGAAAATCGTCTTGCCAAAAGAGGGATGATTTTTACAAGGCTGAAAAGCCATTAATATAGAAAGAATACGCCAAAACAAGAGGTGGCACTGAAATTAGAAGAGGAAGATCAACTATCACTTCACGTGAGTCTATTTTTGGTTCAAGGAGATAACTGAGCCTTCCAAAAAATATCTATTTTGTCTTCTTCCTCTTTGCATGAAAGCTCCTTGGCACTAGACTTAGACAATGAATTCATACGGTTGACTTTGTTTGTGCATGTTCGGCTAAGCCATGTCTAAAATTAGAGACTTCACTTTGCTAATCTAAGAACGAAATGACGGTTACTTTGCATGATCCCACTTGATCGTCTAAAGGTGCATCTATTTTTGGCAGTCACTTTTGGTCGCTTGCATGTATTTTCTCTTGTTTTGGTCTCCTTGTGTCTTTTCTATTTTTATTTGCCTTGGCTTGTCTTTCTGGACATCATATTTTCTTCGGCATTTTTTTGCGGACTTTATTCTTTTTTCTTTCCTACGGACTTTGTTCTGTCAAGGCTTTTTGCTTTCAACTTCCCGCGGACAAAAAGTCCGCGGGAATTGCCCCTTGGTCTCGGATTTTTTTGGATATTCTGTTTTGGCTAATTTCCTTGGGCTTTTTTGTTTTACCCTTGGTCTTTATTCTTTCGGATTTGTTGTCACTCCCTTGGCTAATTTCCTTAAGGTATTTTGGCTTCTTCTTTCGGAAAAAATGTTCGAGTATTTTTCAATTCTGCGAACTTTTGTTTTTCGGATTTTATGTTTGCCAATTCTTCCAAAGGATACTTCCATGGGCACTACCTTCTTTTTGAACCATTCCTTTTCCGAAGGCAACTTGTAACCTTCTCGAAGGGTACCCTTTGGGAATTTTGAAAACATCCTTCTGCAAACGACTTTTCCGAAATTGAAGTCTACCTTCTTGAAGGGTACCTACCCTTCGAGTTTTTTGTCAACGACCCTTCTGAAGGGTACCTTGCCCTTCGGGTTTTTTTGATTTGTCCTCTCTTTGACAGACTTATTGCTTTCAACCTCTCGAAGCTATGTGAAAACCCCTTCTTTAATGAACCATTCCTTCGGACAAATTGTCCGAAGGAAATCCTGTTGTAGCCAAGGTCTTTGCAAATGAGTATTTACAATTAGTCTATACAAACCCAATGTATTCTTTCCTTTGTAATCTTTCTTCCTTGGCTAAAGACATGAACTTTCTGAATGGCAAGAGACAATTTGACGTGTGGAAGAATTGTCAACAGTTGGCAAGCTGAAGTTGAGAATTGTTGGATAGAAACTAATGAGGGATGGGGTATTGATAGACATTAGGAGGATCCAAGAATGGAAGGGTCTCCTTATGACCCAGTTAATTTAAATTTCTTCCATGATTTCCTTCAATGTTAGTTGATTGGTAATTTTAGGGAAAATGAAAAGATAATTTAGAGGGGCATCCAATGGCGGACTTTTCAGTAAAAGACTTCCTCAAAAGGAGACAGAGTGAGGAGAATACCATGTGGCCCTACCACAAGGTGTGAAATGCGGTTAGGCTCCTTATGCTTTCCTTTGGATCTCATTGCAGAAAAATGTTCTTACTTGGTACAGACTACGAAGGATTGGTTTTGAAGGCCCTTCTCAGTGTGTTCTTTGCAACCCTTCTATAGAAACTTTGGACCACCTCTTTATCCATTGTCCTTTCACATGGAATACACGGACTTGTTTCTTCAAAAGAATGTGGGTTTAATGGGTTTGCCCTGGTTATTTATAGGTTTTGATCTATAGTTGACTGGAAGGTGGAGGGGACCAAGTTGGTAGTATCTCTAAGTTGGCACCGACGATCATCTAGAAAAACCGGAAGGGGGTTGATAAAAATTTTCAAGGATGATCTCTGCTCAGAGGATTTTTTTAAAGGAAATTGGACGTTTCTTGTTAGGAAGTTTTTAAGGCTAAAGTCTCCTTTCAGAAGGTCAAAATTATTGGAGAGGAAAGGCACATGCTCATGAGGATTTTCTTTGAAAAGAAGATTCAAAGAATCGAACTCGGTTGGATAATCATAAACAAGAAAGATGGACTACCCGAAAATTACATCGGGTCAATCTAAATTTCAATGGCGCTTCAAAAGGCAACCCAAGTATTTCAAGGGCAGGAGGTGTCATTAGAATTAAGATTAGTGGTTTGGTACTTGGTTTTTCCATGAACATTCGTTTGGCCATTAATAATTTGGCAGAAGTGTGGGCTCTTATCCAAGGCCTTAAAATTACCATTCACTTGAATATTTCTCATATGGAGGTTGAGGGAGATTCTCTCCTGGCCATCAATGTTAATAAAATAGGTCATATTAGCTAGAAGCTCCAAAAATTAATTGATGAAGTTCATAGATTGCAATCTGATTTCGAAATCATCACTTTTAACCATTGCCCTAGAGATATTAATGTTCATACTTACCACTTGGCGAACATTGGAGCAAATGTTTTGAGCAATTGGGATATCCTTATTTCTTCCAACTCAACAACGTGAAATGGATTAAATAACCTTTTACTCAAAGATTTAACTAGTGTATGTTTGCCTTTTTTATTTACTCCTTTTTGATGAGCTCTCATATATTACTTTGAGTTGTCATTCCTTGGATTTATTGCAGGGTGGTTGGGTGGTAGTTTTAATGATTACACCACACGCTCGAGGAGGTTAATTTTGATGATTGGGGCTGCTTTGATATGTGTTGAGTGGTTTTATTAAAGAAGGTTGGCTTGTCTTAATCATTTTGTTTTTTTTGATGTCTTCTTCATGGCTCTGTTCCTTCTCTTCTACATTTTCTCTTTTACCATGATGGGCAAAGGCCAAAGGAAATTCAACAGGAGGGAGAAAAGAAAGAAGGTGGTGAATCAATGGGGGAGGAAAATTCGTAGGTGTGGCATGGACAAAGTCCCCGAGGAGACGAATTTTATTGGGCCTATTGATGACTCCATCTTGAAAGAAGTTTTTAATCCTTCCTCCCTCATGGCTCTGTTCTTCATCAAAGAAACTCTGGGTAATGCTGTCCTCAGTGTGAGGAATAGACCCCGGAATGGTGATGAGGTTAGGTCTCTTTTCAGACTCAACTTGGAAGGGAAAAACTTTGACGACCTCACTACCAGTTTTATTTAGCAAGCGGTGCGAAATAGGAGGAAGCATATTTCAAAGGTTATTCTCAATTTCTTGGTAAGTGAATTGGCCACCTGTTTTTTTGGTTTTGATGATGATTTCAAATGTTTGGGGTGAAAATTAGACAAGATTAAAAAAATTGTGTATAAAGACCCTTTTGCTCCTAGTGGGTTGGGCAGTAATGATCTACCTATGGATGTGGGTGTCGATTTGTTTCTGAAGTCCATCTCTGGGAATATTCTGGCGGCCCTTGAGGACACCCCTTTCTCCATACTCTTGTTGGGCGCAAGCTCGAACTCCCTAGATAGTGTAGGAGGGGCTTGGGATCTTGTTAATTTTGAGAAGTTTAAAGTGTCTATTTTGAAGTGGGTTGTGCTAAAGTTTCTGGATTTAGATGGGATGAAAGCAATTCAGTCAAATTCAGCTAGGGGCTCCCCCGCTGTCTATGGGCCCATTAGCATTAATAATCTTGTTGAATTTGGGGTGGGAGATCTAATGGGGCTGTTGGCTGAGTTTCTACCGAATGGTGTAACCCTACAAATTATATGAAGCACTCTCCTGATGGTGGCTGGTTGTAGAAAGTGCTGATGTGGAGCTCTCTTTTTTTTGTTCTTCATAACTGCTATTTCACTAACCTTTTTTCTTTTGTACTTAGGCTATTATCTAGTACCATTACTGATTTTTTGGTTTTTCAGTTTGGCCTTGCATGGCCTTTGTTATGGTTGTTGGCATTGTATCTTTGCTAGTTTTTTGTTTTTTGGTTTGTAGTTCTGTTGTTGTTTCAAGCCTCGCTCTTTACTATTGATATTTTTCTCTCAAACTCTATATTGGTGAGGGCCCTTCCCCTCGTTTATATAATAAGAAAAAATAGTGGGATTAGTGTCACCTTCTTGGCCTTGTGGGGGGTACTAATAATGTCTTCAATTTCGGCCACAAGAAGGGGAAAACTAGAGGATTAGAAGTGGCACTCTCTGTGGAGGAAGCCATCACCAATTTAATGGGATCATGAACCAAGTGAACAATGGTATCATGATCATGAATAGGACTCTAAATGCTCTGATCCAATCCATGGAAAAAAAAAAATGAAGAAACTAATGCGAGGATGAAGAAGAGGACCTTTGTGTAGCTAGTAATAGAACTCTTTTGCAATAAATGGGAGTGGGGAGCCTAATAATTACATTCAAGAAGATCAAGAGTGAAATCACATAAATCAAAGGTTGATATAGAAGGTACCCATTCAAGTTTGATGAAGTGAATGACAATATCAATCCCTATGGGAGATTTTCACAAGATTTAATTTGCCACATTACACCTTGAGGGACCAACATATGATTGGTGGCCAATGGTTAAATCTGAAATAGAGGCATATGATGATAAAGGTAGATGCCAAGAGATAACCACTTGGGAAGAGTTTGTAGTGGCATTCTTTGATCCGGAGCGCAAGATACATATGGGATACTAAACTCTAAATCACATAATCTAGATGTGCTATATGCGCATGCGGAAACAATACTAATTAGTTTTTTAGAAATGAACATTCAAATGGATATGCGGAAAGATAATAGATTTGGATTAAAAATGTTAATTAATTTGTGCATTCTGTACATGGCATACTCTTGAGAAAGATGTGGGTTGGTCTATCTTACACTAGCTATGCCTATGTTTTGATATGCTATGTGATGAACAACCTATTTAGATAGATATGTATACATAGTGGTACAAGATCGCGAAGGCTAAAGAACCATTATGGAATATGAAATGGTTGCTCTTTTATTGGACTTTATCTTTTGGCAGTTGGGTTAAACAATGTCAAAATGTAACAATCGAATTTGGCTTGTGGGGGCACTGCCTTGTATCCCATTGGGCTGTTGCCATTTGACTTTGTGAGGGGAGCCCCTCAAGTCATAAAGGGGGTTTTGCCACTTTCGGAATGAAGGCAACAACATTGTTGGCACATGGCAGTAGTGCACTTTGTGAGTGGACCTTAGTGGTTTGGTATGTGTCTATAACCTTAACAAAGCCAATGATGAAGGATGCGTAAGGTCTGGTGCGTGCTTCGATGGTGCCACATCCTATCTTTGTAGATTGGCTTGCACCACTGCATACGTGTGTGACATTTGTGGAGATGGATTGATGATCCTGGTAATACTATGGACCTCAAGGGACTATTTGTCATTACCACACACCATAAAAAATGAGTCGACATTAATGTAGGTCACGAGAATAGCCTTCACAGTGTCGTTGCAAGTGGATTTTTGAGAATCCACTTGGATTATTCTTTTATAATTTTGAGGTCTTGTAGATTCTTTCTTGGCCCTTAAAAAATTGAAGCAACAAGGCACAATTACTTATTACTCCAAAGAGTTCTGCTAAATAAGTTTGTTGGTTGAAAGGATCCCCCCTCAGCTGCTGATTGCTATGTATATAGATTGGTTGAAGGAGTCAATTAAAGGGTATGTCAAAGCTTTGAAGCCTAGTACCTTGGAGGAAGCCATTCAACAAACAAAGATCTATTCTGAAGTGGCTTGGAGTTGATTGACATCAAGTACAACCTCCAAACTTCCCATGACAATAAAATATGACCTTAAGGGTAATGAAAACCTGAATCCTCTTTAATTTTGAATCCTGGCTCATTAAAAGTGAAGAGTCTTGTACCCTTTTATCCTCATTGATTTGTATTTAAAGGGGCTTTGCTACCTGTTGACAATTTTGCCCCACAAGGTAAATTGTCAACCCTACTATTCGAAACTTTGCTATGGTGCCAAGTTTGTCTTATGAATCAGTTTTGGGGTCCTTAAATGTGCATTTACAGCCACCCAAGTGGCCATCTACAGCCAGGCGAAGTTTAGTCATTCAGAGGTTTCCAAGGAGCTTTCTTGATTACAGCCAACGCAATGTACAAATACAACCATTCAAATGATGACAAAAAGGTCTCCTACAGCCATGTAAATTCTGATGGACTCCTATAACGATCATATAGAACATACAGTTTGTTCAAAAGGAGGACACATGCAGCAGTTTTAAGAGGGTTTTTCTCCTTCTAAAAATGTCATCTACAGCAGTTTGAAAGGGTTTTTCTCCTCTTCTAAGCATCACGTACAGCGAAAAGCCAAGACATACAGGCTGTAAGTTCATTTATTTTTGTCTTAGCAAAGTTTTTTTTTCCGGGGTTGTAAGAGGAAGAGTATTTCTTTGGACTTTTTGTCCGAAAGAAAGAGCTCTCAGAGGACTGTGTAAAAGCCCGGAAAAAATGACTATGTGGATATTACAAAGTTTATTTCCTTCGGACTTTTTGTCCGAAGGAAATCAGTTGACAGGAATCCGCATAAAGAATTCGGGCACAGTTTTTCCGAAGGGCTCCAACTTTCCCGGGGTATACTATCAAAGTTTCTTTCCTTCGGACTTTTGTTTGAAGGAAATAGGCATAGGCAGCAAAGGGACCTTTACAAGAATCCGAAGGGTTCCTGCCCTTCGAGAATATGACAAGTGACTTAATCGAAGGGCTAGGTCCACGAAAGAAAATGACTATTATCAGAAGTCCTGAAGGGTACATACCCTTCGGGAAAGTTCTTGACATTTTGCTTGAGGGGACACTTTGTAGGGTGCTGAAGGGCACTTGCCCTTCAGAGAGGACAATTGCAAAAGTCTCGAAGGGTATGTACCCTTCGGGAAGGTTCACTTAGAAGAGCCGCGGGGGATTCACTTGGCAGAAAAAGATCAAGGCAAAAATCCCGAAGGGCAGGTGCAAAAGTCCCGAAGGGTATGTACCCTTCGGGAAGGTTCACTTAGAAGAGCCGCGGGGGATTCACTTGGCAGAAAAAGATCAAGGCAAAAATCCCGAAGGGCACCTGCCCTTCGGGAAGGTACAAACAAAAGTCTCGAAGGGTAAGTACCCTTCGAGAAAGACCATTTCAGAGATTTCAAAGCGCACTTGCCCTTTTGAAGGAGGCAAAAGGACAAGTCTCGGAGGGCACCTGCCCTTTGGGAAGACTTCAGAGGTGCCCTCCAAAAACCCCAGGTGCCCCTCAAAAAACCCAAGGAAATATATTAAAAAAAAAAAAAGAAAATAAAGAAGGAATGCTTCGGACAAAAAGTCTGAAGGAATTCCTTCGGGAAAAATGCAAACAAGAAAGCTGAAAGGAAAATAATAAACCAAAGAGAAGTCAAAAGGAAAAAAGGTCAACAGGAGACATAATTCCGAAGGAATAATTGGACTTGGGCAAGAAATGAAAGCTCCGAAGAAGATAAGACCAGGGAGACAAAATCCACAGAACATAAAGTCCGCAAGAAATAAAAAGACCAAGGTAAAGTCGACGAAAAAGGTTAGAAAATAGAATCCCGCCAAGAATAGACACGAACAGGCAAACCAAAATAGGAGAAAACACATGCGAACAAGGGCTATTTTTGGTGGATGGCTAATCTTCAGTTGACTGGTCGTCCAACTCAGCCCTCCAAACGTTCTAGCTGGTGTCCCCAAACGTCCAGCTCAACTTTCAAACAACTCAAGATGAAGAAGCCAAATTTAGAGGTGGGCGTGGATTTCCATGCAAAGAGAGGTTTGACTCTCAAACGCCCAACCGTCCACTTTCAAACACTAAAGAACTAGTCTCTAATTTTAGACATGGCTCAGCCGAGCATGCATAAGCAAAGTCAAATGTTTGAGCCCACCGTCCTTTTCAACACAATGAATTTTCATGCAAGACAAAAATAGACTTCTGTAAACGCTGAGTTGGATTGAGTTTATTCTCTCTCTATTTTTCAACGCCAATCTCTTGACTTTTTGTAATTTTCTATATTAATGGCTTTTTAGCCTTGTAAAAAATGATCCCTATTTTGGCAAGAAACTTTCTACCAAAGATTGTGTTGTAACTTTTTTTCAAATCAATGAGAAGAGGACTGTTTTTTCAATTTTCAGCAGCCGATATAGTGTACTATTGTTATAGATTTGTCTAAGTGATAGATTTTCTTTCTTCCTTGTCAAATCTGGGTTTGTACCTAGTTACTAGCTGGTCATTTATGCAGGTCACGTTCTGTGTTGGATTGTCTTTTGCGGAGTTTATAGTGGATATTAGTGGCTGTTTAGTGCCTTTCATCAGGACTATTTTTACGTTTCCCTCAAGCTTAGATCATTAGATAGAATTTTTTCGTGAAATACTTATGTGTATTGATCAATTGGAGTTGAAGTTTTGCCTCTTTCTTGTTTGAATCAGTGTTCTTAGAAGCTCGATTTGAGTGGATCATGCAAATTAGGTGTATCACCGCTTTAGTTAGGATTTCCTTGCAAATTCTTTCTTTCCTTTTCTCTAGGCAATTTGTAGTGTAGAAGTTGAGATCCTCATTGATACATCTTACAGGAACTAGCCTTCTCTGAAGGTTCTTCACCATTGAGGCACCCACCCTCGTGAGAAGATCCCATTGTTTCAACTGGAGAGAGGATTAGCCATTTCAGCACGTCTTCAATTCAGGGTGCAACTCCAGGTTGACAACACTACCCTTGCAAAGAAACTCGATCCAAAGATCACAAATGCAGGAGCTGCAAAAAGATTCACATGATTGAGATTATATGTGAAAACCCTGAAGTAGTTGGCAACGTTCAAGTAAATTCAACACCCATGGAGGAGCACACAGTGGGTAAAGTTCAAGTGTAATGCCCAAAATATTTGTTCAAAACATTAGGTAAAAACATGGTAATTTTTAAAATCTAAGTTGTCAAAGTTAAGAATCCACAAAACAAGAGTCAAGGGTGCTAAAAGAACAACATTTGCTAATGTACAATCCTTAAGGCATCTGGGTTTTAAGTCTAGTCAAAATAATAAGGGTCCACACAACTCACATGATCACTAGGTCACAATGTCTAACAATAATCCATTGGATGATCTATGCACACATGCCCACTCAAGTTATCAAGTTATCCAAAGTTCAAGAAGGATCTTGGATAAAGGAAAATAAGAACACACTACACTAGATGAAGAGAGCGAGTTGCATTACAAGCACAAGATCCATCTATTAGTTTCTTGGGATTGGATTCAGTTTCAAATTGACAAGGTCCTCAATAGTTCAAAGGTTCACAAGGCTTCTGGGCATAAGTCTGATCCACTCGGGTGTTTAATGCACACACCCATACAATGGCAATAGGGCCCATATAACTATGAATGGTGGAGCTAGCCTCCCTCCAAAAGAGAACATTTGGAAGATCACACAAGGGACAAGCATTCAAGCAACAAGGGGGTCTCTTTAGAATGACAAAGGCTTCTTACATTTTGAGGGGCTGAAGTCAAAGTTCATTATGATATTGCAACATCTATGAAACCACCTTGACCACTAAGGATCCAGCATGAACAAGAGCTATTGTCGCAAGGCTTCTCCAGTTGAGCTGAAGGACAAAAAACAATTACTACAAGGAATTTTCCACCAAACACTTAAGAAAGACAATTATCAGAATGAGGTTTTGAGTTAAAATTTTTGTCTGATCATGCCAATTGAAAAGGGGAATGTGGTCATGGGATTTGATATGAAAAATCATTCTAGACACAAGCTGAGAATCAATCGAAAAGAAAAGTATGTTCACTAAGATATATTGCGTTTCTCAACAGAAGACTTATAATAAGTTTTATCTTTGAGAACTACTAGTGTATATTAATATGAACTAATGGTCAGATAACAATATAAAGCGTTGTATGCTAAGTTATGTTGTTTTCAATGCACTTAAGCTATGTGGCTTGAGGAGAAGGAAACCCATTTGAACAATAACGATAACCATTCTCAGATTTCCTCTTAAAATGGACCATGTTCCTTTTGAAATTAAGGGCAACTAACATCAACATATGCATGTATAATTTTGCCAATAACCAGTTTTAGCGACACTTCATCCATCATCCTAGAGTTCCATTTGAAAGGTAAAAACCAAGTTCCATGATATATATAAGAAAGACCAAACATCAATAATCCAGAAAATACATTTTCCCACATCAATATTAAACCTGATTATATACAATAATTACCTCCTCCCTTTTAGGACTCAAATCCAATATACATGATCACAACTTTAGTCCATATTATTACACAAATTAACATTTGGTGCTTGGCCCTCTTAGCAACGATCAACTAGATAAAATGAATGACAAGGTAAAACACACTTCAAATCCCAGCTTCGCCAAAACTAGATCTGCTCCAAAGATCGGGTATCCACTTGAAAACTTCCCGCTAGCCAAAAGAACAAATGGGAGCTCGCCTCCCAACCATATGACATCATTAGGTAGTTGACCCTAGCCAACCCCCAAGCCTGAGGGGTCCAATAAACCATGATAAGCCACTGCACAAGTTTAAAGACAGTAGGATAAATTTAGAGTCAAATTTAGAGGTTGGCTAAACACAAACAACCAAGTCTAGGACCACAAGTCCAATAGGAGGTAGAAGAGTTTCATATGCATGACGTCAAAAGCAACAATGCCCATAAGCCAAAATAATCACTATGATAACTCTTAGGTTTATCCACATGGGGGGGGGGGGGGATGTCCAAAGCCAATAATCACAAGTGATCTCCAAATTTGATCACCACTTTCTCCCACTAGTGTTAAGAGTTTGATAAATGGTTATCAAGCCTGTAAAAGCATTCTAACCGAGTGTTCTGGTCAACTTTTTGACAATTGGATTTGTAGGTTTATGTTAATAAACTAAAATCATATTTTCAAAAGATTTCAAATTTTTGTATAACTACCATACCAGCAAACTCACGCACTCTCACATTGCATAATAATTTGAACAAATCATATGGCTTTTTTGATGTGCAAATGATTTCTAGCTATTTCCATTATTTGTCCAACATTCTCTACTACGTTATGCATTTCATTGATATTTTTCGCAAATGATGAAGATCTCATAGTCAGATTTTCTTCTTGTGGGCTTACACGAGCTTGAAATAAACCTTCATTGGAGCCACAATCTTAACTATAATTTTAAGTGTGACTAGCATTATCGAATCTGGTGGTTGAGTAGAAACTTGAGGGTAGGGACTTACACAAGAATGGCTTTATGCTGCAATTTGTCTTTGCAATGAGAAACATTTTCAATGGCGAGTTACCTTCAATGATCATAGGTTTCTTCCCCTTTGGACTTGAAATTTAGCTTGGCAATAGACACCAGGTCTTGAAAACTGAGATTGTGAGCTGTGGTAAGAAGGGTGTCTTTTCTTCAGGAAACCCAATCTTTACCTTTGGTTTTCACCTTGGATTGGTGGGTTGGCCTTTTATCAGATTTTTGGGAGCTTCAACATGTATGGATCCCTTTGAAACAGCGTCCATTCTTGTATTGTTCATGCCCATTTCACAGTTTTCATCAAACTCAGTAGTGAGTCTTATGGGACGCACAATGACCCTCTATTCTCCTTCATCAAATTAACATAAGAATTACACTAAAAAACTTAATAAGCAAAATCTGAGCTGAAAGAAATCTGTATTGCAAGCCAAAAAAACTAACCGATAAGAACAGTTGGAGGGGAAAAATGGTAGCTTCATAGCTTCAGCCATTGAAGCAAACATAGAAAAAGTATAGTGGGAAAAGTATATGAAGATGTTAGAACTCTAAATGACAGACGGTTGCAGAAATCTAATAGTAAAATTTATAAAAACTCAGAGCATCAATTTATACTACATTCTCTTCTTGCCTTGATCAATTTGCTTTGACACTGTCTGTTGACAACGATTTCCAGTGTGACAAAAACAAAGATTTGTGGAAGATTGATACTGGTTGTAGCTCTAAACCTATGGTCAACATCAGCATCAGAACCAATTTCCTATTTATTCAAAAGCCTATATGGTCTTACATTTGTATTTGCCCCAACATTTATGTTGCCATATGATGACAAAAGTGCTAGATCTTAGATTCAAATTTGTCCCCTTGTGGGACTAGGACTGGCCAATACTTCTTGACACAACTTATCTGTAATCAGAAGAAGGCAGAGGGTCACATGTAGATGACCAAATGCTCATCTTTCGTAATGATTCCTTTGCGGTATGTATCGCCCATTGAGTTAGGGAAAGGAGATGATTAGTCATTCATCTCCTTCGAGAGGATGCCATGTACACATCACTCAAATTTATAAAATTCTTTACAGTTTTATATACGTCTTTTGGATTTATGGATGAATGCTATCTCTATTTATAATTTTTTACGAGCCAAACTAAATGCTGAAATTGTGAAACAATTTTGGAAATGAGAATTTTCTTAAAAAACTTATATATATATATATATTTTAAGAGTTCTAAATAATAGGTATTCTCTGGCAGAAGAAAGATACCGATCTGATTACAACCAATAACCAAAACAGCCACATATATATATATATATATATATATATATATATATGTATGTATGTATGTATGTATGTATGTATATTCTATGGCAGAAGAAAGATACCAATCTGATTACAACCAATAACCAAAACAGCCCAATATATATATATATATATATATGTATATATATGTATGTATGTATGTATGTATATTCTATGGCAGAAGAAAGATACCAATCTAATTACAACCAATAACCAAAACAGCCCAAGCTCGCAAATGACACTCAAAATTTTGAAGACAACCAATCTTCGAACAAGTCTAAAATATCAAAGTAATGAATACTCAGCCACAGGATCTATTCTGCAGACCATAACCACAATGCACTAAGCCAAGCATTAATGCACACAGCAAGAAGATGAAGATGAGAGAAATATCGCAAATGTATATTTACACTAAGTGTATCTGTTCAATCCTTCATTACAAATACATGAAAAATAGGAGATTATATAGGCAAGTCAACTACTTGCACAATATCTCCTATTGTTCACAAGAATAGGCAATTTGTTAGCCTATGCAACCGTAGCTTATTATAGGATGGCATTGTTGCCAATCCATTAGATTATCTAATCCTATAATTGCTAAAGGCCAAAGTCAAGCCACCTAAGATTTAGGACTACCTAAGTTAGACTTAACAACATGCAATTAAGATTATTGCACCAACACCCCCTCTTAAACATAACTTAGGGAGGTCTAAAGCAAATAATGCATGAGGCTTAGAATCCTCTGAAATAGATCCTGACAGCTAGGCTTGATAAGGTACCCATGTATAAGGAATTGTAACTAGGAAAAATAAGGTCATCGTAAGGTTTCTCAAAAAACTAGTAAAACAACAAAACTGTATGGAGTTGCCAAAAGACAATACGATACTCAAACACAATGCTGAAAAAGATGCTTGGATAGAATGAAGTCCATCACAAAAACACTGGGTGGATTGAAAGTCACTAAATATGCACTGGATTGAAAATCACTTAAGAAGTGAAACTAAATGCTGGTGAAGAACTTCAATGCTGCAAGAGTGTGGTCTGGATCCACTACTTGATCATTGAAGAAGACAAACTGACATTGTATGCACCAGAATATCTCCATATTGCAAGGAGACTCTCAATCTATCGAATGAGGTGTCAAAATTACAACATAGTTCAAACAAAGTTCACCAAGTGAATGTGATCAACTACCCGAAGTAGATGTTGTTAAGTCCCAAGGGTTGGCAAGGAACACAACACCCGAAGTAGTATGTGCATGCACCCCCCCTAATGCTGATTGGGTGGAGTGACTGAAAAAACTTGTATGAGTGGACAAATGCCACTTCTTAAACACCAAAGAAGACAAGTTGACACTGTATGCAATGGAATAGATCCTTACGAAAAGGAGAATATCAGGTTGTCAAAGAAGTGTTGAAGATATAGACAAGATTTATTAAGAAAGAAGATGGCCTTGGTGGTGATGGGAGAGTCAAGCAATCTGAAAGACTGAAAAAAGTGCGAAGAATATAGTACTCACGCATGAAGGTATACAGGGTTGAAGCAACAAACCCCTCATGACACTTTATAACTCGGTGTGACATAATACAACACAAAACAAAAAACCACCAAATGAGGATATACTAACATTGGAGTCATCATAATAGCTCCTTATGGAAAGGAGACTGTCAATTTGTCAAAGAAATCCGTCAGTAATATGAGAATTGCTCCTAATACAAGGGAGCACTGCCAAATAAAGTAGGAGCAACAGTGTGCAGATGAAGAAGCTGAATAGTGGAGGAACAACGTTGGTAAAATCCTTGCAAAGAACGTTGATGACGCCACCACAACTTATTTGAAATCCATTCGAGATGAATGCAAATGGTGGATGATGATGATGACACCACCACAACTTATTTGAAATCCATTCGAGATGAATACAAATGGTGGATGATGATGCTTGCATGTGAGTAGGTGCAAAGTAAACAAAAGGTGCATGTGAGGAAACATCCAAAAGTGTGTCAGGTGGATCATGCTTGACTAAAGCAATCTCAGGCCTCCCATGCTTGAGTGAAGATGCTCCCATGCTTGAGTGAAGATGCAACATAACTTGTGTTGCTTAAAATCCTCATGAAGAGTGAAGCGAAAAAACCGGAGTTGAGTCAACATCCAAAGACCCCAATGTATATGAAACACTTGCTTAATAGCCCATGTTGTGGCGAGCAATCTAGTGAACAGGCTAGATAGGAGAAACTATGACTTGTGTATGTTTTCCAATACCTCTGCCAAGGTGACCCATGGAACAAAATATGCCAAAACCAAAGGCAATTGTATGCTTTTGAAAAGAGCCAAGCATATATGCAAGTAGATTTGAAGTGGGGTGGGCATGAGGTGCAACAAACGAGCATCAAATATAGTAGGTGACTCAGGATCTAGTAGTTCACAGTCTAAAAGCGCATTAAATGAATGCGTACCAGATTCAAGAACAAGTAGTGAATCACATGATGGACTAGGCTCAAAGGAATGTACGACCATTGTATAAATATGATGCTGTAGACTAGAAATTTTGCTCTGCAGTGAGTGTATGAGGGTGTCCTTGCCAGAAATGAGGGAGAGGAAAATGGAGTTTTGCTTCTTGATTTACCTATTCCCTAAGTGCTTAATCATATCTTTCTAAAGTGAACATGTTTCAGAGAAGAGCATATCATTTTCTGACTGCATTTTATTATTGTCCTGCATGAGAGTGTGAAGGTCGTGGCATGAAGCCATTACAATAAGGCAAAACAAAGGCATTGGAACGAACCTCAAACAAAAACACTCTTAACAAGATGGAACACCCCAAACTACTTATAATGACACAGTTTTGTACAATGTATTGGACCAATTGACAATAAAAAAGATGAAATAGGCCCTCCCAGAATCTATAGTATGCACCAAAAGTGATCCCCTAGTAGAAATAAGGTGGCATTTTATACATAGTGCATTTACAACATATTTGATATTTACAAATATGCAAAGTCTACTTAAAAGTACACTTTAGAGATAGAGTATAAATAATGTGATCACACAACTATGAAGAGCATGGAGAATTTTACACTTTCAAAACAAAGAGCCCCTCAATCCAAGTTCTCTGTCAAAAGATATGGCATTTAGATGGTCCAAAAAACTACGATTGCGAAGCAAATTGCGGAAAAAATTGGAAGTTTTGGGAAATAGACTGCTTAAATTGGGAACTCAACTCACCAATGGGTAGATCTTGGAAAAATAGGTACAATGAAAAAAAAGAATCACCTCCGTAGGCTTCCAGACAATCGAAAATAAATTTTGCAAAGTTTGTCTGTCAAATGGTGAATACCAATGGTGCAAGCAAAGAAAATCACCAAGCGAAAAATCTTACAAGGGGATTTGAACACTTGACCTCTTTTGGTGGATTGGTTTTAATAAAACAATTGATACCATTGCACCATGGCATATATCTAAACATATGCACGCAAATTATTATATTTGAATTTTTCAAAAATAGTAAACAATTCAAAAAAAAAAAAAACACCTTTTTATTGTGAAGCTGTCGGTGGGAGGTGAGGTGAGTCGGCGGGGGGTTAAGATCCAAGTCAACGGCTTGGGTAGGCCAGCATAGGGAACAAGGTGCAATGGTATTCAAATGTTGATGCCGACAATGGCCATATTGCCAATGCATCCAGACACAATGCTAAGGAAGGACAACATAGTGAAGGTGCAGACAGGCCATTTGGGGAATTGAAAGTTTGCACAGGTACATTTGCTGGAGTGAGGGTGCCCCGTGGGTCTCAGACTTGCCAAAAGTATAGGTTGGGGGTTAGCCGTATGGTTAGCCCCCCTCATTTTTTTTTTAATATATATTTTTTTAAAACTTTAGAATGCAGGCCCCATATATTTTTTGTGTAATTTTTTTTTCTTGTACTTCGCTGTATGGATATGTACGGCTTGTGCTGGAGATCCTAGAATGTGATGATCCGTGCTGGGCCCCGCCGGATGTTCCTCCAGCGGTAGGGACGGGTTCTTGGCCAGCCGGTAAGAGTAAACAACATCGCGATCCCAGAGGGTGTTGCCTCGACGGTTCGAAGTGACTGGCCATATGGCTCTGGAAGAGGACCCATATCATCCCGGGACTTTTGGTGTGATGACCAGTCCCCATTGGTATCAGAGCCGAGGTCTCGAGGTCGAGACTTTCTGGGCGCGGTGTTCTGTGATGATCCGTGCTGGGCCCCGCCGGACGTTCCTTCGGTGGTCGGGACGAGTTCTTGGCCAGCCGATAAGAGTCAACGGCATCGCGATCCCAGAGGGTGTTGCCTCGACGGTTCGAAGTGACTGGCCATATGGCTCTGGAAGAGGACCCAGATCATCTCGGGACTTTTGGTGTGACGGCCAGTCCCCATTGGTATCAGAGCCATCATCCTGCCATCCTGTGATCAGCTAAATAGCAGATGAGCGAGAGAGAAATCAGATATTATATCAGGGAACAGCGGAGACAACCAAATCAGAATCCTCAGGTAATAGGAGATACATTGCCAGAAGCATTAAGAGACACCGGTAAATCAATCCAGAATATGGCAGAAGATGATAGAGATGCAAGTACTGAAAGAAAATTTGACAATATGCTTGATATGATGTCTCGCTTATTAGCAAGAATGGATCAACAAGCTATTCCAGATCAAAATCATCAACACACAGCTGAACACAGTGGAGTTAATGAGGAAAGGTCAGTACATCGTGCTGAAAACACTAGAGGATCAGCCTCTAGGCCTCTTTTTCCCACCTTTACCCCAAGGGAAGAACAATTACATGCTGCTCCAGCTACTCCATTTGGAGACGAAGCCAGATAGGTCTACTTGGAGTATACCACTCTCCCTCTTGATATGAGAGAAATATGGACATTTGATCAATTCATGAATCAAAGGAATAAGAGAGGAGGAAGAAATGATCGCCATGCTCCAAGGAATGACTATCGACAAGCACTTGGTAAGATTTCCATGCCTAACTATGATGGAAGTAACAAATGCACAGCTAGATCTTGGATTCAAAAACTGGATAATTATCTTTCTTTAAGACCAATGCCTGAAGAGGATGCCATAAGATTTGCCACATTGCATCTTGAAGGAGCTGCTCACGAGTGGTAATATCATGGGTTAGTCACTCTTAGACATAACCATATCACTACATATGAGGAGTTTACCAACAGATTGATGGAAAGGTTTGATGTCAAAGACCTTGAGATGAGTTTCCGTGAGTTGGCACAACTAAAACAGCATGGTTCTCTTGATGCTTATATTAATGACTTCCAGAAACTAGTAGCAATGGTCCCTGATATCTCAGAGCATAGGATAGTCATGTTATTTACAGAAGGGTTGACTGAACCACTCAAAGGGTGGGTTAAGGCCTTTAATCCTCTCACATTCCAGGAAGCCATGAAGAAAAGCCGTAGTATGGAACTTGCAGCACCAACAAACAAGTTCGGTCCTAAGGGCTCTTCAGCATACCGAGATAACAGAGGAGGATTCAGCAAAAGTAAAGATGACACAAAAGGCAAGTCAACTACACCATTGGATAAGGAGACGCTTAATGACCTGCGTAAGAAGTTATGCTTCTATCCCTATGAGTTTGGACATGATTGCCCTATGAGGCCTAAGGGAAAGGCCAACAGGATGATGTGGGTTTATTACGAAGGTTCAGACTCAGACAGCTCAGAGTACCATGATCTTGATGATGAGGAGTAGGAGCAGGATGAAGATAATGCTGTACAAAAAGAGGAATCAGAATTACATTCACAGGAGGCACGTCTATCCAGTTTTCAGAGAGAAGGAGCTTTCAGACTTAGAGGTGTCTTGGCAGGGCAAAAGGTTGTTACACTCTTGGATACTGGTGCCACGCACAACTTTATTGATGCATGCTTCGTGGAGAGGCGTGGGCTCACCACTGAGGAGTTTGATGGGCTTAAAGTTAAGGTGGTTGATGGATTTATTCTTCGGTGTGATAGGATGGTACGTGATCTACCCCTACGCCTGAACAACTATGAGTTCAAGGCAGATTACCATGTGGTCAACATGGGTGACATGGACATAGTGCTTGGGATGCAGTGGCTACATTCGTTGGAGGAAGTTACTCTAAGACTTAAGGATATGGAGATACGGTTCGAGGTAGATAGCAAAACACATGTACTGAAGGCTATCCGTAATAGTGATATCAGGACTATTTCACTTAGGAGAATGGAGAGGCTAGCTAGGCATAATGACATAGAGTGGGCAGCTATTTGTACCTTGATGCCTACACAAAAGGATCAGCATAAGGCTGAATATCATCCTGATATTCAGAAGTTGAGAATTACATATGAGAAGGTATTCAGCGAGATTCCACCAGGTCGACCGCCAGATAGAGGCATTGATCATATTATTAAGCTGGAGGAGGGCGCTAAGCCTATCATGATCACACCATACCGACATCCGAAGCGACTCAAGGATGAGATCGAGAGGACCATTAAGGAGTTGCTAACCATGGGGCACATCCGACCAAGTAAGTCACCTTTTGCATCTTCTGTTGTTTTGGTTAAAAAGAAAGATGGTACTCTTCGGATGTGTATTGACTACAGAATGTTAAACAAAAGAACTATTAAGAATAGGTATCCTATCCCACGCATCAATGAGTTGATAGATGAATTGCATGGGGCTTGTTATTTTTCAAAGATTGACTTAAGATCAGGATATCATCAGATTAGAGTGAGGGAACATGACATTGAGAAAACTGCTTTCCGATGTCACTGTGGGCATTTTGAGTTTGTAGTTATGCCTTTTGGTTTGACCAATGCACTTGCCACTTTCCAGTCCACAATGAACAGGGTTTTTCACCATCAATTGAGGAAATTTGTACTAGTATTCTTTGATGATATTTTAGTATACAACAGGTCATGGCAGGAACATCTTGAACATTTAGAAACAGTATTGGGCATATTGGAAGGAATCCTTGTATGCCAAGGAATCCAAATGTGATTTGGGCATGACTGAGCTTTTATATTTAGGACATATCATCAGTGCGGATGGAGTTCGGATGGATCCTGAAAAGATCCGCGCTATTGTTGATTGGCCACCACCAAAGAACCCTACGCAGTTGAGGGGGTTCCTTGGTTTATGTGGGTTTTATCGCAGATTCGTCAGTGGCTACTCACGACTTGCCGCACCCATGACAGATTTGTTGAAGGGGGCATTTGTGTGGACTCAGGAGACACATGAGTGTTTCATGAGATTCAAGGAGATAATGACTACATGCCTGGTTTTAGCATTGCCTGATTTTTCGAAGCCATTTGAGCTTCAATGTGATGCGTCTGGAGAAGGAGTAGGTGCTGTACTCATGCAGGACAAGCACCCAATTGCTTATGAGAGCAGGAAACTTAGAGGGCTTGAGCGATCGTTTAGCATTTATGATAAAGAGATGTTGGCCATCATGCATGCTTTGGCCAAATTCAGACAGTACCTAGTGGGCAGCAAATTCTGTATAAAGACTGATCATAACAGTTTGAGACACTTTTTGGGACAACGGGACCTGAATGATCGCCAGCAGAAATGGGTGAGTAAGTTGCAGGCATATGACTTTGACATCACATATGTCAAGGGTACGCAGAATGTTGTCGCAGATGCTCTATCTCGCAGGGCACACCTTACTTCTATAATCCATATATCAGAGGATTGGCGACATTTGATTATAGCAGAATATGCTAGGGACACATGGGCCTCTGATATAGTGGAAGGGGCAGTAGTTGATACCAGATACACACTTGTAAATGATCTGATCATTTACAAGAATATGATTTATTTGGTCCCAGGATCGAAGGTTAAGTAGCTGATCTTATGAACACTTCACGATTCACCCACAGCAGGCCATCCCAGATACTTTAAGACTTATAGGGCAGTTCGGGAGAGGTTCACTTGGAAAGGGCTTAAGGCTGATGTTTTGCAGTATGTTCGGGAATGTCTTGTTTGCCAGCAAAACAAACGAGAACACACATATCCAGCAGGGCTCCTACAGCCACTTCCTATTCCTGACAGGAAGTGGGAGTGTATCTCCATGGACTTTATCACAGGCTTGCCTAAGGCACAGGGACGAGATTGTATTTATGTGGTGGTAGATAGGTTAACAAAATATGCCCACTTCTTCTCTATCACTACTACATACTCAACGGCTCAGATAGCAGAGGTCTTCTTCCAGGAGATTTTCAGGTTGCACGAATTGCCTTGAAACATTGTGAGCGATAGAGACAGCTGCTTCATGAGTCACTTCTGGCAGGAGGTATTTCGGTTATGTGGTACTGAGCTTACACCCATCACCAGCTATCACCCACAGACCGATGGTCAGACAGAAATAGTAAACCAGTGGGTAGAAGGGTATTTGAGGAATTATGTGGTAGCTCAGCAACGGACTTGGGTCAGATGGATTTATATCTGCGAGTATTGTTATAACACTACATACCACATGACTATACGGATTACTCCCTTCATGGCACTTTACGGTTATGAAGCACCCAGTTTTCTAGATTTAGTGTTGGGTGACAGTCGCGTAACTAGTGCAGGTGAGTTATTACAGGAGAGTGAGGACATAGTTGCTACTCTCAGGGACAATATTGCCAAAGCTCAGAACTAGCAGAAACAATATGCGGATCAAAAGAGGACTGAGCGTAGTTTTGAGGTGGATGATATGGTATACCTCATGTTGCAGCCATACAGGCAGTCCACTCTCAAGAAGAGTGGTGCAGAGAAACTCAAGCCACGATACTATGGACCATTCAGGATTATCAGGAAGGTTGGTGAGGTGGCTTATGAGTTGGAACTTCCCGCAGATAGCAGAGTGCATAATGTATTCCATGTGTCACGCCTCAAGAAGGCATTGGGTCAGAGTGTGGTGCCTTCTGCGGTATTACCTCCCTTGGATGATGAGGGGAAATTGATCTTGATTCCAGAATCCATTTTGGATAGCAGAGAAAAGCAGCTTCGTAGGCGGGTGATCAGAGAGTACCTGATTAAGTGGACGGATCTACCCGTTGAGGATGCTACTTGGGAGGGTGAGGTCATTCTGCAGCATCCGGCATTGAGATTGCTTGAGGTCAAGCAATTTCAGGAGGGGCGGACTGTCATGTCCCCTCTCTAGTGCGACATGACATTCTACGTAGATTTGCCTATTCCAGACTCTCGTAGGCAGATGAGGGTGGTAAGAGAGTCATTTTTGTGATTAGATGGCTCACTATGCTCCTGGAGACATTATATGAGGGTGGTAAGAGAGTCATTTTTGTGATTAGATGGCTCACTATGCTCCTGGAGACATTATATTTTATTATTATGGGGGCCAAAGTGTTATATTTTAAATTTAGGTGCACTTTTATTTTATTTTATAAAGTTAATTTTTATATAAAAAGTACAATAAGGTTTTACAAGATGTATTACGGAAACTTCTAGAAGTTCCAAAAAGTGCATAAATAGACCCTATGGGTCTCTCATTTGGCATCCCAGTCTATTTTTGATCATTTGAATCTTCTTGAGCATTTGTAAGGCTTGATAGTCTGCAAATATTTAGCTAAATCTTTGAGAACGATACCTCTCAAGAGATTGCATAACTGCGGAAGTGGAAGATCTTCTGAAGGGTTGCACATTGGAAGTGGTCTTCAGCCATTTCATGTTGAGCTTCATTGAGCATTCAGGCTCAATTCGAGAGTTGAACAAATTTTGGAGTCCCTTGGTGGAGCGATTGCATCATCAACCTATTTGAAGAACCTCCAAGGATATCATATTCTGTTTGCAGTCCGTACAGGTATGGCCTGTACTTGCAGGATTGGCGGCCCAACAGACAACGATTTATAACTGAAACCCTACGGCGCTCATAACTCCTACTTGGCTGGGCGATTTATTTTTATAATTTGGGAGGCACTCACCTCAGTTTGGGCGTCTATATTCAGGACCTTGTTGGCGCTTATCAGTGAAGGCAAAATTTAAATCTGTACCAGTCCATACTGTACGGCCTGTATCTGCAACAGGGTACAGACAGCTTGCTGAACAGTGTATGGACAGCAGCCAGGGCGTCACTTACAGACCAGGTCTTTTGTCAACAACAGGTTCCATTTTTATTTGCATACTTATACTTATGTATCAGGCTTTTAGGATATTAATTCTGTCCATTTTGTAACGCTGAAAGTCACCATATATTATAAGAAAGGACTATATTTCCAGGAATAAATATATTTTGATATTGAATCTTTGAGCTGAGTCAATTTGTGTACACTTACAACAATGTAATTTAATTGATTACCAACTGTGTGTCAAAAATACAATGCAATATTAGTATATCTTGTGATCCCATCTATTGTTTGACGAAAGTCCATAAGGCAATATTAGTCTTTTTGGTGATCCTAGCAAGTGTTTGACAAAATTCCATAAGTGCTATATCAGTATTTTAGTGATCCTATTAGTAAGGGTCATTACAGGTATCAGAGCCAATGAGGACTGGCCGTCACACCAAAAGTCCCGGGATGATCTGGGTCCTCTTCCAGAGCCATATGGATCCTAGCAAGTGTTTGACAAAATTCCATAAGTATTATATCAATATTTTAGTGATCCTATTAGTAAGGGTCATTATATTGGTATCAGAGCCGAGGTCTCGAGGTCGAGACCTTCTAGGCGCGGTGGTCTGTGATGATCTGTGCTGGGCCCCGCCGGACGTTCCTCCGGCAGTCAGGACGGGTTCTTGGCCAGCTGGTAAGAGTCAATGGCATCGCGATCCCAGAGGGTGTTGCCTCGACGGTCCAAAGTGACTGGCCATACGGCTCTGGAAGAGGACCCAGATCATCCCGGGACTTTTGGTGGGACTTCAGAAATGGGGACTGGCCGTCACACCAAAAGTCCCGGGATGATCTGGGTCCTCTTCCAGAGCCATATGGCTAGTCACTTCGGATCGTCGAGGTGTTGCCGTTGACTCTTACCAGCTGGCCAAGAACCCATCTCGACCGCCGGAGGAACGTCCGGCGGGGCCCAGCACGGATCATCACAGACCACCGCGCCCAGAAGGTCTTGACCTCGAGACCTCGGCTCTGATACCACTGTAATGACCCTTACTAATAGGATCACTAAAATACTGATATAGCACTTATGGAATTTTGTCAAACACTTGCTAGGATCACCAAAAAGACTAATATTGCCTTATGGACTTTCGTCAAACAATAGATGGGATCACAAGATATACTAATATTGCATTGTATTTTTGACACACAGTTGGTAATCAATTAAATTACATTGCTGTAAGTGTACACAAATTGACTCAGCTCAAAGATTCAATATCAATATATATTTATTCCTGGAAATATAGTCCTTTCTTATAATATATGGTGACTTTTAGCCTTACAAAATGGACAGAATTAATATCCTAAAAGCCTGATACATAAGTATAAGTATACAAATAAAAATGGAACCTGTTGTTGACAAAAGACCTGGTCTGTAAGTGATGCCCTGGCTGCTGTCCATACACTGTTCAACAAGCTGTCCATACCCTGTTGCAGGTACAAGCCGTACAGTATGGACTGGTATGGATTTAAATTTTGCCTTCACTGATAAGCGCCAACAATGTCCTGAATATAGACGCCCAGACTGAGGTGAGTGCCTCCCAAATTATAAAAATAAATCGCCCAGCCAAGTAGGAGTTATGAGCGCCGTAGGGTTTCAGTTATAAATCGTTGTCTGTTGGGCCACCAATCCTGCAAGTATAGGCCGTACCTATACGGACTGCAAACAGAATATGATATCCTTGGAGGTTCTTCAAATAGGTTGATGATGCAATCGCTCCACCAAGGGACTCCAAAATTTGTTCAACTCTCGAATTGAGCCTGAATGCTCAATGAAGCTCAATACGAAATGGCTGAAGACCACTTCCAATGTGCAACCCTTCAGAAGATCTTCCACTTCCTCAGTTATGCAATCTCTTGAGAGGTATCGTTCTCAAGGATTTAGCTGAATATTTGCAGACTATCAAGCCTTACAAATGCTCAAGAAGATTCAAATGATCAAAAATAGACTAGGATGCCAAATGAGAGACCCATAGGGTCTATTTATGCACTTTTTGGAACTTCTAGAAGTTTCTGTAATACATCTTGTAAAACCTTATTGTACTTTTAAAATAAAAAGTAACTTTATAAAATAAAATAAAAGTGCATCTAAATTTAAAATATAACACTTTGGCTCCCATAATAATAAAATATAATGTCTCCAGGAGCATAGTGAGCCATCTAATCACAAAAATGACTCTCTTACCACCCTCATCTGCCTACGAGAGTCTGGAATAGGCAAATCTACGTAGAATGTCATGTCACACTAGAGAGGGGACATGACACAGAAACCCAAAAATGCAATTCTGTCAGAGATGTCTAAATTGGACAAATTCACAGTGCTCGTTTTAGTTTTTTACCGCAAAATGCTTCTACAATTGTGTTTACCAGAATTCTATAAAAAACCTTCTAAGAAGCTTGCAAAATAATGGCATATGCACAATGAAGAAGTGAGAATGTAAAGAGGAATGCATGCCAAAATCAAGGTTTGATACCATATTGAAGCAATGAATTCCTAGCCACATGATCTATTCTCCAGACCATAACCACAGTGCACTAAGCCAAACCATAATGCACACAACAAGAAGAGGAAGATGCGAGAAATATCCCAAATGTATATTTACACTAAGTGTATCTGTTCAATCCTCCATTACACATATATGAAAGATAGGAGATTATATAGGCAAGTCAACTACTTGCACAATATCTCCCATTGGTCACAAGAATAAGCAATTTGTTAGCCTATGCAACCATAGCTTATTATAGGTTGGCATTGTTGCCAATCTGTTAGATTATTTAAGCCTATAATAGCTAAAGGCTAAAGTCAAGCCAACCTAGGATTTAGGACTACCTAAGTTAGGCTTAACGACGTGCAATTAAGAATATTGCACCAACACAAAATTGGATGATTCCATTCCAAATAATCATGTCCTTATTACAAAATGTCTTGCCATATTTATAGGTAAGGAAACCTTCTCTAAAAATAACTAACCTTTTCTTCGTCACCAAGCAATCTTAAAATAACTAACCTTCGCTCCATTTCAAAGCAATTTAAAAATAACTAATATTTGTTTAATCACAAAGCAATATAAAAATTCCAATAGCCAAATCATAGTAGAAAAACTCGCGAACTGCGTTACTCGGCAGCCAAAAATTGTGACCTGTACTCAGGACTCGGCAATTACTCGGCAATTTTATCGCTTCTTTAAAAAAAAATATAAATTTATAAAATACATTGAAATACATAAGAAAATGAAATGAATCTAGAGAAATGATTGTAGAGATTCAGAGAACACATAACACAGAGTCATAAACATGTTTTATATTAGTTTTTAAGCAAATAGGAGTATGATGTGAATGCCAAATGTTCTATTTTAAACCCCCACCACTTTGAACATGCTCTTGCTTATAACAAAAAAGAACATTAAATATTAAACTACACAACAAATGCCAAATACATAGAGAGAGATTAATATCAGATAATTGCATTGGAAGTATGACAAGCATACACAAATGTTTTGATAATCTTTGGCACTTTTGATTTTTGTCAGATTTTTCTAGTCAATGAAATATGCATTTTCTGTATCTATATTATTTTGCTTTGTTCCATAAATAGGCAAACCCTTCATACCCTTTGCTACAGGTAACAAAAAAACAATTAGTTGTGTCTAACAGGGATGTTTATGTCCTTTGTAGGTTCTATTATGTTGGATTCAGTATATATATGTTATAACTTAGAAGACATGCATTCTAGTAAAAGATAAAATCCAACAAAAAATAAGAAGCAGAATTTTAATTGACCTCCTATTGCCAACACACAACACACAACACAACACAAGGAAAAAAACGACGGCATAATGAATCGCGATTTTTTATGCACTTTCCTCATATTTTCTAGGTTGTTGGGTTTTGGCTGGTTACCAGGCCAAAAACTGCGGTTTTCCGAGAGTAACCGCTCTCAGAAAACCGCAGTTTTTGGCCTAGTAATCGGCCAACGGTTTTCTGACCGTCTACCCTTCTTGACCAAAAAAAAAAAAGGTTTTTTCGCAGGTGCTTTTTTTAATACATTGAGCCAAACTATCTATAGCTTTTGCATGGCTTTATTTGTTTTGATAGACTAAACCCTTTCTTTTAATAATGCAACTAACTAAACTAGAACAAATTCAATCTTTGTTCTTTATTTGCATGGATATTATCTCTAGTATCCTTTATTTTTTCCTCTTTTCTTTTTTCTTTCTTAATCTTCACATAATATGTGTCCAGTTCATTACAAATTTCTTATTTATAATTCTTTTTTGGCATATAACACATCTGTTTTCTAGCAATGTAGAGTGTTGACCATCAGATATCTCCTAGGATTTGGATCAAAGATTAACTTGTTTTTATTGGCATATGGAGGAAGGATATGTACATCTTTGTGATGGACATGCGCATGTCAAAAATGTCTTTGGGGTAATGGTTTACATGCAAGCATAATTGAAGTCACTACGTTAATAGCGTAACATATAATGATATAATCCATACAACTAGCAATTTCCCCAACTCTAGAATTAGTCCTTACCAATGCTACTTTGGGACAAGTCTCTTGATTGGAATAGTTGTTTCAATGCACCCTGTCATTTTGGGGACATGGAGACAAAGATGAAATGACCTTAGGCCTTGAAATTTCTCTCATTTTTTATTGTTGAAAGGGGGGATGGGTTGCCTAGATATCCTCATGACGGATTGGGGATGATGGGGTGCTCCTAAGCTGTCATCAGGATGCCCAACTATCCTCAGGACTTCTTAAGGGATGTTTAGAGGTCCCTAGATGGCAGGGCATCCTCAATGATGCCAATGAAAAAGAGGAAAATTAAAAATTGCAAAAGTTCGGCCTGCCATCCTCTATCGTACCGCCCTATTACCTTGTCCCCTTGTTTCCTGCTGTCCTTGTCTTGAAATGTTTTTGTTACATTTTTTAATTTGATGTTCCCTGCGGCTCCAAAATTTAGGCCTATCATCATCTAATGGTCAGAAACGTTTCCTCTTGTCTCTTGCCATCCTCGTCTTGGAAACTTCGTGTAACATAGACACTTAATTTCATTGCAGTCTAGCATGGGCTTTTATTTGCAATAGAGGAGGGTCACTTCTTGTGATGCAAAAAGGTGGAGAAAAGTTAGAATAATGACCTTTGGATGAGCACGATGATTGTGCATTTGTTAACTGAAAACTTCATGCATTGGCTAAATGCTTTGATGCATGGTAAAATCATTTCCATTGAAGAGGAAATTAGTGTGGCTTGATAGACAACCCCCAAAAAAGTATTTGGGCTGGTAAAATTGTAGAGTTTGAAACAAGTACAGGACAAGTATTAGAAATACTGAAGAAGATGACAAGAAATGATAAGAATGAAGAATGTCTGGAATTTAAATCAAAAGATCATCTGGGATATGCGATTCTCATGTTTTTTTGGTTTATTTATCCTAACACTACCGAAGGATTGGGCAGATATGAAGAGGCTAATTTAGTTTTGAAGGAAAGCTGTATATGAGCTTGTTCTTGTAAGTATTTTTATCTATGACTGAATGATGTTCAGGGTTATAAGGCTTTTCAAAACATCCAGCATTTTGTACTGAGCCTAAGGCCTTATGATTAATTTTCTCATGGGTAAGCTATCAAACAGTCCTGTATTCATTTGTAAGACCATAAATCAAGCATTCATCCCAAAGCTGTTGGGGAAACTTTGTCCACAATGCTGCACCCGAAGGACTTTGTCAATGCAATTTCCTAGATATTGAATGAAGTGTTTGGAGGCATCTCTAACTATGGAGAACTACTCGATGTGCGGAGTTGGGGATCTATTGATCAGTTCATTACTGCAGAGACAATTGGTCCTCCTTCGATCCAAAGGTCGAGGGAGAGCATAGCACTTGACCTATAGGCCGAGGAATGTGCAAAGAACAGAAAATTTTATGTTTTTTGATCTAAGAAAAGAACACCTTTTTTATTAGTATTAGAAAAGGAGCAAACTGTTTCATTGAAACATTTGCTTTGCTAAATAGGTCCTATTTTTAATTCAATGGAAGCTATTTCCCCCCAAAAAAATGCAACATTGTAATTCATGCATTAATTGACTTTACACGTGGTGGTGGATCACAAAAACAAATTTTAATCCTCGAGCTTGCCATTTCCTGTTTTTGATAGATGCCCTCTTGTACTTCACTTAGATAAAGTGTTTTGGACACCATTGATTTGTATGTGAAGTTATTGTTCCAGAAACTAGATTATTCAGTGTATTTCAAGGTAAATATTTCTTGGTTGTATAGTATCAAAAAAGAGTAAATGTGTTCTTAATCTTGGCATGCCATCTGTTTCAGGACTGGGTGGTGTTTGTAGTGTTACTGAAATCTTTGAAGTGAGGTCCAGCATCTTTGTTCTAGATAATTTAGATGTACCTTCAGGAAAATGTGTTTCAAGCAAGGTTAGATGTGCTCTACAGGCTGATAGCATTTGAACATTTCAGTGTGCTTATTAGGGCACTAATTTTCTCTGGTACTTTGTCACATTTAACAAGTCAAATTTCTATAAAGATATTAGTGGTGAGTCTAGTTAAGTAGATTTTATCATTGTTGATTGGCTTATTGTGAATTGGCTTTATGTGCAATAGAGGGTGGTGATTTGAATGGACTAAAACTGGAAGAAATAAAGGCATACTTGCGAAAGCATGGTCTGAGGATGACTGGCACTAAATCTGTTTGTATTCAGCGTGTGCATGAGCATATGAAGTAAGCCTCTTTACTGCACGTCTGCTTCTATGTGCTGGTGTTTGTTCTATTTTAGGGTTATATCACTCAAATTTTTGCTGCAGGTTAGCTCTTTTGGAAAACAGGAACTGTTATTTATTTTATATGTAATATCACTACTGACTGTTTTATGCACTGTATGCATTTAGTCCTCCAAAATGCTTTTCATTGCATGATACAGCTTGCATTGAATATAGTTTGGTACGCATCGGATAGATTGTATTTCTATGAATTTGTGAAGATTAAAATTTGCAATGTCTGAACATTGTTCAGAAATAGAATTTTATTTGCCTAATTCGACAATGTCAGTTGTAAGTGCTTTTTCTGTTCTTCCACAGTTTGCGTTGGTTCCAAGTGATGTTGTACAATCAAATAAAGCCTTCTGTTCCAGATGAAGTCAGAGTGACAAATTTAAAATAAGCAAGCCGAATTTAAAGTAGAGGTGCACAGGGTGTGAGTGTGTTAAAAAAGAATTAAGTACTTTTTTTTTTAAATTGCAAAATTTGAGGTTCATCAATGTAAGTTTCATTTGCAACTTTCATTAATGACCATTACTTATCATGATGACAAAACACATCCGAAATTCTCTGAAAAGTCCACAAACTTGAGAAGGTTGGAGTATAAACAGTCAAACCCCCTTCTGTTGGTGTGAAATCAGTTCCTCTGTGGGTAATCTAATCCCTTCACTCAAAAGTGTTCAGATTTGAGTGTTGGATGTTCAAAAATGTTCTCGATATAAATTCTATGTATAATTTTGACAATCCAAGCTTTAAATTTCTTGCATGTAAAAATGTTCACAAGTGAGGCCTTTTTAGTGTCTTTTTATATTTTTCTTTTTTGACTTCTTTTTCCTGTGTTTTTTGAATAATATTTTTTCCTCAGTTGGGGTGTAGAGATTTGTGGCCCAGACGCATCCTATTCTTTGGGGTGTAACTTGGATGCACCAGTACAGCTCTGGGTGCAGGAGACTTCAGTCTCCTGCACATGTTGCCAGTGTTTTCTCTTTCGTTTATGTGCTTCAAATTACACTATAAGCATTTGAAAAGATACTAACACGCTGGCACATCTTCCTTTGCTGGAAAGCCATCCTTCTTCAAAAGGGAAGGAATTCTCACCCGAAGCATGAGAGAGCCTGGGGGTGGTCTAATTGTGAGATCATATCTAGGAGGTTTTGGAGACTATTGTTCGGCCACACCTCCAACTTTGTTAATGTGCCATGAGGACCAGAGTCCACAACTGTTAGTGGTGGCGTCGAGTGTGAACACTCATAGAGTGAGTGTACACAATGTGAGCGATAGCCCACCTTGTAGAACAGGAAACTATAGTGCGCTATCTTCCAGGACACTACTGTAGCGCCAACTCACATTTACATGTATTTATTCCTTTTATCGGAAATATTGCCATCCAACATAACACATTGACAACTACAAGGATTATCACACCACATCCTACTAAGCATAAAGTCTACTCTGCTGCAACAAAATATAAGTAAATTGTGGACACAACAATATAAACGTCAAGTGACACAATATGCCTCCATTTCCATTAATGTCTAACAAAATTCTACATACAAAATGTCTCTCTTGCTCAACTGGGAAGGATAGCAAGTTACATTACAAACTTGCTCCTCAAGCTTCGAAGCCATAAAAATCCATCTCTTCCTTTCCTGTTACAACCACTTTCTAAGCTAGCCTTTCCTTATTCTCACATTGAATGCTTTCATGTTTCTTCAGTCTCCATGTGAAGACTGTCCCTTGAGTGTTTCCGCCATCTATCCCCATATCCCACTTCTTCCTGTTTGTCTTGTTTATCTCTTCTGCACAACAAGTCACATATATATATATATATATATATATATATATATAGCTTATCAAGTCAATCTTGAAGCATTCTCCTTTTGGCTCCTTGCACATGCATTTGGTCTTCTAGTGAATCATGTGTTTCCTGTTGTTTCATAGATCGGCACCTGTCTCATGCAAAAGCTAGGTAGGAGCTTCTAGTTCAGTTAACAGTCAATTCTTAGGCTTTGTCCTTTGGTGACAAGTTGGCACTCATGCCTCTGTGCTTCCTCTCTTGGCCTCTTCGTCCTTCTTTTGCTATCCTTGGTTCGAGGCTTCGTTCTTCCTTGAATGATGTACCTTCTGGCGCAAACTTGCTCTTCTAAAGCTCTTCCTTTGGCACTCCCTTCGATGGTTACTCTTCTCTTTCCTCATTCCTCCTTCGTCGCTACTCTTTCCTTTGCCTCTTCACTAATTTGACACCTAATCTCTACTCATACCTTGATGCTCCTCCATGAATGCTCTATTTTAGATTTCTACTAACATTTTCCCTTGAACTTATGATATGTTCTGCGCCAAAACATTGACACGTTATTTCCTTGCACTTTGCCTCTAGTGCTGATATGGCATAGTATGTATACATGTGGAATCCTCATGGCAGCTCCTCTCATGTTGGGTCACGTTAGGCAATCACTTACCTTTTTCCTCAGTAGTTCCTTTTGCACTAGAGCAAGGTGACTTCAACACTCACCACTGGTACTCCCACATTCGATCCATCTAAGATACATACCCCTTTCTTTGAAAATGTTGATTCCTTTTTTGCACTATCAAGGTTGCATCCCACTGTAAATTAGCAGTGTAACTATCCGCTTATGAATGTTATGCAGACGGGAATGAGGAGGCCAAGTGAATGGCTGACTTAATCCCCAACGGGTGTTACACTTACTCATAATGGAAACAAAAATACTTTTTATTGAATGATCAAAAGTTTTACAGAGATTCACACACATTTAACACCCTTTCCCCTAATAACCATGAAGAAAACATACACTTAGTCCAATGACTCTCTTCTTGTCTGATCAGCATACTACTTGTACTTCATGCTACTCTCTTCCAACCTTCTCCTCACCTCTTGATGCACAACGTGCATACTAGTTGCATAGTCTTCTGATTCAACACTTATTCTTCTCATATCTGTTGTGCTTCTCAACTCACAAACTCCTCTAAGGCTGCAACCGTACTCAATTTGAAAATGACTCATCACTGTACTTTTGTTCACTGAGTTATTGTATGCAACCTCAACTTGTTCCAATGTCATAGCCAATTATTTTGGCTCGACTCCAACCAAGCATCTCATAAAATTACAAAGACTCCAATTTATTACTTTCATTTGTCCATACGTTTGAGGATAATAGGTGGAACGAAATCTAACATTGTGCCCAATTTCCTCCACAAAGTCCTCTAAAAGTGTCCAACAAATATTGTATCTCTATCTGATACTCTGCTCATTTGCAATCCATGTAGTCTTTTTACCTTGAAAAAAAATTTGTAACATGTTTGGGATCACTTGTCTTCTTACATGCTATGAAGTGTGCCATCTTGAAAAATCTATGCACAAAAACAAAAACTGGAACCATTTGTAATGTCCCCTTCTCTAAAGACATTACTTCTTGGACGAGTTAGCCTATTATCGACCCTCGTAGGCTAAGGCGAGATGGATAGAGGGTCCAGTCGGCAGTTATTGTCATGTCCCCTTTTTCCTGGACATTGACAGGCTTGATGATTAGCCTATTATGCGACCTTCGTAGGCTGATTGGATGGATAGAGGGTCATGATGGAGATTGGCTTGGCTTTGATTTACAAAATTCCTATAGTTGGCTCTCATTCAGGTTATTTCAGACACATTGGGCCTGAGCTCCTATTATTTAGGGATATTTGACATACAGCGGAGCACCCTTGTTTTGATATGGTCATGTGTAGAATCACTCCCTGGTTCACCAGCTTCAGACGGTTCGAGGATCCGACATGTATTGAGGGAGATATTAATATTTGATTGATTTAATCAAATATTAATTATTTGGTTTAATTTTAAATTAGATATTAATTAATTATTAATTAATTAATTATTTGGTCTAATTTTAAATTAGATATTAATTAATTATTAATTATTAATTAATTGGTCTAATTTTAAGACCCAAATTCTAATTTAAGAAGCCCAAGTTCTAATTTGAGGAATTCTAATTTTAGAACCCCAAGTTCTAATTTGAGGAAATCGAATTTTAGCAAGCACACCTTTGGAAGGGTATAAGAGTTTCTCATGGGAGAGAGTTGGATTTATGTATGAATTGATTATTGAATTGAAGACAGATTTTGCTAAGGGTTTTCCCTGAGAAGACTGAGCCAAGGCTCCAGGATTCCATTTGCAGTGGAGAACGTCAACTCTTCATTGTGTGCGATTCAGAGGCTGTGAAATATCAGCTGATCTATTGCCAAATTGAGAGATAGCTTCATCCAGAAGTTATCACAGAGGTTTCAAGCTTGAGAGATAGCTTCACCCAGAAATTATCATAGTATTCCAGGTATTTCTTAATTTAGTTTATGTTTTGTTTCAATAAATTATACAGAGAGAGATCTGCTGTATTAGATACCATAGATTTCCAGATCATGGATCAAACAGATAGGTTGTGCTAAATTGGCAGCCGTACGAAGTCCGTATAGGTCCGTACAGATCCACGCAGATACCGACATCGGCAGACAGAGATCCCCAGTGACCGACATCGGCCATCTGAGGACCGACGTCGGCAGATAAGGACCTACAGAGACCGACGTCTGCAGTATATCGACCGACGCCGGCGACTGTTTGTTCGACACAGCAGGTCGAGACTTCCAGATTCATATTTGTTTCCAGATTTGCACAAGATTAGGGTTTTAAAACAGTATTGTAATATTCTTTGAGGTGCATGACAGAGATCTATTATAATAGTTTGAGCAAATAAATAAGAAATTATATTGTGGTAATTTGTTTATTTGAATTGATATTCTGCAAGTTTGTATCCAGATCAGAGCTTTTATTGTAGAAAAAAGGAGCCCCTAAGTAAGGGACATCACAGTGGTATCAGAGCTTTTGTGCAGATAAAAGAGCCCCTAAGTAAGGGACATCACAGTTATCCATTTTTTGGTGGGCTCTACATGATCGTTTTGAGGTGTTCCCCTTGGGTTTATGAAAGCTTCGACACCTAGAGGGTGTAACTTTATAATTTAGTGTTATGAAATTACTTTATGAAGTTATAATTTTATTTTTAAAATAAAGTAATTTTATAAAAGGGGAATATAAAATAAATAAAAATATAATTCTAGAAGCTTCTTGGAGAGGTTAAAGAGAAAGTATAAATAAGACCCTTGGGCAAGCTTCTAATCATCTTATGTTGAGTATTTGATCATTGTGTGATTGTGGAGCCTAGGGTTTCTGCAGAATTTCATTGGAGACAAACAACTCCATTGAAGGCATAACTGAGGGTGTGAAATATCACCTTAAGGGTTGCAATAGAGGAAGGAGTACTCAGCTTCTTCATTTGGACTTCATTGCTAGGGTTTGAAGAATTGCAGGTTTGCAAATTTACTTCAGACTTCACATATTGGTTCGATTTGCTTTGATGAAGCCATATTTCCAACATCCAACCATTTGAGGAGTGGCTGGGATAGAGGAAGATATTAAGGGCAGTTTGGGATGTCTATATCATTGCAATTTATTTATATTTCATTCTCCAACAAAGTTCAGGTCTGCAACTTAGTGAGGGGTCGATTTTGGTCTTAGAGGCTTCCAAACAATATCATACACACCCCAAAAGGAGCGGCCAGCCTCAAGGAACCTTCCCATTCAGTTTGGTGGCATTTGGTGCATGATTTGTGACAATATTAGGGTCTGATCTGATCTCTGCAAGTCTGAAGACAACTCAGAAATTTACATCATTTGGAGGCATTCATTATTCCGTGTTGAAGGGGACTCATCTACACCATTTGTAATCAGGTTTCTCTTATCTTATTGCTTGTATGTGATTATTTTGCCCTTTATTGTAAGTCTGAAGCACATTTATATCCGACTGATTTGTACTCAGAAAATTGAATTAAAAGGCATTGAGTTGGCTACAATTTGCATTGTTTATTATTGCTATATTGTCTACTTTGTTTGTTTGTCAATCTATTGTTCAAGACTAGTAAAAATCTCTGCAAAACACATTGAAAATCAATTAGACCAGCAAACTGAAAATACAGACCAGCAAGTGTTTGACAAAATTCCTAAGCATCAAACTCAGAAAAATTTGACGAATTTCAGTTACTATTGGTTGGGGATTTTACAGTGGTATCAGAGCTAAGATCTTGCCATCCTAGTTTCACTCTTGCATGCAGCCACACGAAGTTAGGCCTCACAGGTACTATACACGCAGAAGAGCGGAATTGGAAAGAAATATACAGCAGGGTCCTATGGGTGATAAAGGACAAGGCAGCCCACCTAGGATTGAAGGTAGAAATAATACAGGTGTTGATGGCAGGAAAATGGATGTGCTAATTGACTTAGTAACACAGATGATAGCTAAGATGGATTAGCAACATAATACCAACACATAGAATCAGAATATAGGTGAACACAGTAGGGTGAATGGCAATGATACTAATCCGAGGAGAGATGACCAGCAGGGTGAGGTCTCTAGAGCTTTAGCTTCTAGACCTCTTTTCCCTACCTTCACGCAAAGGGAGGAAATACATACACCGTCACAGATGGATGCAACAGTCACTTATTGTGAGGAGTCTAGAGATGCATACCATGAGTATTGTACTTTGCCATTTGATTTGAGGGACCAATGGCCATTTGATGTATACATGAAATCCAAGAACCGAAGGAATGCACTTCGTAATGATCCACACAACTTTCCTAGGAGTGACTTTCAGCATGCCCTTGGTAAGGTGAACATGCCAACATATGACGACAAGTCTTCAGCACGTTCATGGGTCCAAAAGTTGGACAACTATTTGTCATTGAGACCGATGCCAGAGGAGGCAATTAAGTTTGCCACATTGCATTTAGAGGGGTCAGCACACGAGTGGTGGTATCATGGACTTGTGACACTTGGTCATCATCACATTCATTCCTATGCAGAGTTTACAGATCGATTGATAGAGAGATTTGATGTGAGAGATGCTGAGATTAGGTTCAGAGAGCTGGCACAACTGAGGCAACAGTGTTCATTGGAGTCTTACATTGAGGAGTTCCAGCATATTTCAGTGATGGTACCTAATATCAGTGAGAGGAGGATAGTCGTCCTATTCATGGAGGGACTTATGGAGCCTTTGAAGGGTTGGTTGAAGGCATTTGATCCACCATCTCTACAAGAGGCTATGAGGAAGGCTAGGAACATGGAGTTTGCAGCCCCTTATAACAGGTATTCATCTAAGGGTAATTCATCTTCCTCATCTTCACGAAACAACAAGCCTTCAACAAGGACAAGAGCAAACCAGATTTCAGAGGAAAGGCTACAAAACCATTTGACGGGGACACACTTAATAATCTTCGTGAGAAGAAATTGTGCTTTTATTGTAGAGGTCCCTATTCTAGAGATCACGATTGCCCCATGAGACCTAAGGGCAAAGCTAACAGAGCTATGTGGGTAGAGGATTCCGAGTCAGAGCAACATACAAATGATGAGGCTTTGGAACATGAGGAGGTGAAATTAGATAGTGATGCGGATGAGGAGCAACCTAGAGCACTTATCACTAGCATTCACCAGGAGGGTTCATTCCGGATGCGTGGTGTTCTAGCAGGACAGAGGATCATCACTCTACTCGATACAGGTGCTACCCATAACTTCATTGATGCTTGTTTGGTTGAGCGTAGAGGAATTAAGACTGAGGAGTTTGAGGGCATTAGAGTCAAGGTGGCAGATGGTTACACTCTTAAGTGTGACATAATGATTTCAGATCTTCCAGTTAAGTTGAACAACTTTGAGTTCAAGGCAGATTTTTATGTTGTCACTATGGGAGATACAGATATGGTTCTAGGGATGAAATGGTTACATGACATTGGTGAGTTCACCCTAAACCTAAAAGAAATGGAGATGAAGTTTCAGATTGACGGAAAGACTCATGTGCTCAAGGCCATCCGAGATAGTAGTTGCAGGGTGATTTCGTATAGGAGGATGGAGAGACTTATTCGTCATGACATGGTGGAGTGGGCAGCAGGATGTGTGTTGAGACCTACATAGGGAGAACAGGGAAAACCGGTTTATCGTCCAGACATTCAGGAGTTGAGGATCAAACACTCCAACGTTTTCAGTGAGATTCCACCAGGACGTCCACCTGATAGGGGTATTGAGCATATCATTGAGTTGGAGGAGGGCTCCAAGCCTGTCATGATTACTCCATACCGTCATCCTAAGCGGCTCAAGGATGAGATAGAGAAAACTATTAAGGAGTTGCTAGAGATGGGACACATTAGACCAAGCAAATCTCCATTTGCTTCAGCTGTTGCCTTGGTCAAGAAAAAGGATGGTACTCTTCGCATGTGCATTGATTATAGAGTTTTGAACAAGAAGACCATCAAGAACAGATACCCTATTCCCAGGATTGGTGAGCTGATAGATGAGTTGCATGGTGCCAAGTACTTCACCAAGATTGATTTGAGATCGGGTTACCATCAGATACGGGTTAGGGAGCAGGACATAGAGAAGACAGCCTTCAAATGTCATTGTGGGCACTTTGAGTTTGTGGTTATGCCATTTGGGCTAACCAATGCACCTGCTACATTTCAGTCCACGATGAACAGAGTGTTTCATTCGCAGCTACGACGATTCGTGCTTGTCTTCTTTGATGACATATTGGTTTACAACAAGACTTGGGAGGAGCATATAGCACATTTGGATACAATATTGGGTATTCTTGGCAAGGAGTCGTTGTATGCCAAGGAATCCAAGTGTGATCTAGGTATGACTGAGTTGTTGTACTTGAGCCACATCATTAGTGCAGATGGAGTGCGTATGGACCCTGATAAGATCAGGGCAATCATTGAGTGGCCTGTCCCGGTGAATCGTACTCAGCTACGAGGGTTCTTGGGACTTTGTGGTTTCTATCGTCGGTTTGTGAGCGGATATTCATGCCATGCAACACCTCTTACAGACTTGACGAAGAAGGGGGCATTTGTTTGGACTCAGGAAGCACAGGTTTGTTTTGAGAAGTTCAAACAGATTATGACTACATGCCCAGTTCTTGCATTGCCAGATTTCACTAGACCCTTTGAGCTTCAGTGTGATGCATCGGGAGAGAGTATTGGTGCAGTCCTTATGCAGGGCAAACATCGGATTGCTTTTGAGAGGCGGAAGTTGAGAGGCCCAGAGCGGAGCTATAGTATCTATGATAAGGAGATGTTGGCTATTATGCATGCTTTAGCCAAATTTCGTCAGTATCTTGTGGGCAACAAGTTTGTTGTGAGGACTGATCACAACAATTTGAGACACTTCCTAGGTCAACGGGACCTTAATGATCGCCAGCAGAAGTGGGTCAACAAACTGCAATCTTATGATTTTGATATTTCATATGTTAAGGAGACACAAAATGTTGTTGCTGATGCCTTATCCTGTAGACCACATTCGGGCTCCATGGCAGAGTTGAGAGATGATTGGAGACATCTGATTTTGGCAGAGTATGCCAAGGATGCATGGGCTTCTGGTTTCATTGAGGGGTCAATCCAGGATGAGCGGTATTCAGTTGTAAATGATTTGATCATTTACAAAAGTAGGATTTATTTGACCCCAGGTTCGCAGGTGAAGAAATTGGTTTTGAGGACTTTTCACGATACACCCATGGCAGGACATCCCGGGTACTTCAAGACATAGACAGATTCGGGAGAGATTCACCTGGAAAGGGCTCAAGACCGAAGTTCTTCAGTATGTGAGAGAGTGTTCAGTGTGTTAGCAGAATAAACAAGAACACTCATACCCTGCAGGATTACTTCAGCCACTTCCAATTCCTGATAGGAAGTGGGAGTGCTTATCTATGGACTTCATTACGGGCTTGCCGAAAGCCCAAGGCAGGGATTGTATCTTTGTGGTTGTTGATCATTTGACCAAATATGCACACATTTTTTCGATCACAACTACATTCACAGCTACACAGGTGGCTGAGCTCTTCTTCCGTGAGATATTCCGATTGCATGGGTTACCTTGGAGTATTGTGAGTGACAGAGATAGCAGGTTCATGAGTCACTTTTGGCAGGAGTTATTCAGACTTTGTGGGACCGAGCTCTCTCCGAGCACTAGTTATCACCCGCAGACAGATGGGCAGACTGAAATTGTGAACAAGTGGGTGGAGGGATATCTTCGGAACTACATTGCAGGGCAGCAAAAGGGATGGGTTAAGTGGATACACTTGTGTGAGTATTGCTATAATACCACTTACCATCTTTCCATTTGTATGTCACCATTCATGGCACTATATGGATATGATGCTCCTAGTTTCATTGATTTGGTCTTCAGTGACAGTAGAGTACCGAGTGTTGGGGATACGTTGCAGGATAGTCAGGATATCATGAGATCACTTTGTGACAATATTCAGAGAGCACGGAACCAGCAGAAACAGTATGCAGACCAAAAAGGAGTTGAGCGGTCTTTTGATGTTGGTGATATGGTTTACTTGATGCTGCAGCCGTATAGACAGTCCACTCTCAAGAAGAGTGGTGCAGAGAAACTCAAGCCGCGTTATTATGGACCATTCAGAGTTATTAGGAGGATTGGTGAGGTGGCTTATGAGTTGTAGTTACTAGCAGACAGTCGTGTGCATAATGTTTTCCATGTGTCATGCCTCAAGAAGGCGTTAGGACAACATGTTGTTCCTTCATTAACCTTACTACCCTTGGATGATGAGGGTAAGCTGATTTTGGTTCCTGAGTCTATTTTGGATATGAGAGAGAGGAGCTTGCGTAGCTGTACTATCAGAGAGTATTTGGTCAAGTGGAAGGACTTGCCGGTAGAAGATGCTACGTGGGAGAGTGAGGAGATTTTATAGCATCCAGAGTTGAGATTGCTTGAGGGCAAGCAATTTCAAGAGGGGCGGACTGTAATGTCCCCTTCTCTATAGACATTACTTCTTGGACGAGTTTAGCCTATTATCGACCCTCGTAGGCTAAGGCGAGATGGATAGAAGGTCCAATCGGCAGTTATCCATTTTTTGGTGGGCTCTACATGATCGTTTTGAGGTGTTCCCCTTGGGTTTATGGAAGCTTCGACACCTAGAGGGTGTAACTTTATAATTTAGTGTTATAAAGTTACTTTATGAAGTTATAACTTTATTTTTAAAATAAAGTAATTTTATAAAAGGGGAATATAAAATAAATTAAAATATAATTCTAGAAGCTTCTTGGAGAGGTTAAAGAAAAAGTATAAATAAGACCCTTGGGCAAGCTTCTAATCATCTTATGTTGAGTATTTGATCATTGTGTGATTGTGGAGCCTAGGGTTTCTGTAGAGTCTCATTGGAGACGAACAACTCCATTGAAGGCATAACTGAGGGTGTGAAATATCACCTTAAGGGTTGCAATAGAGGAAAGAGTACTCAGCTTCATTTGGACTTCATTGCTAGGGTTTGAAGAATTGCAGGTCTGCAAATTTACTTCAGACTTCACATATTGGTTCGATTTGCTTTGATGAAGCCATATTTCCAACATCCAACCATTTGAGGAGGAGCAGCTGGGATAGAGGAAGATATTAAGGGCAGTTTGGGGGTCTATATTATTGCAATTTATTTATATTTCATCCTCCAACAAAGTTCAGGTCTGCAACTTAGTGAGGGGTCGATTTTGGTCTTAGAGGCTTCCAAACAATATCATACACACCCCAAAAGGAGCGGCCAGCCTCAAGGAACCTTCCCATTCAGTTTGGTGGCATTTGGTGCATGATTTGTGACAATATTAGGGTCTGATCTGATCTCTGCAAGTCTGAAGACAACTCAGAAATTTACATCATTTGGAGGCATTCATCATTCCGTGTTGAAGGGGACTCATCTACACCATTTGTAATCAGGTTTCTCTTATCTTATTGCTTGTATGTAATCATTTTGCCCTTTATTGTAAGTCTGAAGCACATTTATATCAGACTGATTTGTACTCAGAAAATTGAATTAAAAGGCATTGAGTTGGCTACAATTTGCATTGTTTATTATTGCTATATTGTCTACTTTGTTTGTTTGTCAATCTATTGTTCAAGACTAGTAAAAATATCTGCAAAACACATTGAAAATCAATTGGACCAGCAAACTGAAAATACAGACCAGCAAGTGTTTGACAAAATTCCCAAGCATCAAACTCAGAAAAATTTGACATTTCAGTCACTATTGGTTGGGGATATCCATGTAAATTTGCAGACCAAAAAGTGTCCAACAAATATTGTATCTCTATCTGATCCTATGCTCATTTGCAATCCTTGTAGTCTTTTTACCTTGAAAAAAAATTTGTAACATGTTTGGCATCACTTGTCTTCTTACATGCTATGAAGTGTGCCATCTTGGAAAATCTATCCACAAAAACAAAAACTGGAACCATTACCTCTATTAGTTCTTGGAAGCCTAAGAACGAAATCCATGCTTATCTCTTCCCATGGCCTCTCCGGAATTCATAAAAGCGGATACAAACCTAAATTTTGACTTTTGCCCTTAGCATGTTGTCAAACTCCACATTCTTGCACAAATTTCTTTACATCCGTACTAATTCTCGGCCGATAGTAACTTTCATTCAACTGTGCCAATGTTTTATCAATATTAAAATGACCAGCTAGGCCTTCACTATGCTTCCCCTGTAATGTCCCATTTTTCATAATAAAGGAAAACAGGTTGAAGACCTTTAGCCTAATTTTCCTCGTAGGCTAAGGGATAATAATTGGGGAATTTATTTTAATAATTAATTAGAGTTGCCCGAATAGTGATTTTAATCGCTTGTTATCTTAAGGCAATTTAAATTAATTATTAGAATAATGAAACTATCATGATTAATTATTTAAATTACCCGAAAAGTGGTTTTTACCACTTCAAAAATTAAGATAATTTAGGTAAATAATTGGATAGTATTTTTAATTAATTAATTGCTCAAAAGTGATTTTTATCACTTGCAAATAGAGCAATTTATTTAATTAATTATTAAATTATTTGCCCCAAAAGTAATTTTAATAGTACAATTTAAATTGATTATTAGAATAATGAAACCATCATGATTAATTATTTAAATTACCTGAAAATTGGTTTTTACCACTCCAAAAATTTAGGTAAATAATTGGATAGTATTTTTAATTAATTAATTGCTCAAAGATGATTTTTATCACTCATGCAAATAGAGCAACTTAATTAATTAATTATTAGATTATTTGCCTCAAAAGTAATTTTAATTACTATTATTTTTTAAGGCAAATTAATCTAATAATTGGAGAATGAATTGTGACTTTGTCAGCGTTTGAGTTGTTCCAAATTGGAACGCCACCCTTTGGGTGGGATCCAAAAGTGAAAAAGAGGAATTAAAGGTTGGCAAAGATTTTTAATTCATGCATTGGACTCCCTCACATGGTTCGCCCCCTTGGGAGGGTATGTATTGCAAACAAATGATCCATTTTTGGGATTATGCTTATTTAGATATTGAATCTTATGTTCAAGTATGTCAAGCGTGAACAAGTGACTTGAGAACGGAACCCTTCAAGTGCACAAAGGAGTTTGGGGACGAAAACTTCAATTCTTCTACATAAAGCAACGCTATTCAAAGGCTGTAATTGTGCTTCAGATTTGTGGATCGCAGATTTACACCCTCTCTCAGGGTGAGAACTTGCATTGGCAAGTGTGGTTGTGTGGCTTGCTATTGGAAGCCATTTACAGGTTTTTGGAGAGCTTTAGAGGGTGGCGACTTGGCCACTTGTGTTGCAGACCTTGTTGACGGCTGCACTACAAGGGAATAACCCTTTCCTAGAGTTTGAAAATTTATTATCAAATTATTTCAGCTAGGGCAAATTGGTTTGGAGCTGAATTTTTAGGGTTTGGAGGGCTATTTTGTGCCCAAATAATATTCTGGAATTTTCTATTAATTTTTTTATATTTATCAATAATTTTGAGAATATTTTTCATCACTTTTAAGTTGGAAAAAACATCAAAAATTAGTATTATATTCGTTGTAAATTTCTTACATGTTGGTGCCACTATGATTGATTTTGTTGAGTGATTTGATGCCCTGAAAATCATTACAACATTCAGTAGTTTTTATGCTAAGGTTTCATAATTTATTTTCAGCAATTTGAAGTTTTAGGCACTTAGGGTTTGGCTAGAAAAATAAAAAAAAATATTGCTTTGGCTAGGGTTTGCATAAAATTTTAGATTTGAGTAATTTATCCCATTTGGGGACATTACAGTGGTATCAAAGCCAATTTTTTGCCCAGTTGTGGGGTGTGAGTGACTTCGAGGATTGACAATCTAGGTTTTTTCCAAAAGAGGAATACAAAGATCCCAGTCAAAAGGTAGGGATGAAGAAGAGGACAATGGAGGAAGCCATGGATGAATTATTGCAAGCCATGAAGAATTATCAAAGGGAACTAAAGGCACCAAGTTCCGAAGATGTGGCAAAGTCTACGGGGTTAAGCCCTAGACCTCAAAGGTCTCTTTTAAAAGAATAGAAGATTGAATTACTTGTGAATGTTGAGCTTCAGAAATCAGAAAATTTGGGGCAGCCAAGTAGTGAAATTTTTTTGTTTCACAATACAAAGATCTTGGAGCAGCAAGAAGAGTTGTTTCAACTAAGTAAAGTGCAACCAATGATTGATTTTTCTGAACCAAAAGAACCAAAAATTCAAGGGCAGCCTAGTGAAGGTCTCCAACAAGCTATAGAGCAACCAATGGGGTTGCAAAGGGTAGTCCATAAAAGAGAAGTAATAGAAAAATCAGAACTTCTCAACGTGAAACAAGAAGTTCAACAATTTCGTGAGCCATCAAAAGAGCAAAGTAAATATCTTTTATTTGTAGAAGGTGTCTATTTATCTTCTAATGATTGTATGCATGACAATGAAGTCAAGAAAGATGAAAACAAGGAGCTTGAGCCAAAGAAGGATGAAATTAAAAAAAAAAGGGCATCACTTGTTGTCTACCAAGGGTTCAAGTTTGAAGAACTTGCATCAACCTTCGAATATCCATTGACTGATTTTCAGAACAGCTCTATAAAGAGTCACGTGATCGAAGAAAATATTGGAAATCTTGAGGATATAAGGCATGAAGACTCCTTGATTCAATTCACAATTATTGGCACCAAGAGGTATGGGATCCCGGTAATCTTTTGAGTTTTACAAAAGTTATTAATTTTTATTTTAAATTATTTATGGTTGTTCTATGAAAATAAAAAAGAAAATTAGAATTGTTTGGGGTATGGAGAAATATAGGCATGCACAGGTTGACATTGGAAGGTTGACATACAAAAAGAAGCTTCTTATTAAAAAACCATGGTATTCACAAGGTTGAGGGTGTGGAAGACATCTCAACCCATGTCTATTCAACAAAGAAAGATGAGCATTAAGATGGCAGCCAAAGGTATGCAAACAGTTTAGATTTATGGCTTTCACTTATGTCATCATTGTATTTTTGTCATCTTGGACATCATGCACATGTTTTGGTATTTGGAGATGACTATCCTTTAGTCAAGTTCCAAGGTATGCTTGATGGGACCGCAACATTCTCTTTTCACATTGGTTTTGTTTCAACTGATAAGGATACTCATGAAAGAAGAAATGCGAGTTATAGGGATGAAAGAAATGCGAGTTATAGGGATGAAGAGGTTGTGTTGGCAAAGGGACAAGCATGCTAATCACAAGCTAAGGTATGGAGGTCTTCCATATTTGTTTTTATCGCTAGATTATGGTCATCATGGGCAACATGCCAAGATGGATGTTAGAGGCCTTAATTTCAATATGGTTGATAAGTTCTTGATCCTATACGTCCAAAGAAAATTCATAAGGGAGCCAATATGGAGTGTAGTGAATTCTAACAATTTTCTGAAGGGTCAATACACACAATTCATGAGTCCCTCATTGGAACCAAATTGTAAGCTTGCTGCCATGCAAGTAATTGCAGTTATTAAGGTGAGAACTTTTCAGTTTGAAGCTACTTTTAAGGGATTTTCAATAACATGGTGTGAAGAGAAGTTCAAGGGGAATGCATTGTTTCAAAAGACCTATATTGCAAGTAAAAAGGGTGCTGCCATCATTATTTCCGGGCAGCCCAACGACTTGTATGCAGTCCTACAAGTAAATTCAGTCGTACATTGGGATAATATTTCAATTGTTGATGTTGTTGGAGCATCTCTAGCCACTATATGGTTGGTTCCAGCCACCATTATCATAATTTTGCATGAGATGATGCATTGCTACAGCCATGATATGATGATACTCTCTATTTCACATGTTGTAATACTAGTGTTTTCCTTGGACAACTATAATTTGGGAAATTTGATGATGTTTCTTTGGATTAAAATGTTGCTTGAAGAAAATCCGATAGGGGCAACAAGGCAAGTTGCTTTTCCTAAGTTGGAGCAGCCAACTCTCATGGATAAAATTGGTCACTACATGGCTTGTTGAGTAGAGCAAAGATGGAAGTTACCCTTACAAAGAAATCAATGAAGGGGTCATAGGGCAGCTTTTAAGTTATGTAAAAAACTATCAAATTTGTTTTTGCATGAGTTGGTTTCTAAGGCATGAGGGCAGATTTGAAATTTGCATAAAAGGCCAATTTAAGGAATGCAAACAAAAATCAGGTTTGGCTGCGAAATTTCAGTGTCTTTTGGGTAATCAGAATGACGAGTTTGGAGGGACAAATCAGCTGACTTTTGAGGTCAAAATTTTATTTTTTTGAGCACCTTATAACGCCTAACCCATTCCAAAAATGTCATTTCCGGGTCTGAATTTTGGTACTCAAAAAATTCTGAGTGGTGATAGCAGGTCCAACCACCTTATGAGGACAATAATGTTGATTTTTTGAGCATGCTACAGCCCATGGCGAGTTTCGAAAAGTTATACTCAAGGTCTGAATTCTTCTTACTCAGAAATTTTTGAGTTGATAAAGCCTATGGAAGGTAAAAAGGTTGAAAAGTGTAGTAAACTACAGCCCTTAACAAGGAGGAGAAACCTACAGTGGCATGTAAGAGTGATCAAGGGTTTGTTGAAAGGAAACCATGCTAGTTTGCACACCAAGAATGGAGGACAAAGGGACTTTTCCAAGTGGGGCAGCAAGGTATCATTTTCCAAATGTTTTTATTTTGGCAAATATAGTTCCTTTTATAAGAAGTTTGTGCTTGTAAGGACATCCTCCAAGTTCATGGATAACAATGAGTTCAATTTGGGCTACAAGAAAGCAAGCTCCTTGAGGAAGGGACCTTGGACTTTTGTGACAACTTGGGAGCTTCCAACCCTTAGGGGACATGTTTAGGGAAGCTTGAAGCATGTTTGGGAGAGTTGGGGGCATGGGTCATGAAGATTGTATGATATGGCATGAGAAAACAAAGAGGAAAGGCCGCTGTAACATCTCTTCTTGTCATATTTACTATGATCAATTCAGCTCATCTATGGTAAGACATGACTCCAATATTGTTTCCCTTATAATTGCATACATGTTTGGCACACCAAGGGGCAAGAGAAAAGTGAGGAAGGAAATTTACAAGAACAATTGCAAGGCTGGAAGTTAAAATTGCAGTCCTCTAACCATCATACATAGATTCCCTTGCAAAGCACCCCATTCCAAAATCGGAGGATCTAGGGGCATGAGGGCCAAAGCATGGAGAATCATCTTGTGGGAAGGATTTCCAACCCATAGAATACACCACAAAACACCATGAAGAGCTTTCTTTTTGACTAATGTGTTTGTTTCTTGTGTAGGTGATGGCATAAGGGCAAGCAAGGCCCAAATAATTGAAGATCACATGGCTGTAATACATTTTTCCAGCGACTTGGGTAATGCTTATTGTAATGTCTCCAAATTGGGATGACAACCAAAAAAGAGGGTTTTTCAACAAACCCTAGCCAATCAAAGCATCAAACTGAAATCTGAAAATCTATAACCAGCCAAACCCTAGTTGGGAAAATGTGTGATATTCAAGCTAAAGATCATCCAAATAAATCCACAAGAAGCTGAAAATTATTTAGAGAATCGAGTACCTTTTTTGGGGGTCAAATAATATGACGAATAGCTGAAAATATGCCACAAAAATATTTTGAATTTTTCTTGAATGTACAAATGTACTTTTTAACTCTTAAATGCTTCAAAATACTCTCCAAGTGGTTCGCCGCACCTCAGTAAAATAGAAGAAACAAATCTGAAAATTATCTCTTGGTTTTCTCCCAATTAATCACCTTTTGGAGCTTACCAAACAAGTCGCCCAAAAGCCAAAATTGTGGAAATAATTTTTGAATATTCTAGGGCATTGAATGACCCTAAAAACCCTGCAAAACCACTCCAACACAAATCGCCCAAGATAGAAACTTGCAAATCAATCTTTCCCAAACAATTTGTTGCCCACAACAATTATTATTTCCTACAAACACGCTGAAACTTAAAAAATTCATAACTCTCTCAATGCTTGGAATTCTGATGCAAATAAGAGCTCAAATTGACTACAAAATTAGTGATTGTCAAATAAAAATAATATCAAAATTTTCCTTCCATGGGAAGGCCACCAAAACTTGTTTTAAAATTTTGAAAACTCTAGTTTCTAGAATTTTCTTTCTCAAACCCTAGGTTCACTCAAATTTTCAAAAGTAAGTGGTGTTTCAAAACACTTTTGTAGATCCACTTGCATGAACACATGCAATTTGAAGCTCACTTACAACCCTTGAATAGAGTTTGCTCAAGTAGAAGGAATGAAGGTTTTCGTCCCCAAACCTAAGACACTACTTGAAGGTTTTCATCTTCAAGAGGTGGAAACCAAGCTTGACATACTTGATCAACAATTTCAATATCTAATAATGTATAATTTTCAAATGAATCCTTGCCTTTATATACCACTCCTCCAAGTGTAGCACCCAAACTTGGAGGGAAGAGTTACCTTTCTTTTTAAAATATTAAAAGATCCTCTTAATCTTACTTTAGGCCTTAAGTGCCCAAGACCTATAAACTCCACCACTTAAGTGAAATAGAAACATAAGGTGCTTTTTCATAACTCAACTCAAAATTAGAAATATAAAGTACCTTTTCTATTATTAACTCCTCACAAGTGGCCCACAATGCTCTCTTTCCTTCCTCTACCCTTAGCCATCGGAAACAAGAATTTGCTAAGGTCCCATGAGGGTCTAGATAAAAAATGGGCATATTACAGTCCTTCCCATTCAAAATTGCTTGTTCTCAAGCAATTGCAATATCCAAAGAGGGGTCCCAACATACCTTATGATGTGATGTCCTTTCGTGATTCCCTCCCAAGAAAAAGAACCCTCAATTGGTTCCTTCATACTTCTGTACCTGTGCTTTGGGGGCTGCCCCCATGTGTTAGAAGTGCCCTCATAACCTTCCAAAGGCTCCATATGCTCCCAATCAACCATCCCTTTCAATACCAAGTGGTGGATGAGCAATTTTCTTTCCCTTATATCTTCAAGAAGGTCAATATATAGCCAAATGAGATAAAAGAAAATATATACATGAGTTGTTACCTTGCTGCCCTAGTTGGAAAAGTTCCCCTGCACCTCATTTCTTGCTTGCATGCCCAAGTGGCTCTCCCCCAATGAACCTTGAGTGCCTCCTACTTGCCATGGAAGATCTTCCCAAGATGAAAAAACAATGAACTCTCTTGGAAACATACCTTGGAGGAAAGTATCATAGAGATGCATTATCCTTGGGAATTGTCCCATCATTTGTGCCATATGGCCCTTCATTGGCCTCTCTATATCAATCCATTCATGCATTTGAAGGACTTCATATGCATCAAACCAAAGTTCTATTTGAAATAAAAAAACAGTGTTGTACTTTTTCCCTACCTTCCCATTCTTTGTCATGCCATGAGTGCATCCATCCATGAGTGTTTCTAGAATATGTTAAGGGCTGGGATTTATCAAGAAAATTCAGACTTCTATCCTCATAAGGCTGCTGTACTTGCCATTCCAACTTAGAATTTTCTGAGTGATCAATTTCAGAATTCAACCAAGCATATACCCTTCCTTTTAGGAACTGTAGTATGCTCGGAAAGTGCAATTTTGTGATCATGTTAAGTGGCTGGAATTGCCCCTTTGACTCAGAAATTTCTGAGCAACAAAAATCAAACTTGATACCATTTTTTCCGGCTTTCTTCCTTGGTTGCCACGTGCAAGATAAGATGTTCTTTGCATGGAGTAAGGAACATGAATGTATCAAAATAAATTCAGAGCTTTCCGGAGAGAAGGAAAACCAAATTTCAATAAAAAACACACCTTGTAACCGGCTGCTCACTACTTGGTCGTTTTCACCAACCAAAAGGAATCTGTCATACTCAATCATACTCTTGTAGCGGGGAATAGGGTGTTGCCCAAGGCAATTTTGGGGCTGCCCTTTCTCCTGACTATTATGTGAGTAAAAAACATCAAATGAATGCACAAAAGGTAATGGTAAATACTGCTGTACCATACATGTTTTCCTCTTCCCTTGTGCCCCTTGTGACCCTTCAAGGAGTCATTTTCAGACTTAAGGAGTGTCTGTAAGTGTGCATGAAAATCAATCAACTTTCCCAACAACAAGGTTGTAAGAGAAGTCAAAAATCTGATTTTCCTAATGACAAAAAATCAGAATTATATAATGGTCGTAGGTGTGCATCAATATCATTCCTTAGCTCCAAATCTGATTTCTCTATTAGCTCAAAATCAAAAGTATATAACAGTTGTTAGAGTGAACAAAAATCAGTTACTTCTTCCCAACTAGAGAGCCATGATAGAGGCAAAATTTCTGATTTTTCTGATTGCCAAAAATCAGAAGCATAAAGGACCAAATCCTTCTTTATTATGAGTGACAAGGTACCTCCAAAATCAATTTTATTATGGACACTAGGAGGCTGTAACAAGAGGAATAACTTAAGATTTTTTGAGACCACATCTTCATACATTTCAACAACATTTGCCTCCCCTCTAGTTAGCCGCCATGTGCCAAACATGCATCTCTTTTTGGGGTCCAAAGGCCCATAACGTTGTCAATGATTTTCAGATTCTTTTGACAAAGGAAAAAACGAAATTTCCTTTACCTCATTCCTTTGTCCAAGGCTGCTCATGATTTGGGGTCTTGCCCAATCTATGGTAGTCCTCAAGTCTTCATCCATGTTTCCATTTTCCACTCTTCCAATTGGTTGCGTATGTAGGGAACTCAACTCATTCCTTGCATTCACCTTTGCAAGGGATCTCAAAATTAATCCTACACATGAAACAAACAAGTTAGGAAAAACATTGGTGTTTAATAACACCATTTTGATCCAATTGTCACTTTCTAGGATCATGAGTTACATCCTTCCTTGTGGCCTTGGCCTTCCCTCTTTATCCATTTCAAACAATGGAGTGTCTTTTGCATTCCAAAACAAGTTGGATTCTTGAAAAACATTGGTGTTTAATAACACCATTTTGATTCAATTGTCACTTTCTAGGATCATGAGTTACATCCTTCCTTGTGGCCTTGGCCTTCCCTCTTTATCCATTTCAAACAATGGAGTGTCTTTTGCATTCCAAAACAAGTTGGAATCTTGATCTTCTCCCATATCTATTTCAAGTAATGGATGATCCACATATGATTCACCTGCCTTCAAGCATTCCCTCATCTCATTGTGCATTGATCTATCAAGAAGCCCTTTTGTGTCATCCAAACTTGTCAAGGCTTGTACTTCCTCCTCACTTGTGATTAGCAATTGTTCTTTCCAAACTCTTTTATCAACTCTCGAGTCATATCACAAGAACGAACAGTTATTAGAATCAATAGTATCATTCACCACATATCTCTTCATGGAGTCATCCATGAATTTTTTGGTTTCTTTGGCTTCTTCAAAATCTTCTTTTTGAATTTCAAAATTTGGGGTACTAGGCTGCCCCAATGTACCTAGCATTTCTTGATGTTGGTCCATCGTTTGCAGCCCTCTTTGCTGCTTCAAAAATTCAGATTTGTGGTGTTTTAATGGCTGCCCCTCGTGCAATTGAGAGTCTCTCTTAGGTACCCTCATGATTTTTGATTTTGGAGGCTCTATCTTATCAAATTGTTTAATGAGCTTCTCACCTAATTCCTCATATGTTTTAATGAGGTCATGCCCTTGTGTCCTCCACCCAAGATGCCACCAATCATGGACAGCCCCTTCCAAATGTTGGATGACAAATATTAGAGCCTCTTTTTCATCTCTAGGCCTCAAATCAAGGTACTTAATAACTTTGTCCACCCATGCCCCAACCGAAGTGCTAGAATCCCCTTCAAAGGTAGGGAGTACAATCTCCCCCAAATCATTCCGAATAACCTCTTGACTGTTTTGTCTCCTGAACCTTGCTCTACCATACTTCCATGCCACAAACTCATTGAAGCTCATTAACTTTTTGAGTTGAGGTTTGCATGTCAAGTACTCATCATAGTACTCCATCAAATCCCAACATACAGAGGGTTGTTCCTCCATTTCAAGGGGTTGGTCCCCTTTCATGTCCTTCATAGTTTCAAGGAAAGTAGCCATAGTTTCCATCATTCGATCTTGGGCTTGAATAAGCCTCTCCAACCTAGCCCCGTGCATGTCACTATTTGACATATGTCTCTCCATCCCACAGTCGGCCAAGAAATTGGCTTAGATACCACTGTAATGTCCCCAAATTGGGATGACAACCAAAAAAGAGGGTTTTCCAACAAACTCTAGCCAAATAAAGCACCAAATTGAAATATGAAAATCTATAACCAGCCAAACCCTAACTGTAAAAATGTATGATATTCAAGCTAAAGATCATCCAAATAAATCCACAAGAAGCTGAAAATTATTTAGAGATTGAGTACCTTTTTTGAGGGTCAAATAATATGAAGAATAGTTGAAAATACCTCACAAAAATATCTGAATTTTAATTGAATGTATAGCTGTACTTTCCATCCCTTAAATGCCTCAAAATACTTTCCAAGTGGTTCGCCACACCTCAGTAAAATAGAAACAAATCTGAAAATTATCTCTTAGTTTTCTCTCACCCAATCACCTTTCGGAGCTTGCCAAACAAGTTGTCCAAGTGCCAAAATTGCACAAATAATTTCTAAATATTCTAGGGCATTGAATGACACTGAAAACTCTTTAAAACCAGTCCAACACAAATCGCCCAAGATAGAAACCTGCAAATCAGCCTTTTCCAAGCAATTCGCTGCCTACAACAATTATTATTTTCTACAAACAGGCTGAAACTTCAAAAATTTATAACTCCCTCAATACTTGGAATTATGATGCAAATAAGAGTTCAAGCTGACCACAAATTTAGTGACTATCAAATAAAAATAATATCAAAATTTTCCTTCCATGGGAAAACCACCAAATTTTTTTTTAAAATTTTGAAAATCCTAGTTTTCAAAATTTTCCTTCTCAAACCCTAGGTTCACTCAAATTTTCAAAAGTAGGTGGTGTTTAAAAACACCTTTGTAGATCCACTTGCATGAACACATGCAATTTGAAGCTCATTTACAACCCTTGAGTAGAGTTGCCCAAGTAGAAAGAAGGGAGGATTTGGTCCCCAAACCTAAGACACTTCTTGAAAGTTTTCGTTCTCAAGAGGTGGAAATCAAGATTGACATACGTGATCAACAATTCCAATATCCAATAATGCATAATCTTCAAATGAATCCTTGCTTGCCTTTATATACCACTTCTCCAAGTGCAGTGCCCAAAATGGAGGGAGGAGTTACCTTTCTTTTTAAAATATTAAAAGATCCTCTTAATTTCACTTTAGACCTTAAGTGCCCAAGACCTATAAACCCCATCACTTAAGTGAAATAGAAACATAAGGTGCTTTTTCATAACTCAACTCAAAATTAAAAATATAAAGTACTTTTTCTATTATTAACTCCTTACAAGTGGCCCACAATGCTCCCTTTCCTTCCTCCACCCTTAGCCATCGGAAACAAGAATGGGCTAAGGGTCCCACGAGGGTCTAGATAAAAAATAGGGACATTACACTTTTTTTGAATTTTTCATTTTTTTCATCATTTTATGGGCACTTTTGAGGCATATGGGCTCTATGGCAAGAGGAAAAAAGATATGGTACTGCTGTTTTTGCAAATTCAGTTTGCATAGACAACAAATAATTCTCATGAACAACAGTAGAAGGCTTCTCCAAGAGGGTTTTTTCCCATGGGATGGACCATGGTTCGAATTGTGCACAAAATCTATGGTGGGGACAATCCTACGAGTGCTTCAATTGCTTGAGGACAAGCAATTTTGGGAAGGGAGGACTGTAATGTCCCCTTTTTATAATAAAAGAAAGCAGGGTGAAGACCTTTAGCGTAATTTTCCCCGTATGCTAAGGAATGATAATTGGGAAAATTATTTTAATAATTAATTAGAGTTGTCCGAATAGTGATTTTAATCATTTGTTATCTTAAGACAATTTTGATTAATTATTAGAATAATTGAATTATCATGATTAATTATTTAAATTACTTGAAAAGTGGTTTTTACTACAAAAATTAAAGTAATTTAGGTAAATAATTGGATAGTATTTTTAATTAATTAATTGCTCAAAAGTGATTTTTATCACTTTTGCAAATAGAGCAATTTAATTAATTAATTATGAGATTATTTACCCCGAAAGTAATTTTAATTACTATTATTTTTTAAGACAAATTAATTTAATAATTGGAGAATGAATTGTGACTTTGTCGGCCTTTGAGTTGTTCCAAATTGGAATGCCATCCTTTGGGTGGGATCCAAAAGTGGAAAAGAGGAATCAAAGGTCGGCAATGATTTTTAATTTATGCATTGAACTTCCTCACATGGTTTGCCCCCTTTGAGAGGGTATTTATTGCAAACAAAAGATCCATTTTTGGGGTTATGCTTATTTGGATATTGAATCTTATGCTCAAGTATGTCAAGCTTGAACAAGTGACTTGAGGAGGAAACCCTTCAAGTGCACAAATGATTTTTGGAACGAAAACTTTTATTCTTCCACATAGGGCAATTCTATTCATGCGTTGTAATTGTGCTTCAAATTTGTGGATTGCAAATTTGCACTCTCTCCTACGGTGGCGACTTGCCTTGACAAGTGTGGTTGTGTGGCTTGCTATTGGAAGCCATTTACAGGTTTTTGAAGAGCTCTAGAGGGTGGCGACTTGGCCACTTGTGTTGAAGACCCTGTAAAGAGCTATGCTACAAGAGAATAACCCTCTCCTAGGGTTTGGGAATTTATGATCAAATTATTCCAACTAGGGCGAGTTGGTTTGCAGCTGAATTTTTAGGGTTTGGAGGGCTATTTTGTGCCCAAATAATATTCTGGAATTTTCTTTTAAAATTTTCTGCATTTATCAATAATTTTGAGGATATTTTCCATCACTTTCAAGTTGAAAAAAAACAAAAAATTAATATTATATTCGCTGTAAATTTCCTGCATGTTGGCACCATTATGACTGATTTTATTGAGTGATTTGGTGCCCCAAAAATCATTACAACATTCAGTAATTTTTATGCTAAGGTTTCATAATTTATTTCTAGCGATTCGAAGTTTAGGCCCCAAGGGTTTGGCTGGACAAATCAGAAAAAATATTGCTTTGACTAGGGTTTGCATAAAATTTCAGATTTGAGTAATTTATCCCATTTGGGGACATTACATTCTCCTTCAACAAATTCACCCTCATTGATCCTCGAGGCATGCACAACCATTGTCTCGTGAACAACAAATTGTCTTGCAACAAATATTCTAGCCATGGACTTTTGTTTATGAATGTTGGATTCATGCATGCTGCCCATGCATTGCAAAAATCCATATCCTCTCCATACAACTCCATTGAGTCAAACTCAGTGAATTTAACTCTTGTCTCATTCACTATAAGAAGTCTTCCACTCAAAGCATTCCAAACCTTGTTTGATTGACCACTCCTATGCTTCAAACCAAATGAATGACTTTGAAGAAATTCAACCCACTTCACGTGCTTTCAATTCAACTTATCTTGGTTGTTTATGAACTGCAATGTATGATTATCCATGTACAACACGAACTCCTTGAGCAACAAATAATTAATCCACTTCTTGGGAGTGTGTACCATAACATATAACTCTTGATCGTAAACGAAATACTTCCGCTTTGTTTCATTCAATTTCTCATTAAAGTAAGCAATGGGTTTATCTTCTTGACTCAAAATTACTCATGTGGCTGTCCCATTAGCATCACAATCAACATGAAGTACGTTGTTGAAATCTGGCAATGCAACAATGGCTGTTCCATCACTCTTTTCTTAAAAAATTGAAAACCGTTTTCTGTTACAATTGTCCACTAAACTTCTTATCACCTTTCATTGTCTCTGAAATGGGTGCATATATACTATTGAAATTTCTATTGAATTTCCTATAAAAACTTGTTAATGCATAAAAAATTCTAGCTTCAAACATATTTCTAGGAGATGGCCATTCAATTATTGCTCTTACATTTTTCGTGTCCATTTTCAACCCTTCACTTGAGATTACAAATCTCAAATAAATCAGCTCTTCCTTTATGAAGCTACACTTCTTGAAGTTTATCAACAACTTTTCCTCCTTCAACCTTTGCAATACCAATCTCAAATGCAACAAATGCTCTTTTATTGTATGACTGAAAATCAAAATGTCATCTAAATAAACAATGAAAAATTTACCCAAATAAGGTTTCAACACTTCATTCATGACTTTTATGAATGTACTAGATGCATTTGATAATCCGAATGGCATAACAAGCCACTCATACGACCTATCTTGCGTTTTGAATGCAATTTTCCATTCATCGCATTCTCTAATTCCGATTTGGTGATACCCACCCCTCAAATCCATCTTGGTGAAGTACCTTGCTCCACTTAAACAATCCATCAACTTATCTATTCATGGCAATGGAAATCTATACTTGACATTGATCTTGCTAATTGCTCTAGAATCCATACACATTCTCCAACAACTCATTTATTTGCCTTTTCATTACGTTGTCTTGTTCGGTAAACTTAATCTAGGCACTAGATCCATCTGATGACTAATGCTTCTCATAAGTGGAAATCCATTTGGAAAATCTTTTGAAACTATATCAAACTCATTGAAAAAATTTTGAACTTCAAAAGGAATTTCACTCACCTTGTTTGTGATCACAACTTGCATTGGTTCATCTTCTTCCTTGGCTGGTTTCAGCAGCACTCTCTTCATCATCAGAGCTTCACCATGCTCCGGTTCCTCCGTGTGAGTCATGGATGCAACACTTTCTTCATCCGCATGAGCAAGATGATAGCTTGCTTCATTTCCTCTAGTGCTATTTTGAAATGTTTTTGAACTTTCAAAAGGTCTATGCCCAATGTCTTCACACTCAAAGCACTTCCATATGAATCTTCTACCTCTTCCTCTTCCAAATAATCCTCTTTCTCTAGAATTTTTTTTTTTTTTCCTCATTGGGTCTGATTCTGATTTTGTGAAGTGCTTGCTTCACCTTCATGAGTATGTTGTCATCTACCATTGTTTATTTCTCCTTTTTGTTTGAAGAAACTTCTTCCTCTATATGCATTTAGTTTCCGTTTAGACAACTTTTTCTCTGCCTTAAATGCACATTGATAGGCCTCTTCCAACGACTTGAGTTTGAACATTCCATACTTATCTTGAATGGAGATATGAAGTCCATTAACATACCTTGATATCTTCTCTTGATCATCTTCCATATGACCAACTCTAATGGTGAACTTGTAGAACTCCTCTATGTATTCTCACATTCAATTCCCTTTGCTTCAAATTCTACAACTTTCAAACAAATTCAGCGGATAATCAAAATTTAGGAATTTGCCTTTCAGCTTTGTGACCATTCTATCCCAAGTTTTGATTCGATCTTTGCCTCTTCTCTCCTTTTCTAGCTGCACTTGATCCCACCTCAAGGATGCATGTCCTTCAACTTGGTGTATGAAAACTTCACTTTCTTGGGGTCCTCCATTGAATCATAGTCAAAATACTACTCCATCTCCGTGACCCAATCTATATGCTCCTTAGGACTCAAGCTTCCTCCATAGCAAGGGATGTCCAACTTTGGTTTGCTTCCGATCTTGACAATAACTTTTAGAAATCTATGTTCAGGTTCATCCACTATCTCTTCCACTTGAATCTCTTTAGTTTCTCCTTCTTCATCATCACTTACATCAACAATAGTAGTTCGTCTTCTTTGTGGAGTCTCCATTGCACCCAACCTCATTTGGATTCCTTTTGACATCTCAACCAAGTTTGCAACTCTAGGTGTCCTTCCTCCTCTCTGAGGATTTACTCTGAGTGCCATATCTTCACAACAAACATGGTTTTTTTTCACAACTTGCAAATATCTCAACAAGATCCTATCACAAACAACCAAACAAGGCAAACCTTGCTCTGATAATTGATGCAGATGCAAATGAGGGGGACAAGTGAATGGTTGCCTTACTCTCCAATGGGTGCTATACTCACTCTCTCAAGGACACACACACAAACACCCAAATGGAAACAAAAACACTCCTTATTGAATGATCAAAAGTGTTATAAAGATTCACACACATTCACATACCCTTCCCCCTTTTGACTATGAAGAAGACATATGCTTAGTCCAATGACTAGATTTCATGAACATACATCACCCCTACAGGTTCTTGGCTTTGCTTCTCTCTCTGATCTAAACTCAGTTCTCTCTTAGCTTTCCTCTCTTGGAGTTGGAACTCTTTCCTCCCCAACTTGCTTGCCCCTCTTAACTATCTCCCAAGTCTTATTCCAAAACTGATCTGAATCTTGCCTGCTTGACACTGACATCTTGCAAGCCTTTTTGAGCTCCCTCTATTTTGGAAAACAGGCCACACCATGTTTTTCAATTTTGGGAAGTAAATCTACCCATGCTTTCACTGTGGGTGAAATCACCGGTTAGTGCAGACCGATGGTTACATAACCACTAGTTAATGAAGATTGACGGTTTTGACATTAAGCGATGGTTTCGTTACCATTCCAAAGGGGGGGACATTTGACCTCTAGGAGATTATTGAAATTGTCTCTTCATCCATTTTATGACATGTTGAACTCTTGACAATGTTCCCTGGATTTTTGTTGATCTTCTCCATGTGCGCAACGTTGTCATCAAAGTCAACACGTTGCACAAACAAAAACATACACATAAAAGCATGCACAAGAAACCAATCCCATGTTTTTGGTTGATGCAAGATTTTTCATGAACTTGGATGCTCATGCATCAGAATGTCTCTATGGTGCCACTCTTGTCTTCTTGGTGTGCATGGATGCTAGCCATTGCGACTGCCAAGTGCATGGAGAGTGACACTAGGTATGAAGATCTTTTGGTACCGTGACTTTTTTCGTGTTTCGAAGCTCTAAGCAGAGGCTTCCCAAACCATTCCCACTCATTTAGCACTCCTCCCTTAGCGCAATGTAGAACATCAGAGAAGGATAACGAGCGCGTGCAAGGCATTGTCCTTGACGATGTTTCTAGAATTTGTTAAGCACATCCTTATACTGAGAGGGGGGTGAATCAGTATAATCTTATCTTTTACTTAATAAAATTCAATATCCACAATCAAAACATTCACATAAAAATGACACAGATTGACACCAGATTTACGTGGAAACCCTTTTGGGGAAAAACCATAAATGAATAGCTGCTTGGAACTACCGTCCAAATCCAGCAATATAATAATATTTTTTTTACAAAATTCATAGGCACCAACCTACTGGAGACACCAATCCCTGTCGCTAAACAATTTGTAGGCACCAACCTACTGGAAACACCTATCCCCACTGCTAAGCACGAATTTAGCAAGTGACATCAATCTCTTCTTCCAAGGCACCGACCTCTATTGAAACAATCTTCCACCTTAGTATTGTTGCTTCATCAACGAATGATGGCAAATTCAATTTTCTCTTCTTTTCCAAAAAAAATTGCTTATACTTGAATGATAGAAAGAATTAATTCCATTCTTCAAATCTGCATGTGTTTGTATGATATATCTTTTTATTCTCCACACACTTGTTTCCTTCTTTTTATTAATCTTCATATGTCTCGCACTTCAACTTCCATATCTTTCTCAACCTTCATCCACCTTTTCCACTTCTCTTTCTATCTGCATACCATGCTCCATATGCTCATTAACATTCCCAGCTTGATCACTTGCTGAATCTGAGTTGCCTTTTGCAATCTGCACTTGACACTAGCCCATGCCTATTGTAAGATGTTTTGCACCCTGACTGATTTCTTTCTACTTTGTTCCTGCTTCTCTAACTTGTTTCTAATAACAATACCGTCACTTGCATCATCACTCTCACAAAGAATATTTATTAGTTGATCTTTCTTTTTGTCGTCTGAATGCATATCATCAAAGAATCTACGGAGTTGAAAGATAATACAATGATTAGCTCCCCTTAAATTTATGCTTCTTATGAGCTTAGTGATACCTCTTGTGCATGAAATGCAGTTTGCACAAGCATAGGTCTCTCCTCCTTTTCTTGCTCCTACTTCTTTTTCCATGCTTTTGAAGTTTCTTCCTTTTGTTTACTCATGGCTTCCAGTTTCTTATTATGCCTAGGAGGTTTTATAAAACCACTTCTACAGAATCGTGCTATATGACCAAAGTTATTGTAGTTATAGCATAGCATACAATGTCACTTTCTTTATAATTTGATAATGGTGCAAATGAGTTATAGTTTTTGTTTTGAAGTCCATAAGTACTTCTGCCATTGTTCCAAGCATACCTATTTCTTGCATGTGTCCTACACGCTATTGCTCTATGCCCAAAATGATTGCATGAATAACAATAACCATAGAAGGAATTTGTGTACCTGATCGCATTGTAATGTCTTGGAGGGATTCTTATCAAATTTTGTACGGGTACATTCTTACTTTGTTTGTTGTTGGGATGAGTAACATGCCCTCTCTTAATGTGCTCCTTATCGTTTTCACCTTTTATGGATCCCTTGAGTGCATCTGCATAGCTCTTGGGCTTCTCTATATTCATCCTCTTAGGTGGTTTTGTAGTTTTTGCACTCTGCCCTTCTTTAGTGCTTTTCTGGTTCTCTTCATAACCAAGACCAGTCTTGATGCATGATGACCTTTGGAAATTGAGAATCTCATCCAGTATTTTGGTGCTTTTCAATTTAGCATGTCTTCTCTAATTCCTTCTTTAAGAAATCAACTTCTGATTCTAGCTTGGTAATGTGGTCTTCTTTTGCCTTAAGCTAGACTCTTCCTCCTCTGTCTTCTTGGCTTCTTCTATTTCAGTCTCTAGACTAATGATGACCTTTTTTGACTCTTCAAGGCTATGAGACATTTCTGTTTTTAGGTAACGATTTTCTTCTTCGTATTTTTGAATCTGCAATCTTTGTTTCAGATTCTTCTTCTTAAGAACTTTTAGCTCACCTAAAGCACATATGAGTTCTTCAAGATTTACTTCTCCTTCATCCTCGACATCTTCCTCCTCTTTCAAGGCGTCTTCACTTGTAGAGGCATCATTCATTATTCCTATAGCCATGAACAGAGTTTCTTCTCTGTCACTGCTTGAAATGCTCTCGTCACTCTCATAGATGTTTTGAAGTTTGTCCCACATTTCTTTTGCTGAATCGCATTGCATAATCTTAACAAACTTTGATTCCGATAAGCCACACAAAATAGCGTTAATGGCTTTGGCATTATTCTCACTAGCCTTCTTTCTTGCTATATCTGTTGGTGGAGTCTGTGGCGCTGTGTATCCATCCACAACTGCTCGCCAAATGTCAAAACCAAGGGCCATGAGATATGTCCTCATCCTTATACTCTAGAATGCATAATTTGTCCTTTTGAACAATGGAGCCTTGTTGGTGAAGAAACCTTCCTGAACTTGATGACTGGCCATGTGTGCTTCCGGGATCTACCTTCCAGGGGTTAAACTGATCCTGAAGGAATCTCGCTTTGATACCAATTGTTAAGCACACACTTATATTGAGGGGGGGGGTGAATCAATATAATCTTATCTTTTACTTAATGAAACTTAATATCCACAATCAAAGCATTCACATAAAAATGACACAGATTGACACCGGATTTATGTGGAAACCTTTCGTGGAAAAACCTCAAATGAATAGCTGCTTGGAACTACCATCCAAATCCATCCGTATAATAATAATCTTTTTACAAAAGTCGTAGGCACCAACCTACTGGAGACACCAATCCCCATCACTAAACAATTTGTAGGCACCAACCTATTGGAGACACCAATCTCCACTGCTAAGCATCAACTTAGCAAGAGACAACAATCTCTTCTTTCTGAGGCACCAACCTCAACTGAAACAATCTTCCACCTTACTGTTGTTGCTTCATCAATGAATGATGGCAAATTCAATTTCATCTTCTTCTTCTCCAGAAAAATCTGCTTATACTTGAATGATAGAAATAATTAATTTTATTCTTCAAATCTGCATGTGTTTGTATGATATATCTTTTTATTCTCTACATACTTGCTTTCTTCTCTTCTTTAATAATCTTCACATGTCTCACACTTCAACTTCCATCTTTCTCAACCTTCATCCGCCTTATATAGCCTTCAAAGGCTCTTCACAAAGGAGGCGTCCCATCCAAGAGGCACCTCTTCACCAAAAGATGTGACCTTTGACATTTCCGTCGTCCGTTGACAATTTTGTCGACATTTCCTTCAACATTTCCGTCGTCTGTCGACAATTTCGTCGACAATTTTGTTGACAATTCCGTTGGCAATTATGTCGACATCAATTACAATTCCTTTGACATCATTGACAATATTCCAATAGAATTCCATCACAAACATACATGCATTGGTTCATTGCCAACCACTTTGACCTTAACTTCTATTTTCTTGGGGGTCATTGGGCTTCAAGTCTTTTCGGTCTCATCATTGCAGCTCATGTTACAAACCTTAGCAGAATATATCGTACTTGGTGGCATTGAAGGGGGATCAGGTCTTCCGCGCTTACATTTCCCACGAGTGCTCTTGCCTCCTCCAGTTTTAATATCATTGCAACATCTTTCCACATCTCAGTGTGCAAACAAGATGTCTTCCTACTAAACTGAAACACACATACCTACACAGCGCCCAACGCTGAACTCAAGCTCCGTTAGCACGTATTGGGTCTTCACACAATGTAGACCACATTAAAGTACATCCATTTTTTCTAGGATACAGTAGAATCAACTACTTTGGCAAAGCATCTGAAGACAAACCCACACATCTCTTTTGGTGCTTATGACACTGATTCTCTGTGATTTCATCAGGATCCCACAGACAAGAAGTCTTTGTGGTCAACATGCTATGTTTCTCCTCTGATGCCCCTCAATATAATGATCATATCTCAGAAGGCAAACCTCTTAGTTGTTTCTGGTCCAATCTCATCCATGTCCATTCAGAGGCTCAGGTCTTAATGTCAATAAAAATTGTTCCACAGTCCATTCTACTCCCATTTAAGATGACACAGATGTTGTGCACCAAGTGTTCGGTAGCCAGTCCAAAATTCTTAACTGTGCCATCCACCTAATGTTTTGATCGCTGCACCAACACAAAACAACCTTCAGTCTCTGGGTGTTGAACCTATTACAGGAACTGCAATACCCTCACACACATAAAAGATAACTCCATGGGAGCCAATCCAACCAAATCCTCTGTCACTGGCCAGTTTTTTTGTATATTACTTTTCATCTCTGCCAGTACCCAAAAAACACAAAAATCATCAAACAACAACAAACCTTCCGAAAAATCTGCTAAAGACTAGTCCCGAAAATGTGGAACCAAGATATTGCTCGTGTTTTTCTCTTTCCTTCATGCACTTCAAATCATACAAGCATTTTAAAAGACACACTCCAACGCATTGGCACATCTTCCTTTGCAGGAAAGATGTCATCCTTCGAAAGAGAAGGAAGTCTCACTTTAAGTGTGAGAGAGCTTGGGGGTGTTCTAATCGTGAGCTCATATTTGGGAGGGTTTGGAGGCTACTGTTTGGCCATATTGCCTACTCCATTGATGTGCTGCAAGGACCACAATTTGCAACAAACGGTGGCGGCTTCATGCTCGGACACTCATAGTGTGTGTGTTGCGCAGCACGGACCACAACCCACCTTGTAGAACAGGGAACTACAGCGCATTATCTTATAGCACACTACTGTAGTGCTGACTCATACATACACACAGTTAGGTCTTTTTATGGAAATACTGCCATCCAACATAACTTATTGACAATTATGAGAAATTCCAAAACACATCCTGCTAAGCATAAACTCTACTTTACTGCAACGAAATATAGATAAAACATGGAAACAACAATATACACATTAAGTGACCCAAATGCTCCATTTCCGTTAATGTCTAACAAATTCCTACATGCATAATGCCTCCCTTGCCCAAATGGGAAAGGGAGCAAAGCTACATTACAAACTTTCTTCTCAAGCTATGAAGCCAAAAAAATCCATCTTTCCCTTCCCCACTTACCACCACTTTCTAAGCTGGCCTTTCCTTATTCTCACACAGAATATTTTCATGGGTCTTTAGTATGCATGTGAAAATTCTCTCTTAAGTGTTCATGCCATCTATCTCCATAGCTCACTGCTTCTCGTCTGTCCATTTTGTCTTTTCTTGCACCTCGAGTCCTCTGTATATATAGATTTTCAGCTCAATCCTGAAGCATTCTCCTTTCGACACCTCACACATGCATTCTGCCTTCCAGTGACTCGTGCATTTCCCGTTGTTCCATAGATCAATGCCTGTCTCATGCAAAAGCCAGGCGGCAGCTTCTTGTTCAATCAACGGTCAATTCTCAGATTATGTGTTTTGTCGATGAGTCGGCACTTCCTTTCTCTTCGTTCTTTTTCCTCCATCCTTGGTTTGGCACTCTGTTCTTCCTTGACTGATGTACCTTCCGATGTCAGCATATTGCATTTTTGGCGCTCTTACTTCGGCACTCTATTCTTCCTTGTCTGATGTACCTTTGGGGCCGGCCTCCTCTTTCGGTGCTCCCTCTGATGCTTACTCTTCTCTTTCCTTATTCATTCTTCAATGCTACCTGCGTCTTTTGCCTCTTTGCCACTTCGGTGCTGAATCATTACCTATACTTTGGCACTCCTCCTTGGTGCTTTGTATTAGATTTTCTGCCAACAACTTGCGCACTCAAACTATGGTTTTCAGGTGTAGGCCATTTCTTGTAAGATATGGGTGCACCCCTGCTTTCAAATGGGTTATATTATATCTATTAAAAGGAGTAGCCATTAAATAGAACTATGTTTTGGCACCGAGTAGTTGAAATATTTGGAATTCACTACATAATTTGAGGAGATAAAACGAAGGACAGTTGTGACCCAATAGGTAAAGCTGGACAGTGGACATGATCAAAGAAGTTATGCAGTGATATGTTTGAAGCTTTATGTTAATAAAACTATGCCAGCTTTATGCGAATTTGAATCTACCTAAACTACTTTGGCTTGTGGTAAAGGGTTCCAAATACAACTTTTATTCGTTCTTCGGGGTTAACTAAGGAGTTTTAATTTTGCCTGCATCTGGTCTAAAGAAATTGAGACTGTGAATGACGACAAATAGTATCTTTCTTTACTTCCAATAATCTCAATGCGCTTGCATATCAGTCATTTTGCAGCAAAATTGCAAATAGATGGTAATAGATGTTGCTATTGCAGGATCAAAGATGGTGGTGGTCAAAATATTTATCCAAGATCATCATTTGTCATCAATTGCAGAGGCATGTTTTACTGTTGCCTTTTATCATTAAAAGTATTTTTTCGACTACAAAGTTTTAAACTTGTGCTGTTTAGTTCTTTCAATGATGGAAATAATTGTTGTGATTACCATGGAGCTTTTTTGAGAATTATGCTTTGACTGTGCAGGTGATGTTTGCACTGGCGATATTGTTTTATTCACACAGAAGGTTTATGAAAAGTATTGACATTACATCCATCACTGCCGAATATTTTTATCTATTAGTTTGTTGTAGTAACTGTCACCATTTAAATAACTGCATTGCGATTGTTGCTGCTTCCTTAATTTCTGTTGTTCTTTGACTTTATGACGAAGGAAGCACTAGTTTTCTTTCTAATGCCCTCTTTTTAACCACAATACTTGTGTTTTCTGGGATAGATATGATCTAGCATCAAGGGGAGGAGCACAAAATCCTATTGGTAAGCGTACTATAGCAGGAAGAGTCTTGAAGGAAAGCTATGGTGCAGCCAAGCAGCAGCATACTTTTACTGTAAGCAGCTTCTCCACATTTTGTACAAACTACAAACAATATTAGTTCATTGCCATCATGCAAAGTTTTCCAGAATCTGAATCATGCATGATTCTCTCCATTGAGAAGGTTGAAATCCTATGGAGCACAGGTGTGAATCCTTTGCCTCCACTTTATCCACTGCTTATCAAAGGACGCAACTTGTACCGCTTGCGAACTTATCGCCTGGTATCCATTAGGCATATTAAGTCTTTTAATTATCCAGATCTGGTTTGTAGTTCTTTTGGGGCTAACTATGAAGCAAACATAAGCTTTTGTATCATGCTCTTTTATTTATAGCCTTGGCCAAATGAAGTGGAGAGAGAAAAAGTTTTGGCAGAGAAACATGCAAGAGGTGCTGAAGCTAGAAATTCAAGAGCTGCTTCAAGGGTGAAGCGTGGAATTAAAGGTTTTTTATTTACAACAAGAATCTCTACCTTTCTATTTTTTCATTTGAAAAGTGCAGCAAGATACTTTGTGGTAATTAATTGCTATCTTTGTGCTACAGGTTGCATGGTAGCTTTTTTGTGCAAATGGGATTTGACTGAGTTTATATATTTCTTGACAGGTCAAAAGTATTCTCAAAATTCTCATAATTTTGAACCGCCTTCAAAGCGACGGAAATTGGAGGAGTCAAACAACCACAGTTCATTGCAGAAGCCTTCTTCCAAAAAGGCAAAAGTTTCCAAGACACAGTGGCAACTTAAAAAAAAGGGTCGAGAGGAAAACGATGGATGCCCCAGCTTTCTTGCTGCACCTGTGGGGAACATAGCAGTTTCAGAGGCACCTGTGGCTGTTAGGAATCAAACTCAACATATCAATACTAGAAATGCCTCTGTAATGCCCAGATTTAGTCATGGATATAATCGTTTCCATGGAGACAGCTTCCATAAACAACAAATGGAGGCCACTTTTAGAAATCAGCTTATGCATCAGCATCCAGCCAATCGAGAGGAACACAGTCTGCCTAAATTTTGCCCTGCAGTGTCCTATCCATTTGGTTCAAACATCAGAAGGCTAACAATTGACCCCTATGTAAATCCATCATCAGCAGGGATCCCACAAATTCTGGTTAGAAATAATCATTTTCTGCCCTCATTTCATGGGAATCCAAGGGCACAATGGGCATATGGATCCAGTGTAATTCCACCACCACAGGTTCATATTGATAGGCCACGCATAACAGTGCAACCACAAATTCCTGCTGGTGTGCGGAATATGTGGGTTCCTAAAAGTAAAGATGCAGGATCATTTGCTTGCTCCTTTTCTGGCTGTCATGATATGGCCGCCAAGGACTGTGTAAATTCTACCTGTTCTCAGTGCTGTAGACGAATTGGAAGAAGATGCAAGCGGCATAATATCTCCTGAGTCTTTGTAAAATTCAATTTGCAAGGTTTGTATTAGTTTCAGCCCTTGATACAAGAATTTGCAAACTGTTTTGGCTGATCCATAAAGATCACATTTTTTTTGAAGATCAAAATTCGAGCAACTAAACACATCTACAGCATTTGTTTGTCCTAAATGATATTGATTTTTTTGCTGGATTTTTTTCCGATAACATAAGTGTCATCCATTTTTTCTAGTATAGATATCAAGAGCATGTGCATCTATCCGTTGTGTATATTTATGTATTTGCATTGGATATATAGAAACATGAGTTGAAATTCAAATACAGCACCCAACACTGACCCCAGATCAGAATGGGTTTGTTTGTCTTCTTCTCTGCCATCTTCATCTGTATCTTTCCTTTCCATTGTTCCAACCTCCTGTGCCATATGTAGAGTCTCATACATCATCTATTTGCGTTGAATATTCAAAATTGAGCTACCTATATTTAATGATGTTCAAATATTATGCCGTGATGAATATCTCTTAACTTCTTTCACTTCTCCCTACCTTTTCTCCCATTATTCCTGCCTCCTGTGCATAATGTATATTCTCATGAATTACTTATTTGCATCAGCATCAAGTCTTTCCAGCGTGCAAACATGGACAGCAGGTCATGATGAGTTTCTCTTTTATTCTGCTACCTTCAACACTACCTTTTTCATTTGAAATTTTACTGTAAAAATTGAGCTCACGTTTTGGGGTGATTTGTCAACCTGTGTGGAGGTGCAGTCATTACATCTCTAATGTACTCGGACAATGAAACTACTTCTATGACTTAAAAAGTTGTGATTTCATGATATTGCTAATCAAATGAATTGGTTATCTTGGTATTCCAAAAGGTAGAATACATTGGATGATCATAATGAAATAAAATAATGTGTCATTTCTGACACTTTTTATACATTCTTGGTTACTTGTTGCCGATATGAAATTTCATATATGCAAGAAAATGGAACGAGCAAAACCATCTTGAAAGGTTCCCCTAGATAGTTGAAAAAATCATATAATATTGCAATCCTGTGATTATTCCCACCAGTGTTGATACCATAACTTGGTAGAAGCTTTTCTGCCAAGAAATTGGATGAGGTCCAAAATCCTAGTAGTATGGTAATGTGCAGACACGCTGTGACTTGCAGTGAGAAGATGTCCAAGATGACAGTCTGAATGAATGACATTATTTTGTCATTACAACACAGTTGGAAATGCAGTCTTAGCATGGCAGATATATTTTAAGGAGTTGCAGGAAATCTTTGGCAAGGAAGTCTTAGCATGCCAGATATTTACAATGAACACGTTGAAAAAAATAACACATGCATCATTTCCGACACTTTGTTTTTGCTTTCGTTATGACTTGTTGCTGATAACATCTCACACAGAAAAGAAAACAGGAATACAATACCATATCGACAGGTTTCCCTATATGGTAGAGAAAATCTTATACTATTGCAGCCAAGAGCTGGTAGGCGCTTTTCTCTACCAGGGGATTTTAATAGAGGTCAAAATTCTGGTAGTTTGATGATGTGCAGACACACTGTGACATACACAGAAGATTTGCAAGATGACAGTCAAATAAATCACACGTTTTTAATCCATGTGGTGTTTCTGCAGTGCATCATGTAATTTCATTTTCCAGGGATCAGAAGCATGTTAGTATTGAGTTAATCTTCATGACCCATCTTTCATGACTGGTGGTTCACAAGAACCAATCTCTCCAGAGATAGAATGCTTCACTTTGCACTTATTGCATCTAGGTGAAGCACGGGGACTTACCAAGGAGCCTCCTATCTCAATACTATTCCGGATCAAGCACAATTAACCAAAGTTCTCAATAACTATGCTTGCCTAGCTTGCTACTCCATTTACAAAACCTTCAGCAAATTTGTGCCTTATAAACCATTCACCATGAAGCTCCTTAGCTCTCTCAATTTCATGCAGTTGGTGTTTCTGCACTATCATTTTTTCGGGGTTCAGCTGCATGTAAACACAGTCAATCTTCATGGCCATTGCCAATGAATTCCATGTAAAATGTCGTATGTGCATCTTAAATGCAGACAAACAAATCTAGGCTTTCACTAGGCACAAGAAATCTCTAGATTTTGAGTATAGTAGTCAGTCATTATCTTTAGAAATAATACAAAAGGTGGGATCCGTGTAAAAAAGAAAATTGTTAGATATTTTATTTTTCTGGAGTTTAAATGGTAGGGGTGGATTTAGAAACATAAAAACCAATTTGATGAAATGACCATTTCTCAAATGGCAGAAGCAGGGAGTTATCTATATTCTAAAAATATAATTTATGGTCCGCAAAGTACTTACTATGCACCTAGAAACCAAATAAAATATTTTAATTAAAATATTCTTGGGAGATTTCTTTATTAAATATGGTTCATAGAAAATTGCTAAATATTCAGAGATATTAATAATTACTTGAGATTTATCCTCAACTTCATGCTTGTATACTTTTGTCACATACAACAATATGGCTCAACTTGAATTTTACAAGAGTCCGGGAAGCCTTAAAAAATGATGCCTTAATTAAAGGAGTGATTTTTTTTTTTTTTTTTTTTTGGTAATTAAGGAGGTCAAGTTTTAACTCTGGTAATTATGGGGCGCTTAGCACGTTGGGGCTTGAACTCAAAGCTTTTCCCAGGTAATGCTCCATCTCAACCAGTCAATCCAGCCAGTGCAATTATTATTCTTCGGCTTTGATATCTCTAAACATAAAAAAATTTGTTTCATTTTTAATCAAATATATAATTTTATTTCCATATAGAATATAGGGTTGCTAACACATGAAACATTGATTAACATGAAGCGGCTATTTAGCTTGCAAAACAGCTTTTAGTCCATCCAAATATCTTCAAAATCATTGAATTTGAGGGTACGAAATGATTTTGAAGAAATTTAGATAGATAAAGAATTTAATTTTTTTGTGAAATACTGTTTTGCAAGCTAAATAGGCGCTTCCAAATCAATGTATAAAGCACCATCACTCTTTTTGATGGACCAAGCTTAACACAGATGAAATCTCAAGATGTAGTCCCAAACTCTTGGTATCTAGTTGAGCTGACAAGAATCATAAGGGAAAAACTAACTTTTGGTTTCATTATGGCCTTGGTGTTAGCACCAATAATGTAGTTGAAGCCTTTTCTATATGGACTAGTATGCATATGGTGTTGGAATTGGGGATTTCCGATTAGAGAATGAAGGACTAGGAGCTTTCAAAGGGTGTGAGGATATCAAGTATCGGCTTGTGACCAACGGTGCCTCAAGGGAAGTTCGTCCAAGTATCAAAACAACAACCTAGAATGAATATAAACAATGATGTTATGAATTTAATAAGGACGCAGGTTAGGGTAGAAAAGAAGGTTCAGATTTATGTTTAGTAATTCTTTACCTAATCAACTCTGTGAAATCTAATGCAAAACAATTGGCATTAATTAAATTTAACATTCATTCAAATCTGAATTAAATCGGTGTGAGTGTAAGGATTAATTCATTATGAGTGAATTTCAACATCTCTTTGTAATATAAATTGATCACAGGGAATAACAAAATCACATTCATTTATAATAATTTTTTTAAAGATCAAATTTTATTGTAGAAAATAACAAACAACACATCTAACTACAACAATCAAAGATAAAAGATTATCTATAAAAATGGCCATAATAGCAAAATTACTCAATTTAATCTACTCATAATATAACAAATAAATTTCATTTAATGATAATTAGAAGCTAAGAAAATATAACAATTTTAATATGGGTTTTTGAAAAAAAATGAAAGTTAAAAATAAACTCACTGAACATCTTTAAAAGATTTCTCAAGTTTGTTGAGTTTCCTAAAACCTTTATTAATAAAATTATTTCCATACAATGGATTTATAATAATCTATGGTCATCACCTTGCTTTGAAAAAAGAGACGTACATGTGGTCATTTTATTTAAAATAGATGATCTAAATCTATTCTAAAACAAATAAAAAATAAAACTAAATCTTAAAAACTAGCTTTTAAATCTAATTCTAAAAAAAAAATCTTAAAAAAATTATCTCCGTTTTGAATTACTCGAACTTATTCTTGTCTAAATTTAGACATTGAAAATCATTACTTTCTATGCATAAATCATAATTTTGGTCTCTAAATTTTCTATTGCTTACGGTTTATTCATCCTTTCAATGCTAGAATATTCTATTAACCAACGTGAAATTTTGTAAATTTGTGATCAGTTGACAAGTGATGACGGGTGTCAAATTTAAGACACTCATCACATAATGTCTTGGGGTCCCGAACACCCAGATTCTCAAAGGCTTGGAATGCTAGAGGATTATGGAGGGTACGAAGTGTCCCAGAATGTCTCGGAGTGTTGGAGTCCTAGAATGGCACAAAGTTCATGAACTGTTACAAATCCTTGAAAGTCTCAGAGACTTCACAATGTTCCTAGAGTCATGGAATGTTACAAAGTCTCCCGGATTATCACAGGGTGCATTGGATTGTCCTAGAATCCTGGAGTGTCACAAAGCACATGAATTGCACCGAAATCCTAGAATTCTTAGAAATCACAGAATCCCAAAATCTTATACTATTTTGTCTCTATGATCCAAAAATATTTTATTTTTATTTAAAATTACACGATCACATATATTTATCTATTAAAATAATAAGGTAAATGTGATCCAAAATAACGGACACACACACACAATGATCCTTGGGACTTTATTAAATTAAAGTGGCTACACATTTTTATCAAATATGAATTCTTTAGACCTATGGGTGATTAGTTTATTTTAACTCAAAATCTTAGAATAAATTGTGAAAATAGAATCTGGGCCTCTGTTTAGGGGTGTAAGAGAGTTCATGTGTTTGGAAAATAAATGGGGTGTGTTAAGTCACAACAAATCATATTTTTTTGAGAAAAAATATATAGTTTCACCTTGAATAAAACCGACCATAGAGGAAATTTTCACATCTCAAAAAAAAAATGTTAATATTAATTCCAGTTTAACACTTTATGTAATAAGCTTTGACATCTATAAAGAGTTAGAAGTGTGTGTATAGTGATTCATCTGCTTTGCTTCTAAGATTTTTGATGTAGCACTCGATCGATTATTTGATCAGGGCTTTCTGAAGGGTATTATATATTTTTTATTTTTTATTTTATTTTACAAGAATAGATTGGGGGGAAGGCTTGAACGTTAGTTCGTTGTTAGCTAGGCATCCATAGCCTCGACAAAGATACCTCTGTCTCCACTCTGTGATTTTTTATTACCAATCAACTATCCATAGCCCCGATTGAGATTCCCCGAGTCACCACTTTAAGAGAAAATATTTTTAATTTGTTTTACAAATTTCATATTCTTTTTTTCTATTAATTAATTTATTTTAAATCTCGTAACGGGTTGAGAACCAATGTCGTTGGGCTATAAAGATTATAAAAAAATTGAGTGACAAGTGATCTTTATTTTGTTGTGTATACCACCTCGAAGGCAATGTTTAATGTGATTAGGTGTAGTCATGAGTCTTTTTTAAATACAAAACTATTATCAATTCATTTGATAATCGTGAAACGAAGATTTAATTTTCTAATGAAAACATAAAGGAATCAAGACATGATATTGATATTTACCAAAAGCTTAATCCAAATTTTCTAAATTTTAAACATCTCATAATGAATTTAGTTCTTTTAATGCAAATTGAAAGTGACCAAGGGCCTCTCTGCTTTGGTTTTGGAATAATGATAACTCCATGAAAATTAACAAGTGATGGGGCATGGAAAATGTTTTTTTGTTTCTTCTCATGTCTCTTCAATGGGACTTTTTGAACTACCACTTCTAAATGAAAAACTAAGCTAAGAATGGAAACTAATATAGCCCTAATACTATTTGACTCTTAAACTAATAATCTAAATTCAAGGCAGGAGGGTGAATTTGGAATGTTTGAGTGAAACATTTTCTATTTTTGTTAAAAGCAAGTTTTCATCTTTTACAATCCTTAAATGTGCATAACAGTCTTTATTATACTTTTAGAGATCATTATAATTTTTCATTCTAAATTTGAAGAAATTCTTAAACCTCTGTTTAACATAATGATTCTTTCTAATTAGAAATCAACAAAAACACTGGGCTTAACTAAACATACCTTGAAATCTAACCAAATGAATTCATGTAACTCTTTTACTTGTAATTCTATGAAATATGGGATATGAGACATAATAAATAATATTTTTTTCATAATTTGATTTTGTTGTCAAACTCTCTTTTTATTCTTCTTCTTTGAGTTCCTCTTCTATATGTTCAATGTGTTCCTCTTTCAATGGCAACAATGTGTGTTCTTTCTAAATATATTATTTTCAGCGAGTTGTGTTAGATATGTGACAATAAAGTTAAATTTTGGATTCTTTTGCAGCGCGATTTATAGGCCACTCCTTGACAGGGGAGGTGTGGGGGGACAACATCTCCACACTATTGTTGTCACCTTGAAGCAAAAATTCAAGGAGTCAAACCCTTGTTTATAGGAAGATGAAATCCATCACAGTCTATTTTTAGAAGGGAAGTCCTAATGATGTTTTTTCACTCTATTGTTAGGAGGAAAAATCCTAACGATGCTTTGCCAATTAAGCATATTTATCTTTGTGGATTTTACATATAATCTACAAAGTGAGTTCGCATGTAATATATTTCTTGAAATTAATAAAGACCCCCGAAGCAAAAATTAAAGGAATCAAACCCTTGTTTCTAGAAAGACGAATTCCATCGGATTTTATTTTTAGAAGGAAAGTCCTAATGACGTTTTTACAGTCTATTTTTAGGAGGAATCCTAACGGTGCTTTGCCAATTAGGCATATTTATCTTTGTGGATTGTGCATGTAATCTGTTCATCTTAGAATTAATAAAGGCCCTCGAAGCAAAAATGCAAGGAGTCAAACCCTTGTTTCTAGGAAGACGAATTCCATTAGATTCTATTTTTAAAAGGCAAGCCCTAATGACATTTTTCCACACTATTTTTATGAAGAATCATAACGATGCTTTGTCAATTAGGCATATTTATCTTTGTGGAGTTTGCATGTAATCTACACACCGAGTTCGTATATAATATATTCATATTGGAATTAATAAAGGCCTTAAATGCAAAAAATCAAGGAGTCAAACCCCCTGTTTCTAAGAGGATGAATTCTATTTTTAGAAAGAAAGTCATAATGGCATTTTTACACTCTATTTTAAGGAAGAATTCTAATGATGCTTTGCTAATGAGGCATATTTATCTTTGAGAGTTTGCAAGTAATATGTTCATTTTGGAATTAATAAAGGCCCTCGAATCAAAAATTCAAGGAGTCAAATCTGGGTTTTTAGGAAGATGAATTCCATCAGATTCTATTTTTAGAAAGAAAGTCCCAATAGCGTTTTTCCACTATATATTTTTAGGAGGAATCCTAATGGTGCTTTTCCAATTAGGCATATTTATCTTTATGGAGTTTGCATATAATATACACAACGAGTTCGCATATAATATGTTCATCTTAGAATTAATAAAGGCCCCCGAAGAAAAAATTCAAAGAGTTAAACCCTTGTTTCTATGAAGATGAATTCCATTGGATTCTATTTTTAGAAGGAAAGTTCTAATGGCGTTTTCCTACTCTATCTTTAAGAGGAATCATAATGATGCTTTGCCAATTAGGTGTATTTATCTTTATAGAGTTCGTACATAATCTATTAATCTTGGAATTAATAAAAGCCCTCGAAGCAAAAATTCAAAGAGTCAAACCCCTATTTTTAGGAAGACTAATTCCTTTAGATTCTATTTTTAGAAGGAAAGTCCTAATAACATTTTTTCACTCTATTATTAGGAAGAATCCTAATGGTGCTTTTCAAATTAATTGTATTTATCTTTGTGGAGTTTGCTTGTAATTTGCACAATGAATTCGCATGTAATCTGTTCATCTTTGAATTAATAAGACCTCCGAAGCAAAAATTCAATGAGTCAGATCCCTGTTTCCAAGAAGACAAATTCCATCGGATTCTACTTTTAGAAGGAAAGTCCTAATAACAATTTTCCACTCTATTTTTAATAAGAAGAATCCTAACAGTGCTTTGCCAATTAAGCGTATTTAGTTTTGTGGAATTTGCATGTAATCTGTTCATCTTGGAACTAATCAACGCCCAAAAAAAAAAATCAAGGGAGTCAAACCCGTGTTTCTAGGAAGATGAATTCCATTAGATTCTATTTTTAAAAAGAAAGTTGTAATGACATTTTTACACTCTATTTTTAGGAGGAATCTTGATGGTGATTTGCCAATTGGATGTATTTATCTTTGTGGGTTCGCATGTAATTTACATAGTGAATTCACATGTAATATGTTCATCTTGGAATTAATAAAATCTCTCAATGCAAAAATTCAAGGAGTCAAACCCATATTTCTAGGAAAACGAATTCCTTTGGATTCTATTTTTAGAAAGAAAGTCCTAATGACATTTTTCCACTCTATTTTTAGGAGGAGAAATCCTAATAGTGCTTTATTAATTAGGCATATTTATATTTGTGGAGTTCGTATATAATCTATTCATCTTGTAATTAATAAAGGCCCTTGAAGCAAAAATTCAATGAGTCAAACCCCTATTTCTAAGAAGACGATTCCATAACATTCTATTTTTAGAAAGAAAATCTTAATGACGTTTTTCCACTCTATTTTTAGGAGGAATCTTAATGGTGCTTTATCCACTAGGTGTATTTATCTTTGTGGAGTTCGCATCTAATCTACACAACAAGTTCACATATTATATGTTCATATTGGAATTAATAAAGGCCCCTGAAGCAAAAATTCAAGGAGTTAAACCCCTATTTCTAAGAAGATGAATTCTATCAGATTCTATTTTAAGAAGGAAAGTCCTCATTACATTTGTCTACTCTATTTTTAGAAGGATAAATTATAATAGTGCTTTTCCAATTAGATGTATTTATCTTTGTGGAGTTCACATGTAGACTACACAATGAGTTCCCATGTAATTTATGTATTTTGAAATTAATAAAAACTACTGAAACAAATATTCAGAGTCAAATCCTTGTTTTTAAGAAGATGAATTCCATCGGATTCTATTTTTAGAAGGAAAGTCCTAATGGTATTTTCTCACTCTATTTTAGGAGGAGGAATTCCAACAATGCTTTGTCAATTAGACGCATTTATCTATGTGGAGTTTGTATGTAATCTACATAATGAGTTCAAAATATTCTATTCATCTTAGAATTAATAAAGGCCTCCGAAACAAATTCAAGGAGTCAAACTCCTGTTTGTAGGAAGATAAATTCTATCAAATTCTATTTTTAGAAGGAAAGTCCTAATGATGTATTTCCACTCTATTGTAAAAGGAATCTAAATGATGCTTTGCCAATTAAGCATTTTTATCTTTGTGAATTTCACATGTAATCTACACAACGAGTTCACATGTAATATGTTCATCTTGGAATTAATAAATGCCCTTGAAGAAAAAATTCAAAGATTCTAACCTCTGTTTCTAGAAAGATAAATTCCATCAGATTCTATTTTTAAAAGGAAATTACTAAAGACATTTTTCACTCTATTTTTAGGAGGAATCCTGATGGTGCTTTACCAATTAGGCATATTTATCTTTGTGGAGTTGGCATGTAATTTACACAGTGAGTTTGCATGTAATATGTTCATCTTAGAATTAATACATCCCTGTGAAGCAAAAATTCAAGAAGTCTAACCCCTATTTATAGGAAGATGAATACCATCAGATTTTATTTTTAGATGGAAAGTCATTATGGCAATTTTACACTCTATTTTTAGGAGGAGGAATCCTAATGGTGTTTTGTCAATTGGACTTATTTATCTTTATGGAGTTCACATGTAATCTACATAGCAAGGTCACATGTAATTTGTTTGTCTCAAAATTAGTAAAAGCCGTCGAAGTAAAAATTCAAGGAGTCAAAACCTTGTATCTAGGAAGTCTAATTCCATCGGATTCTATTTTTAAAGGGAAAGTCTTGATGGCCTTTTTCCACTTTATTTTAGGAGGAATCCTAATGGTGCTTTGCATTTCAGGGGTATTTATCTTTGTAGAGTTCACATGTAATATGTTTATCTCATAATTAATAAAGACCCCAAAAGTAAAAAATCAAGGAGTCAAACCTCTATTTCTAAGAAGATGAATTCCATCAGATTTTATTTTTAGAAATAAATTTCTAATGACATTTTCCACTCTATTTCTAGGAGGAGGAATCCTGATGATGCTTTGCCAATTAGGCATATTTATCTTTGTGGAGTTCGCATGTAATCTACATAGTGGGTTTACATGTAATTTGTTCATTTTTGAATTAATAAAAACCCCCAAAGCAAAAATTCAAGCAATTAAACCCCTATTTTCAGGAAATCAAATTCCATCGGATTCTATTTTTAGAAAGAAGGTCCTAGTGAACTTTTTTCGCTCTATTTTTAAGAGGAATCCTAACAATGTTTTGCCAATTAGGCATATTTATTTTTGTGTACTTCACATGTAATTTACACAATGAGTTTGCATGTACTCTGTTCATCTTGAAATTAATAAAGCTCACTGAATAAATAATTTAAGGAGTCCACCCCCTGTTTCTAGGAAGACGAAGTTCATCAGATTCTATTTTTAGAAGGAAAGTGCCTATCTTATTTTTCCACTCTATTTTTATGAGGAAGAGTCCTAACAGTACTTTACTGATTAGGTGTATTTATTTTTGTGGATTTCACATGTAATCTACATAGTGAGTTCACATGTAATATGTTCAACTTAGAATTAATAAAAGGCCCCCAAAACAAAAATTCAAGGAGTCAAACCTCTGTTTATATGAAGATGAATTCTATCAGATTCTATTTATAGAGGAAAAGTCCTAGTGTCATTTTTTCACTCTATTTTTATGAGGAATCCTATGGTGCTTTGCCAATTAAATATATTTATCCTTGTAGAGTTCACATGTACTCTATATAGCGAGTTCACATGTAAGTTGTTGAACTTACAATTAATAAAAGCATCTGAAGAAAAAATTCAAGGCGTCAAACCCCTATTTCTAAGAAGATGAATTCCGTTAGATTCTATTTTTAGAAGGAAAGTCCTAATAGTTTTTTTCCTCTATTTTTTGGAGGAGGAATCCTAACATTGGTTTGCCAATTAGGCATATTTATCTTTGTAGAGTTTACATGTAATCTACACATCGAGTTCACATGTAATTTACTTATCTTAGAATTAATAAAAACACCTAAAGCAAAAATTCAAGGAGTCCAACACCTGTTTCTAGGAAGACGAATTCCATCAGATTATATTTTTAGAAGGAATGTTCGAATAGATTTTTACACTATTTTTAGGAGAGGAATCCTAATGATGCTTTGCCAATTAGGTGTATTTATCTTTATGGAATTCACATATAATTTGTTCATCTTGGAATTAATAAATTCCCCTAAAGTAAAAATTCAAGTAGTCAAACCCTTATTTTTAGGAAGACAAATTCCATTGAATTCTATTTTTAGAAAGAGAGTCCTAACAGTGTTTTTTCACTATAGTTTTAGAAGGAGGATTCCTAATGGTGCTTTGCCAATTATGCATATTTATCTTTGTGGAGTTCATATGTAATCTACACATCAAATTCACATGTATTCTATTCATCCTAGAATTAAAAAAGGTCTCCGAAGTAAAAATTCAAGTAGTCAAACACCTATTTTTAGAAAGATGATTTCCATCAAATTTTTATTTTTAAAAAGAAAGTCTTAATGGTATTTTTCCACTCTATTTTTAGGAGGAGGAATCCTAATGGTGCTTTGTCAATTAGGCATATTTATCTTTGTGGAATTTGTATGTAATCTACATAGCGAGTTTGTATGTAATCTATTCATTTTGGAATTAATAAAGGTCTTCGAAGCAAAAATTCAAGGAGTCAAACCCCTATTTTTAAGAAGATGAATTTTATCAAAATTTATTTTTATAAGGAAAGTCCTAATGGTACTTTTCACTCTATTTTTAGGAGGAAGAATCTTAATGATGCTTTATCAATTAAGTGTATTTATCTTTGTGGAGTTTGCATGTAATATACACAACAAGTTCGTATGTAATCTATTCATCTTGGAATTAATAAAGGCCCTCGAAGAAAAAATTCAAGGTGTCAAACCCAAATTCAAGGAGTCAAACCCGTTTTTCTAAGAAGATAAATTTTATCACATTCTCTTTTTAGAAAGAAAGTCCTAATGACATTTTTTCACTCTATTTTTAGGAGGAAAAATATTAACGATGCTTTTTCAATTAGGTGTATTTATCTTTGTGGAGTTCTCATGTAATTTGCACAACGAGTACACATGTAATTTATTCATCTTAGAATTAATAAAGGCCCTTGAAACAAAAATTTAAAGAGTCAAATCCCTATGGTTAAGAAGACAAATTCCATTGGATTATATTTTTAGATGGACAGTCGTAGTGGCCTTTTCCCACTCTATTTTTAGGAAGAGGAATCCTAATGGTGCTTTTTCAATTAGGCATATTTATCTTTATGGATTTCACATGTAATCTACACAGTGAGTTCGCATGTAATATATTCATCTTGGAAGTAATATAGGCCCCCAAAGTAAAAATTTATGGAGTCCAACCTATGGTTATAGGAAGACAAATTCCATCAAATTCTATTTTTAGAAGAAAAGTCTTAATGGCATTTTCACTCTATTTTTAGGAGGAATCTAATGGTGCTTTGTTAATTAGGTGTATTTATCTTTGTAGACTTTATATAAAATCTACACATCGAGTTTTCATGTAATCTATTCATCTTAGAATTAATAAAGGCCCTTGAATTAAAAATTCAAGGAGTCAAACCCTTGTTTGTATGAAGATGAATTCCATTGAATTCTATTTTTAGAAGCAAAGTCCTACTGGTATTTTTCCACTCTATTTTTAGGAGGAATCGTAATGGTGATTTACTAATTAGGCATATTTATCTTTGTGGAGTTCGTATGTAATATACATAGCAAGTTCGCATGTCATCTATTTATCTTGGAGTTAATAAAGGTCCCTGAAGTAAAAATTCAAGGAGTCCAACCCCTGTTTCTAGGAAGACAAATTCCATTAGATTCTATTTTTATAAGGAAAGTCCTAATGACATTTTTCACTCTATTTTTAGTAGGAGGAAAACTAACAGTGCTTTGCCAATTAGACAAATTTATCTTTGTGGATTTCGCATGTAATCTACATGAGTTTGCATGAATTTTTTTTATCTTGGAATTAATAAAGGCCCTCAAAGTAAAAATTCAAGGAGTCAAACCCCTATTTCTAGGTAGACAAATTCGACCTGAATTCTATTTTTAAAAAGAAAGTCCCAATGACATTTTCCACTATATTTTTAGGAGGAATTCTAACAGTGCTTTGACAATTAGGCATATTTATCTTTGTAGAGTTCACATATAATATACATAATGAGTTCGCTTATAATTTATGCATATTGGAATTAATAAAGGCCCTTGAAGAAAAAATTTAAAGAGTCAAACCTCTATTTCAAAGTAGATGAATTTCATCAAATTATATTTTTAGAGGGAAAGTCCTAGTGGCATTTTCCCACTCTATTTTTAGGAGGAATCCTAATGGTGATTTCTAATTAAGCATATTTATCTCTGTGGAGTTGGCACGTAATCTACATAACAAGTTTGCATGTAAAGTATTTATCTTAGAATTAATAAAGGCCACTGAAACAAAAATTCAAGGAGCCAAACCTCGATTTTTATGAAGATGAATTCCATTAGATTTTATTTTTATAAAGAAAGACCCAATGACACTTTTCCACTCTATTTTTAGGAGGATTCCTAACAGTGTTTTGCCAAATAGGCATATTTATATTTATGAATTCGCATTTAACCTACATAGTGACTTTGCATGTAATCTATTCATCTTGAAATTAGCAAAGTCCCTTAAAACAAGAATTCAAGGAGCTCAACCCCTATTTATAGGAAGATAAATTCCATCAGATTCTATTTTTAGGAGGAAAGTCATAAAGACATTTTTTAACTCTATTTTTAGAATGAAGAATCCTAACAACGCTTTGCCAATTAGGCATATTTATCTTTGTGAAGTTCTCATGTAATATACACAACAAGTTCACATGTAATTTATTCATCTTGGAATTAATAAATATCACTGGAGTAAAAATTCAAGGAGTCAAACCCCTCTTTCTAGTAAGATAAATTCCATTAGATTTTATTTTTCAAAGAAAAGTCCTAATGACATTTTTCCACTTTATTTTTATGAAGAAGAATCCTAACAGTGCATTGTCAATTAGGTGTATTTATTTTTATAGAGTTTGCATGTAATCTACATAACGAGTTCGAGTGTAATATGTTAATCTTGTAATTAATAAATGCTCCCAAGTAAAAAATCCAAGGAATCAAACTCCTATTTTTAGGAAAATGAATTCTATCGGATTATATTTTTAAAAGAAAAGTCCTAATGACATCTTTACCTTCTATTTCTAGGAGGAATCCTAATGGTGATTTGCCAATTAAATGTGTTTATCTTTTTGGAGTTTGTATGTAATATACATAGCAAGTTCATATGTAATATGTTCATCTTGGAAATAATAAAGGCCCCTGAAACAAAAATTTAAGGAGTCAAACCATTGTTTCTAGAAAGATGAATTATATCATATTTTAAATTTAGAAGAAAAGACCTAATAAAATTTTTACACTCTATTTTTAGGAGGAATCCTAACGGTGCTTTGGCAATTAGGCATATTTATCTTTGTGGAGTTCACATGTAATATACATAATAAACTCCCATGTAATTTGTTCATCTTGGAAATAATAAAGGTCACTCAAGAAAAAATTCAAGGAGTCAAACCCCTGTTTAGAGGAAGACAAATTCCATTAGACTCTAATTTTAAGAGGAAGAATCCTAATAGTGCTTTGCTAATAAGACATATTTATCTTTGTGGAGTTTGCATGTAATTTACACATTGATTTTACATGTAATATGTTCATTTTAGAGTTAATAAAGGCCCTTGAAGCAAAAATTCAAGGAGTCAAACCCTTGTTTGTAGGAAGATGAATTCCATCGAATTCTATTTTTAACAGAAAAATCTTCGTGACATTTTTCCACCCTATTTTTAAGATGATGAATTCTAATGGTGCTTTGCCAATTAGATGTATTTATCTTTGTGGAGTTTGTATGAAATATACGCAATGAGTTTGCATGTAATATGTTCATCTTGGAATTAATAAACTCCATTGAAGCAAAAATTCAAGGCGTCAAACCCTTATTTCTAGGAAGATGAATTCTATCAAATTTATTTCTAGAAGAAAAGTCCTAGTGACATTTTTTCACTCTATTTTTAAGATGAGGAATCCTAATGATGTTTTGCTAATTAGGCATATTTATCTTTGTGGAGTTTGCATGTAATCTACACAATGAGTTCGCATGTAATATATTCATGTTAGAATTAATAAGGGCTCCCAAAGCAAAAATTTAAAGAGTTAAAATCCTATTTATAGTAAAACAAATTTCATCAGATTCTATTTTTAGAAAGTCCTAATGGCATTTTTTCACTCTATTTTTAAGAGGAATCCTAATGGTGCTTTTCCAATTAGGCATAATAATCTTTGTGAAACTTGCATGTAATCTACACATCGAGTTAGCATGCAATCTATTCATCTTAAAATTAATAAAGGTCTCCAAAGCAAAATTTCAAGGAGTCAAACCCCTGTTTCTAGGAAGATGAATTCCATCATATTCTATATTTAGAAAGAAAGTTCTAATAGATATTTTTTACTATATTTTTAGGAGGAATCCCAATGTTGCTTTGTCAATTAGGTATATTTATCTTTGTGGAGTTCACATGTAATCTACACAACAAGCTCACATGTAATATGTTCATCTTGAAATTATTAAAGGTCTCTGAAGCAAAAATTTAAGGTGTCAAACTACTGTTTCTAGGAAGACAAATTCCATTGAATTCTATTTTTAGAACTAAAGTCTTAATGATATTTTTTCACTCTAATTTGAAGAGGAGGAATCCTAACGGTCCTTTACCAATTAGGCATATTTATCTTTATAGAGTTTACATGTAATCTACATAGTGAGTTTACATGTAATATGCTCAAGTTGGAATTAATAAAGGCTACTGAAGTAAAAATTCAAGGATTCAAACTCCTATTTTTATGAAGACAAATTCCATCAAATTCTATTTTTATAACGAAAGTCCTAATGAAAAATTTCCACTCTATTTTTAGGAGGAGGAATCCTAACAATGTTTTGCCAATTAGGTGTATTTATCTTTGTGGAGTTTGCATGTAATCTACATAGTGAGTTCACATGTAATATGTTGGACTAAATAAAGGCCCCTGAAGCAAAAATTCAAGGAGTCTAAGTCCTATTTCTAGGAAGATGAATTCCATCAGATTCTATTTTCAGAAGGAAAGTCCTAGTGGTGTTGTTTCACTCCATTTTTAGGAGGAGGAATCCTAACAATACTTTTCTAATTAGGCATGTTTATCTATAAGTAGTTAGCATGTAATCTACACAATGATTTTGCATCTAATCTATTCATATTCGAAGTAATAATGACCCGTGATGAAAAAATTCAAGGAGTCCAACCACTATTTCTAGAAAAATGAATTTAATCAGATTCTCTTTTTAAAAGGAAAGTCCTAGTGACATTTTTTCCACTATATTTTTAGGATGAGAAAACCTAATGGTGTTTTATCAATTAGGCATATTTATCTTTGTGGAGTTTGCATGTAATATACATAGCAATTTCACATGTAATATGTTCATATTGGAATTAATAAAAGCCCTCAAAGTAAAAATTCAAGGAGTCTAACCCTTGTTTCTAGGAAGATGAACTCCATCAGATTCAATTTTTAGAAGGAAAGTCATAATGACATTTTTTCACTCTATTTTTAGGAGGAATCCTAAGGGTGCTTTGTCAATTAGGTATATTTATATTTGTGGAGTTTTTATGTAGTCTACATAGTGAGTTTACATGTAATCAGTTCATCTTGGAATTAATAAAGGCCCCAAAGCAAAAATTTAAAGAATCAAACCTAATTTTTAGGAAGACAAATTTTATCAGATTCTATTTTTAGAAGGAAAGTCGTAATGGTGTTTTATCACTCTATTTTTAGGAGGAATATTAACAATGCTTTGTCAATTAGGTGTATTTATCTTTGTGGAGTTCGCATGCAATCGACACAATGAGTTCACTTGTAATCTATTCATCTTGGAATTAATAAAGGTCCCTGAAGCAAAAATTCAAGGAGTCAAACCCATCTTTCTAGGAAGATGGATTCTATAGAATTCTATTTTTAGAGGGAAAGTCCTAGTTACATTTTTGCACTCTATTTTTATAAGAAAGAATCCTAATGGTGCATTGATAATTAGACATATTTATCATTATATAGTTCACATGTAATCTACATGAATTTGCATGTAATCTATTCATCTTGAAATTAATAGAGGCCCCAAAAACAAAAATTCAATGAGTCCAACCACTATTTTTAGGAAGATGAATTCTATCAAATTTTATTTTGAAAAGGAAAGTCTTAACGACATTTTTCCACTCTATTTTTATGAGGAGGAATCCTAACGGTGATTTATCAATTAGGTGTATTTATCTCTGTGGATTTTGCATGTAATCTACACATTAGGTTCGTATATAATCTGTTCATATTGGAATTAACAAAGGCTCTTGAAATAAAAATTCAAGGAGTCAAACCCATGTTTCTAAGAAAATGAATTTTATTGAATTCTATTTTTAGAAGGAAAGTCCTAGTGGAAAATTTCCACTCTATTTTTAGGAGGAATCATAACGATGTTTTGTCAGTAAGGCATATATATCTTTGACGAGATCACAAGTAATCTACATAGCAAATTTTCATGTAATCTATTTATTTTGGAATTAATAAATGCCCTCAAAGTAAAAAATCAAGGAGTTAAACCCCTATTTCTAAGAAGACAATTCCATTGGATTCTATTTTTATAAGGAAATTCTTAGTAACATCTTTCCACTCTATTTTAAAGAGGAAATTTAGCGATGCTTTACCAATTAGGTGTATTTATACTTATGGAGTTCACATGTAATCTACATAGCAAATTCGTATGTAATCTATTCGTCTTATAATTAGTACAAGCTTACGAAGCAAAAATTCAAGGAGTCAAACCCATGTTTCTAGAAAGATGAATTCCATTAGATTGTATTTTTAGAAAGAAATTCATAGTGGCATTTTTTCACTCTATTTTTAGGAAGAATAATCCTAACAATGCTTTACCAATTATGTGTATTTATCTTTGAGTTTGCATGTAATCTACACAATGAGTTCACATGTAATATTTTCATTTTAGAATTAATAAATACTCTTGAAGCATAAATTAAAGGATTTCAACCACTATTTCTATGAGATTGAACACCAACATATTCTATTTTTAGAAGGAAAGTCCTAATGGCATTTTTACACTCTATTTTTTGAGGATAAATCTTAATGGTGCATAGCTAATTAGGCGTATTTATCTTTGTGGAGATTATATATAATATACACAGTGAGTTCACATGTAATCTATTCATATTGAAATTAATAAAAGCCCTCAAAGCAAAAAATCAAGAAGTCTAATCCCTATTTCTAAGAAGACAAATTCAATTGGATTTTATTTTTAGAAAGAAAGTCCTAATGGTATTTTTTCACTCTATTTTTAGGAGGAATCTTAATGGTAGTTTTCCAATTAGACCTATATATCTTTTTGGAGTTCACAAGCAATCTACAGAGTGAGTTAACATATAATTTGTTCATTTTAGAATTAATTGAGGCCCTTGAAGTAAAAATTCAAGGAGTCAAACCCCTATTTATAGGAATATGAATTCCATCAGATTCTATTTTTAAAAAGAAAGTCCAATAGCATTTTCCACTCTATTTTTAAGAGGAGGAATCCTAATGGTGCTTTGCCAAATAGGTGTATTTATTTTTGTGAAGTTTGCCTATAATCTACATAGTGAGTTTGGATGTAATTTGTTCATCTTAAAATTAATAAATGCCCCTAAATCAAAAGTTCAAGGAGTCCAACCCTTTTTATAGGAAGACAAATTCCATTAGATTCTATTTTTAGAAGAAAATTCTTAATGGCATATTTTATCTATTTTTAGGAGGAATCTTAATAGTGTTGTACCAATTAGGCATATTTATTTTTGTATTGTTCGCTGTAATCTACACAAGGAGTTTGCATGTAATCTATTCATCCTAGAATTAATAAAGGCCCTATAAGCAAAAATTCATGTAGTCAAACCCCTATTTTTATGAAGATGAATTCCATCGGATTTTATTTTTAGAAGGAAAGTCTTAATGATGTTTTTTCGTTCTATTTTTAAGAGGAATCCTAATAGTGATTTACCAATTAGGTGTATTTATCTTTGTAGAGTTCACATATAATCTACATAATGAGTTTGCATGTAAATCTATTCATTTTGGAATTACTAAAGGCCCATAAAGCAAAAATTTGAGGCAAACCCCTATTTCTAAGAAGATGAACTCTATCAGATTCTATTTTTAGAAGGAAAGTCTTAATGATGTTCTTTTGCTCTATTTTTAAGAGGAATCTTAATAGTGATTTACCAATTAGGTGTATTTATCTTTGTAGAGTTCACATATAATCTACATAATGAGTTTGCATGTAAATCTATTCATTTTGGAATTAATAAAGGCCCATAAAGCAAAAATTTGAGGCAAACCCCTATTTCTAGGAAGATGAATTCTATCAGATTCTATTTTAGAAGGAAAGTCTTAATGGCATTTTTCCATTGTATTTTTAAGAGAAAGAATCCTAACTATGCTTTACTAATTAGGCATATTTATATTTGTGGATATCAGATGTAATCTACACAATGAGTTCATATGTAATCTGTTCATCTTAGATTTAATAAAGGCCTCCGAAGCAAAGAATCAAGGATTAAAACCCCTATTTCTAGGAAGATGAATTTCATCAGATTTTATTTTTAGAGGAAAAGTCATAGTGACATTTTTTCAATATAATTTTAGGAGGAATCTTAATGGTGCTTTGTCAATTAGGCATATTTATCTTTGTGAGTTTACATGTGATCCACATAGCGAGTTCACCTATAATCTATTCATCTTAAAATTTTATAAATGCATTGAAGTAAAAATTTAAGGAGCTAAACCATTGTTTATACGAAGACAAATACCTTCAGATTCTATTTTTATAAAAAAATTCTTAATAGTATTTTCCACTCTATTTTTAGGAGGAGAAATCCTAATGGTGCTTTACCAATTAGGCATATTTATCTTTGTGGAGTTAACATGTAATCTACACAGTGAGTTCACATGTAATTTTTTCATCTTGGAATTAATAAAGGCCCCCAAAGTAAAAACTCAAGGAGTCTAACCCCTATTTCTAGGAAGTTGAATTCTATTAGATTCTATTTTTAGAAGAAAAATCCTAATATCATTTTTCAATATTTTTTAGGAGGAATCTTAACGATGTTTTGAAAATTAGGCATATTTATATTTATGGAGTTCAGATGTAATCTACATAGAGAGTTCACATGTAATCTATTCATTTTGAAATTAATAAAGGTTATGTAAGGAAAAATTCAAGCAGTCAAACCCCTATTTCCAGGAAGATGAATTCCACAAGAATCTATTTTTATAAGGAAAGTCCTAGTGGCATTTTCCTCTATTTTTAGGAGGAGTTCATATGTAATCTACACAATGAATTTGTATGTAATATGTTCATCTTAAAATTAATAAAGGTTTTCAAAGTAAAAATTTAAGGAGTCCAACCATTATTTCTAGGAAGAAGAATTCCATTAGATTCTATTTTTAGAAGGAAAGTCCTAGTGGCATTTTTCCACTCTATTTTAAAGAAAAGATGAATTCTAACGGTGCTTTGCCAATTAGACATATTTATATTTATAGAGTTTACATGTAATCTACATAGTGATTTCACATGCAAACCATTTATCTTGGAATTAATAAAGGCCCTTGAAGAAAAAATTCAAGGAGTCCAGACCATGTTTCTAGGAAGATAAATTCTATTAGATTCTATTTTTAGAAGGAAAGTCCTAATGATATTTTCCAATATATTTTTAGGAGGAGGAATCCTAATGGTGTTTTGCCAATTAGGCATATTTATCTTTATGGAGTTCACATGTAATCTATTCATCTTGGAATTAATAAAGGCCCCTGAAGCAAAAATTTAAGGAGTCAATCCCCTATTTTTAGGAAGACAAATTCTATCAAATTATATTTTTAGAGGAAAAGTCCTAGTGATATTTTTCCACTCTATTTTTAAGAGGAATCCTAACAGTGCTTTACCAATTATGCATATTTATCTTTGTGGAGTTCACATGTAATATACATAATGAATTCACATGTAATTTGTTCATCTTGGAATTAACAAAATTCTCGAAAAAAAATTTCAAGGAGCCAAACCCCTATTTATAGGAAAATGAATTCCACCAAATTCTATTTTTAGAAGGAAAGTCCTAATGCTATTTTTCCAATCTATTTTTTAGAGGAGGAATCCTAATGGTGCTTTGCCAATTAGGTGTATTTATCTGTGTGGAGTTCACATGTAATCTACATAATGAGTTCACATGTAATCTATTCATATTGGAATTAATAAAGTCCCTTGAAGCAAAAATTCAAGTCCAACCCCTCTTCTATGAAGATGAATTCCATTGGATTATATTTTTAGAAGGAAAGTTCTAATGACATTTTTCCACTTTATTTTTAGGAGGAAGAATCATAAAGGTGATTTGCCAATTAAGAGTATTTATCTTTGTAGAGTTTGTATGTAATCTACACAATGAGTTTGCATGTAAAATGTTCATGTTTGGAATTAATAAAGTCTCCCAAAGTAAAAATTAAAGGAGTCAAACCCTTGTTTCTAGGAAGATGAATTCTATTAGATTCTATTTTTAGAGGGAAAGTTTTGGTGGCACTTTTCTACTCTATTTTTAGGAGTTTAAATCCTAACGACAATTTTCAATTAGGCTTATTTATCTTTGTGGAGTTCACATGTAATGTATACAATGAGTTCACATGTAATATGTTTATCTTGGATTTAATAAAGGCCCCTGAAGTAAAAATTCAAGCAGTCAAACCCTTATTTTTAGGAAGGTGAATTACATCAAATTCTATTTTTAGAAAGAGAGTCCTAATGGCAGTTTGCCACTCTAGTTTTAAAAGGAGGAATCATAATGGTGATTTTTAAATTAGGCTTATTTATCTTTATGGAGTTCTCATGTAATCTACACAGTGAATTCACATGTAATTTGTTCATCTTAGAATTAAAAAAGGCTCTTGAAGCAAAAATTCAAGCAGTCAAACCCCTATTTCTAAGAAGATGAACTCCATCAGATTCTATTTTTAGAAGAAAAGTTTTAAGGGCACTTTTCCATTCTATTTTTAGGAGGATGAATCCTATCGGTGCTTTACCTATTAGGTGTATTTATCTTTGTGGGGTTTGCATGTAATCTACACAATGAGTTCACATATAATCTATACTTCTTGGAATTAATAAAGGCACTTGAAGTAAAAATTTAAGGAGTTGAACCCCTAATTTTAGGAAGATGAATTCCATCAGATTCTATTTTGAGAACTAAAGTCCTAATGGCATTTTCTACTCTATTTTTAAGAGGAGGAATACTAACAATGCTTTATCAACTAGACAAATTTATCTTTTTGGAGTTCACATGTAATATACACAGTGAGTTCACATGTAATCTATTCATCTTAGAACTAATAAAGTCCCTCAAAGCAAAAATTCAAGGAGTCAAACCTATGTTTCTAGGAAGAAAAATTCCATCGAATTCAATTTTTAGAAAGAAAGTCCTAATGGTATTTTTCCACTATATTTTTATGTTGATTTGCCAATTAGACATATTTATCTTTGAGGAGTTCACATGTAATACACACAACAATTTTTCATAGAATATGTTCATATTGAAATTAATAAAGGCTCCTGAAGTAAAAATTCAAAGAGTCAAACCCCTATTTCTAGGAAGATAAATTTCATTGGATTCTATTTTTAAAAGGAAAGTCATAGTGACATTTTTCCACTCTATTTTTAGGAGGAAAAATCCTAACAATGCTTTACCAATTAGGCATATTTATCTTTGTGGAGTTCGTTTGTAATCTAAACAATGAGTTCACATGTAATCTGTTCATATTAGAATTAATAAAAGACCCTAAATTAAAAATTCAAGGAGTTCAACCTCTATTTTTAAGAAAATAAATTTCATCAGATTCTATTTTTAGAAGGAAAGTCTTAATGGCATTTTACACTCTATTTTTAGGAGGAAGAATCCTAACGATGATTTGCCAATTAGGCATATTTGTCTTTGTAGAGTTCACATGTAATCTACACAGTGAGTTCAAATGTAATTTATTCATCTTGAAATTAATAAAAGGCCCTTGAAGTAAAAATTTAAGGAGTTAAACCCTTATTTATAGAAAGACAAACTCCATCAGATTCTATTTTTAAAATAAAAGTCCTAATGGCATTTTTCCATTCTTTTTTAGTAGTAGGATTCATAATGATGATTTGCCAATTAGGTGTATTTATCTTTGTGGAGTTCACATGTAATATATACAGAGAGTTTGTACATTATCTATTCATCTTAGAATTAATAAAGGCCCCTAAAAAAATATTCAAGGAGTCCAACCCCTATTTCTAGGAAGATGAATTCCATTGGATTTTATTTTTAGAAGGAAAGTCCTAATGGAATTTTCCACTCTATTTTTAGGAGGAATCCTAATGGTAGTTTTCCAATTAGGCATATTTATATTTATGAAGTTCACATGTAATCTACACAATGAGTTCGTATGTAATATGTTCATCTTGGAATTAATAAATTCCCTTGAAGCAAAAATTCAAAGAACCCAACCCCTGTTTCAAGGAAGATGAATTCCATCAGATTCTATTTTTGGAAGGAAAGTCTTAATGGCATTTTTTCTTTCTATTGTTAAGAGGAAGAATCCTAATGGTGCTTTTCCAATTAGACATATTTATATTTGTGGAGTTTGCATGTAATTTAAACAATGAGTTCGCATGTAATTTGTTCATTTTAAAATTAATAAAGGTCCTCAAAGCAAAAATTCAAGTAGTCAAACCTCTATTTTTAGGAAGAAAAAATCTATTAGATTGTATTTTTATAAGGAGAGTCCTAATGTTGTTTTTATACTCTTGTTTTAGGAGGAGGAGTCTAAATGGTTCTTTTCCAATTAGGCATATTTATATTTGTGGAGTTCACATGTAATCTACATAATGAGTTTGCATGTAATCTATCCATCTTAGAATTAATAAAGGCCCTCAACGTGAAATACAAGTAGTCAAACCCCTATTTCTAGGAAGATGAATTCCATTAGATTCTATTTTTAGAAGGAATGTCCTATTGGTATTTTTACTCTTTTTTTAGGAGGGTCAATTCTTACGATACTTTGCCAATTAGATGTATTTATCTTTTTGGAGTTCACATGTAATATACACAATGAGTTTGCTTGTAAACTATTCATCTTAGAATTAATAAAGGCCTTTAAAGTAGAAATTTAAGGAGCCCAATGTCTATTTCAAGGAAGATAAATTCCATCATATTTTATTTTTATAAGGAAAGCACTAATGACATTTTACATTCTATTTTTAGGAGGACTACTAACAATGCTTTACCAATTAGGCGCATTTATCTTTGTGGAGTTCGCATGTAATCTACACAGTGAGTTTGCATGTAATTTATTCATTTTAGAATTAATAAAGGCCCCCAAATCAAAAATTCAAGTAGTCAAACTCCTATTTCTTGGAAGATAAATTCCATCAGTTTCTATTTTAGAAGGAGAATGACATTTTTGTAATGTAGTTTTAAGAGCAGTCCTAATGGTGCTTTGCCAATTAGGCATATTTATCTTTGTAGAGTTGAAATATAAAATACACGAGTTCACATGTAATTTGTTCATATTAAAATTAATAAATGTTCCTGAAGTAAAAATTCAAGCAGTCAAACCCCTATTTCTAGGAAGATGAATTCTATTAGTTTCTATTTGTAGAAGGAAAGTCCTAATGGCATTTTTTCACTTTATTTTTAGGAGGAACCCTAACGGTGCTTTGACAATCAAGTGTATTTATATTTTTGGAGTTTGCATGTAATATACATAGTGATTTTGCATGTAATCTGTTCATTTTGAAATTAATAAAAAACCCTCAAAGCAAAAATTCAAGGAGTTAAACCTCTATTTTTAGGAAGACAAATTCCATTATATTCTATTTTTAAAAAGAAAGTCCTAATGGCATTTTCACTCTATTTGTAGGAGTAATCCTAATGGTACTTTGTTAATTAGACACATTTATCTTTGTGGAGTTTGTATGTAATCTATAGAATAAGTTTTCATGTAATTTATTCATCTTGGAATTAATAAAGGCCTCCAAAGCAAAACTTCAAGGAATCAAACTCCTATTTCTAAGAAGATGAATTCCATCAGATGTTATTTTTAGAAGGAAAGCCCTAATGGTATTTTCCACTCTATTTTTAGGAGGAGAAATCCTAACGGTGCTTTGTCAATAGGTGTATTTATCTTTATGGAGTTTGCATGTAATCTACATAACGAGTTCACATGTAATCTATTCATCTTGGAATTAATAAAGACTACTAAAGCAAAAATTCAATGAGTCCAATCACAATTTCAAAGAAGGCAAATTTATAGGATTTTATTTTTAGAAGGAAAGCCCTAATGGCATTTTTAAAATATATTTTTAAGAGGAGGAATCTTAATGGTGCTTTGCTAATAAGACACATTTATCTTTATGAAGTTCACATATAATCTACACAATGAGTTCACATGTAATCTGTTCATATTGGAATTAATAAAAACCCCCAAAGAATAATTTCAAGGAGTCAAACCCTTATTTTTAGGAAGATGAATTCCATCAAATTCTATTTTTAGAAAGAAAGTCCTAATGGCATTTTTTCACTCTATTTTAGAAGGAGGATTCCTAATGATCTTTTACTAATTAGGCATATTTATCTTTACAAAATTTGCATGTAATATACACAACGAGTTCACATGTAATCTATTCATCTTGGAATTAATAAAAACCCTCAAAGCAAAAATTCAAGGAGTCTAACCCATGTTTCTAGGAAGACAAGTTTCATCAGATTCTATTTTTAGAAGGAAAGTCCTAATGCCATTTTTACACTTTATTTTTAGGAAGAATCAAAACGGTGATTTTCCAATTAGGCATAATTATCTTTGTGGAGTTTGAAAGTAATATACTCAATGATTTCACATGTAATATGTTCATCTTGGAATTAATAAGGGCCACCAAAGAAAAAATTCATGGAATCAAACCCCTATTTATAGGAAGATAAATTCCATCAGATTTTATTCTTAGAAGGAAAGTCCTAATGGTAAATTTCCACTCTATTTTTATTAGGAGGAATCCTGATTATGCTTTGTTAAATAAGCATATTTATATTTGTAGAGTTCACATGGAATAAACAGAGTGAGTTTGTATGTAATCTATTCATCTTAGAATTAATAAAGTCCCCTAAAATAAATATTCAAGGAGTCAAACCCTTGTTTCTAACAAGATGATTTCCATCGGATTCTATTTTTAGAAGGAAAGTTTTAATGACATTTTTCACTCTATTTTTAGGAGGATGAATCCTAACGGTGCTTTTCCAATTAGGCGTATTTATCTTTATGGAGTCCACACATAATCTACATAATGAGATCACATGCAATATGTCCATCTTAGAATTAATAAAGGCCCCCCCAAAAAAAATTCTTAACATCTTAGAATTTATCTTTCTGTTAATAATTATAACATTATAGTTATTTTTTATATAGTTTTATTAATGATTGTAAATAGATTTGATATATTAAACATGTCATGTTTAGTTTGGTTAGGTGGTTTAGATATTCATGTATGTTAGGTTTTTATAACACCCAACTTAGAATAAGATTAGTTAGAGGCTTTTAAACTTGAAGATAAAATATACATATTAGACAATAAGAGCATATCAACCCACTCTATTGTATAAATAATTATTTAATGTTAAATAAAATAAACATATGGAGTAAAAATATTTAAATATGATTTTACTTATGTGTTTTAAGTTTTAATATTTAACCAAATACAAAATTGTGTCAGAGTAAGTATCATGTGAAAATAACCTATTGTCACCAAATCTTACACCCTAGAAGAGGGTGTTCAAGCCTCTTCCAGATTTGGGCAACATGGGAACACTTCTAAGTATGTGGGTGTACTTATAGTGGAAGTGAGCCTCTAGATTTAAGGGCTAACTACCTAAAAATATCTTGAAGAACTTTCACTTATGCTAACTATTTAATTATGGGGGGAAAGGGATAGAATTTTCATGAAATAAACCTATTCTAAAAGGGTGATGCACCAAGATGTCTTCCACATGACCATTGTACTTATTTCACAAAGAAATAATGCCTACAATACTAGCCTAAGAGTCCTAGAATGCACTAGCATTAGTTTTTTATTATGAAGGTGAGATGCATGAAGACTATCCAAAGTAAGTAAAACCATAGATCAGTGGTAGATATTAAGGCTCATTATACACTTAAGATATATTCATACACTTAACTACACTTTTTATGACCTGTTAAGCTAAAATAATTTGCATCAAACATAGAAGTGAGAGAAAATAAAGATAGGTTGATATCACTTAGCTATTCACTAGACATCTCTTTAAACAATTTAAAAAGATGAGATATGAAATCAAAATATATTTCATTTATTATTATAAGGTAAAATACAATGTCAATAACATCAAGGCTTCACCATACATGGTGTGGTATTAGATTACAAAGGCCAAAAAGTTAACTACTTATATAACTGAAGGAGGAGGATAAAAGAACGAAGTTTAAAGGTCATTAGAACACATGTCTAGATGATACGTGGAATTAAAAATATATGAGTATGAGTTTAAAAATATACCTTAATGGGAAAAATGGCTCTTGAAACATAAAACTCCTGAGATGTGGCATAAAACTCCTTTTACTATGCACAATAAACTACTTTTCATCATAGATCATCTCTCAAACATTTGAAACTAAATTGGAGAGAGTTAAAACATATGATATGACATTAATAAGGCATTATATTATCTTATATATATATTTAGACACCTATAATTACCATATGAAATCATTCATTGGTCTCCTAGACTTCATTCTTCACATTTGGCAGTCACTATTTATTTTACATCTCGATCGAGCTTTCATGGCAGCGTATGAATCTAAAAATCTTGTTTAAATATAAAATACTTTGATCCTACATGTCTACATATATGTAATTCCATTATCACATTGAGCATTCCATTTTAAAATATGCCTATCATCATTTGGACATGTAGTCTCATCTTGTCCATCTGAAATCTGATCGAATTTGCTTTGTTGATCTCCTTTAGAGTCTCCTCGATTTAAATTTAAAAGTTGGATATTGATAATTGATCTAGGGTATCAAGATTATGATACTTGGTATAATCACTTTCAATATATGTACTATTTTTATCCCATTTGGTTAATGCACTTGTGCCACTTGATAGTCTCATGTTTGATTTGAGCTCCTTAACCTTTGACTCAATGTGCACTGTTGGATATTATCTACATGACTAAATGTGTGATATTGATCTTAGATTTATTTAAAATCATTTATTTTCCTATAAAATTTGTGTTCAATTAATATCTTTTAACTCTTTGACTCTCACTTACATCATTGATCTGCTTTTGCATGATCAAATGCACACCGTCAGATCTATTATACCCACTGACATAGCCTTCACCACATACCTTAGATATTATCTAAAAACTTGAGATATTTTTACTTGTCAACCCTATGTTAAGCCTCAAAAAAATTTGAATCCAAATAATTATTTCATGAGGCTTGAATTTGACATTCCTGTGCACGTCTATCTCTGCTAGTTCAACTTTAAAAGTTTTTATCTTGACATAACAAGCTCATCAAGACACAAAATTTGTAGAGGATAATATTGGAAAAAAAATTATCATGCTCATGTGGTATTTTTTTCCTAAAAGGTTTTATAATCACACTTGTAAAATATATAACTAGACTACCCTGGTCATTCTTGTGTGACATGCCATGATGGTCTGGCCCCTTAGATGACTCCAAATGATATAAGAATAAACTAGATGATGAACAAGGTTATAATGAAATTAAATAACATAAAATATAACAAAAAAACCCCTTTGAAACTATGTTTTACCCCATATCAAGTCTTGACTATAAGGGGTTGACCCATTTTGACTTGTGGTAAAAAATGATCAATATTCTTGGTGATTTCCCAAGGGCGGTATGCTTGCTATGCCATGACTAGTTGACTAATAATATAAATTGGGATATGGAGTTACATGTACATGGGTTTTACACAAAAAATTCCTTAAAACAACACACCAAACAACATAAAACAACAAGAACAAGACACAAATTAGAAACACACATGTGTTGAACTAGAACACTTAGGGAACACAACAGACACAATTGAAATAAATCACACATCTAATTTACTATTTAAAAAATTGACCTTAACTCCTCAATATAAAGGTTTAAAATGTTTCCCATTCATAGGGATAGGTAGATATTCTCCATTCATTCTTGATAATTGGAAATAATTACTTTGTTTGCACTTGATGATGATATATGGTCTACTCTATAGGGTATAAAATTTGGTATGCCTCCCTGGTTTTGGTTTATATTCATCCCACTTAAGTACTATGTTACCTTCTTGAAATTATCTTGGAGTTGCCTTCTTGTTTAAATACCTCTTCATTAATACTTGTTGATGTTCCATATCTTGTTGAACCTTATCTCTAGTCTCTTGCAGCTCTATTAATTCTATCAATCGCACTTCCATTTGAGTGGTTTCAAGTAACTCAAATTAATGTGAAAAATATAAAGCATGAATCTATTGAGAGATATACAACCTATCCTCTCTTCCATAGACAATCAAAAAAGGAGAATTCCCTACTGACCTCTTGGAAGTTATCCTATCAGCCCATAAGGCTATCTTCAATTTAGTGTGTCAAGCCCTTTGGTTATGCTCCAAGGTTCTCTTGATGATTATGATCAGATTATTGTAATTATATTAAACTAAACCATTACCTTGAGGGTAATAATTAGATGAATTACTCAATAATATGCCATTACTATTTTCCCAATTAATAGTCTTAGCACCCATAAAAGCAAGAGTATTATCTGAAATAATAGTAAGAGTGCCAATATTTTTATGATGCTCTCATAGAAATCCAAGATATAATTATCATTATATTATTTCAATGATACCACCTCAACACACCTCATAAATTAATCAATTGATGTGAGTATCCATTTATGACCGGCACTTGATGGGGGGTTTATCATGGCAATGAAATTAAGACCCCATTGCATGAAAGGTTGATCCATTTGGATAGGCTTCAAAGGAAGAGCTACAAGCTTATATTTTCCCACAAATAAAACACATTATACACACTTTCTCACCCAATAATGGTAGTCCTTGATGAGACCAGACCAATAATATCTTGCTCTCATGATCTTGGTAGCTGTGGTTCTTGGGGAGAAATGACCTCCTATTGTTCCATCATGGAACTTTTTAAGTAACACTTTAAATTGGTTGTTGTCAATGCACCTTAATAATACACCATTAATATCTCTTATAAAATCACACCATCTACAAGGCAAAAGGGAATAGCTTGTAATATAAAATATCTCCTTTGAGATCTACTCATATCATTAGGATACTCACCACTTTGAATAATTATGATCACATCTTGTGTCCAACTCCGTACATGTAAGGAACCAACTAGTTGAGGCAATAATGATTGATTAAAACCTCTTCTTTTGACTAATGAAAATATGAATCTATATGTTCAAAAAGGCCCTAACATCTTATCAACTTTATTACTTTGATATCAACATCATATTCCATTACCTTAGTGATCCACCCTACCCTCTTCTCACTAAGGTCTTTGCTCAAAAGAAACTCCCTGGTACTAGGATGAGAGACCATAACATAAATTTTATTGTTTAAAACCATATGCCTAAACATTTTTATTCCTCTTACAATAATAAGGACTTGCTTCTAAACAAAATTATACTTGATTTCATAATCTTCCAAACCCTGACTAAAGAATACAAATGGTTGCTCTACACCCTCATCATTACTTTGCATTAGCATAACTAAGATAGTATCAAGGTTATCAAATAAATAAAACATAAAGTATTTATAAAACTTAGGATTCAAAAGAGTAGGAGCTTGTGCAATTTATTTCTTAATGGCTTCAAAACTGTTCTTACCTTCCTTAGTCCAAGAAAATGACTGATTCTTTTTTAGCATGGCTGTGATAGGTTTCACCAAAGATGCAAAACTAGGTGTGAATATTATTACATAATTTATCTTACCTAAGAAAATTTGGAGACCTTTCTTATCTAAGGGCAATGATAGGCTTAAAATATCCTCTATCCTTTCAAGATCAATAGCCAAACCATCTTTGGAAACAATGTGTCCTAAGAGCTTACTTTCATAGATAATAAAGATACATTTTTTTTGGATTAAGAGATAATCCATACTACCTACATATTTCAAACACTTGTCTCAAGTGTTGCATATGTTCATTATCATCTTTAGATAACATTGTTATATCATCTAGATAAACCAACAACATCTCATTGATCAAACTTTTGAAGGCCATGTCCATTGCTCTTTAAAAGGTAGCACAAACATTGAAAAAACCAAATGGCATATTTATATAATAAAAATTACCCCATTTATTAGTGAATTCTATATTAAACTGATCATATTCATTCATAATATTTCCTTATTTATTCCTATGTGACATGCCATGATGGTTTGACCCCCAAGATGACTCCAAATGACATAAGACTAAATTAGATCATGACCAAGGTTAGAATGAAATTAAATGACATAAAATAGACCAAAACACACCCTATGACACTATGTTCTACCCCATATCAAGTCTTGACTATAGGGGGTTGACCCATTTTGACTTGTGGTAAAAAATGGTCAACAGAACCTTTATTAGATAAATTTCTAATATTATGCAAAATGGGTTCTTGATAAAAATTAAAGGGATAAATCCAATTATTTTTGGATACATTTGTTGATAATTAAATATATTAAATATGTATTTTATTTGAGATATCATATTATTGTTGTTTTTTCCTTTTAAGTTTTTTTGTTTTGTTTTGTGATCATAGTAAAAGAGTATAGCTGGAAATGGAAGAATAATTTGTTGAAGGAGGGTGGTGCATACAACACATGCATGTATTTTTTTTTGTATTGTTAATTTGAAATAAAGACAAGGAATTTTATTGAAACATTAATTTATTTTATTATTATTTATTTCTATAACGAAGTGCCCATCAGTGTGAATACACATCCAAAAAAATAAAATATATAAAAAAGTGTGAAATTGGTATTGAGATCATGATTTAAAATGTTTTTGCTGCATGTGAGGTTAAATCATAAGACAAAAATGTGTTTCAATTCGTGGAAAAAAGTTTCTTGTAATAAAATACCTCTTTGAAGCATAAAACAAATGAATGATATCCTAAAAACATGACCAACAAAAATGAATAATTGTGTTAGTTTATTACAACAAGGCATTGAAGGCATGAGAATAAGAGATGTGCTTATAAATAATGAGAGGCATGAGAAAATTAGAATGGAAAATGAATCACCCATAGAAAAATTTGAGATAAAACTTTCACTATATTGTTTTATTTAAATTTAGGAATTCTTAATAATTTCTTAAGTATTTTTCCATTATATGTTTTTTTATTCTTTTAGTTTTTTATAAAGCCAATTTTTTTTGATTTTTTTTAAATATTGTATATGAGTACCTAGAGGACCTATATTAATAATGTATCTTATAAACTATAAGAGTTTGTCTACACGTATTGTTCTCCATCTCCTTTCGTAGAGTATTTTAGGCTTAAAATATTACATGAAGGATTAAATTAAATTTGGAACTTTTTCTAGGAGGTGGATTGTAAACAAATTTATTTAATATTACTTAAAATTTTAGTATAAGACTTTTGGAAAAAGGATTTAACTTCACTATTTATTATTTTTAAGTTAAAATTATTTTTGGAAAAATATATGTTAAAAGTCACATGTCAAAACCCTTAAGCTAAAATGTTTGTATATGGATGAATTTTCAATAATATTTGACACCCTTACAAGTTTTTAAAATTTAATGGAGGATATATTCCCATAAAGGAGACAAAAAATAAGAAACACACTACCAAAACTATTGGAGCACTTGCGCAGTGGTTTGTGGGTCTACAAGATTGTCATGATCAACCCATTAAGAAAGTGTAGAGAGGAGTGAGGACCCAATCCTCGTACTATTATTTGATAATAATTTGGTGAAGCCTAGTACAAATAAAAGATTAATTTATGTGAGGCATAGTCCGACATAAGGGTGAACATTGTGAGATCTAGTTATCACTGAAGTGTAAATGTGTTGTGGTGTGACTTTGATCCACCTAAAGATAAGATAGTGTGGCCTAGTCCCACCACTCATGTTATTTATTTTATTATACATTTGTGTGTGTCCTAATTCACATAGGAAGTATGAAATATTATATGTATGTTTTAGTTTGTATTCATGTTGATGTTTCTCAATGAGCAACGTGTGTTTCCTTCACCAATTTTTTTATAAGAGTAGCGAGGCAATTTCCACTACTAAATAAATGTATGTCAAAATTTTGTATCCAAATTCACATATGAGTGTGAATTCTCTCCCAATATTTAAAATATATGTAATAAGGGGGTGAATGTTAGAAATTATTACCTTAGAGTTAATTTTTATATAGTTTTGTTAATTATTATATTAGGTTTAATATATTAAACTTATCATAATTAGGTTGGTTAGGAGATTAATATATTACCGTAGGTTATATGGTTTGGTTATTGCAACACTCAACATGGAATAAGATTTATTATAAAATTATAAGCTTGAAGATAAAATATTCATCCTAGAAAATAAGATTATAACAAACTTACTCTATTATATAAATAATTTTTCACTATTAAATAAAAGAAATGTATTGACTCAGAGTATTTTTTTTTTAAATTTTCTTGTGTGTTTGAAAGTGTTAATATTTGATCAAATACAAAATTTGTGCCTTTTGAATTCAGTAGATAATTATTTTAAATACTTGATTTTATATGGATTTTTGAGAAAAGATTCTATTTGTTTGAAATTACAAATGTATTATTGATTTCAAATAAATTATTTTCAAATATTTCTAAAAAATGGTGTTATACAATATTACCTTATAATTTAAACATTTACGAGTCATCATATTCCTAATCATGAAATGTAAATGGAGGAAAAATATTGCAATGTAATGAGGACTAATGTTTTTAAACTCTTCTTTTACATTTCATTATTTTTGACAAATATAATTTTTGGAATAATAAAACCAAAACCTTGGTACATGTCGATTTTTAGACAAGTGCTTATAAAAAACCACATATAAACATTTTTTACTCATAAATTTATATTTATAGGATAAATTGTAATGATATGAAATTAGCTATCATTTCAAATTGAAATGAAAATTATTAGTAGGGTAGTGCACAAGAAAATATTTAGGTTACAAATGGATTTTGCACCACATATGTTGGTATCATGAGTCACTCATTAATACACTCACATATATTTTGAATATTTTTGTATAAACATGGTTGCTTTGTAATGTGATGATGTATTATGGACATTGCACTCTTTTTATAGTTGGGCTATGTGCTTAGAATAACATGTCATGTGTGTTAGGGATTAATGTTTCAACATGTAGAGTGGGTTTATCTAGCCACTCCTTGATGTATTAATCCATTCCTATATAAGAGGTATCAATATTTATTTTTTGTTAGAGACAAAGATAGATCACCTCCTAGTGTTTGCCTATGTGATAATTTTATTGATGATTTAATGGAATCTTCTCTTTCTACATGTTTTTTCCTCCTATCCTACTTCATTAGACTTGTATTAATCATATTATGTTTATTTCATATTTTATTCTAAAATTGGGTTGTAACACTATGAGCCTTGAGGGTCTGAAGCAACCTATTGTACACCTTAGGTGTGTATCTCTTTGAAGTTGATATGCCACACAGGGTGATGTTATTATGTTAGATATTAGGTATTAATTGCACATAATAATAAAATGAGATAAAATTTTAGTTCTATTCGTGAGGTGGTGGGCATGGAATTCACAAGATTTTTAATAGGGGAAGAGGGGGATATAATGGTACACATGGCCCTATCCCATGTTATAGTTGTGGGGAGGTATGGAATTATATTAGGTGATGGAATTTTTTCCCAAAAAGTAGCCACTACGATGGAGAGGAAAAAAATACAGGAATGTTTCAAACTAATATAAAAAATGATAGAGTTATAAAAAATGTTAGTATGATTTGGAAAAAAACTATAAATGAAGGTCCTATGAAAAAATGGAAAGCTATGTTTGGTGCATCTTTAGACATGAAGTGGAAAAAATATGGGATCACTTATGAGGCATAAAAAATATATCAAATAGAGTATGATTCCTTAGAAAGTGTGTCAAGGATTTAAACCTACTAAGTATTCAAATGTGTATCAGGAGTTATTGCACCTTCTACATGAGACATAATCTAAGATAATTACAAAGTATATCCATGAAGCACACAAAATAAAAGAAGAAATGGAGATTATATATGCCATCCTAAATATGTTGTGCTAGTAAGGTGTACTCCCCAAATTTAGATTATGGATAAATACATTGGTTAAGACTCTGCCAACATCTAACTCACTATAACCACAAAATTTGTTGAAGACCAAAACATTATGGTTTGTGTGAAGTTTGTGTGGCCTCCATGAATAAATATGGTGTCAAGAATGTAGTATTAAATATTAGGTTAGAGTTAAATATTTGTACCAAATAATATTGGATGGATATGGAAATTCTACTTCTTAATCCATCTCCACATGTTTTATTGATGTCCAATAAGACCCAAGAATACATCCTTTGAATTATACACAATGTTAATTTATATGAGGATGAATCTACTCAGATTGAGACAAGATTCATGATCCTTCAATATAATTTGTATGAGTAAAAATCCAAGTAGTCAACCTAATTAATTAACCTTACCACTTGTGTGTATCAGAAACACAAATAAATTTTATCTACAAGTAATGATTTAATGCAATCATTCCAGGAGGAGACAAAATTTAAATTTGTTGCTTAATTTCATGATAAGACTAATTACGTATTATTGATGGCATTCATGGATAAAATTTTGGTATGGGTTACAGAAGTCTTGGTAGGATGGTCTAATTTTTTTAATAACCTGATTACTATAGTTGTACCTAATTTGAGTGATATTGTTACACATAATATATCTTGATCTTTGAGAAAAATATCATACTAATTATGGTAGGAATACAACATCATAATCCACCTACATATGTTTAATATATTTTTGTATAAACCTAGCCAGTTAGTAATGTAAAAATGTATTAAGGATTATTGATGTAGTAGGTAGAGTGGGTAGAAATATTTAGTTAAATACCCCCTTATGTACTAAAATCACACCTATATAAGATGATCTTAATATTAAGGAAAAAAAATGACCCCTACCCTATGCCTATCTTATGCCTACATTATAATTATCATGTCATAAAATGGGTAGAAGTATGTTACTTGATCTGATCACTAATGTCTTGACCACAATAGTTAGAATGAGTTTTGCATATTTTCATTCTCCCCTCTATTTAATCTTTCGCAAACTATGATCATATCATTTAGATTTGGACTACACATAATAAAATAACATGTTCCATCAAGGAACATAATAGGAAGTGTGATTTGGACATGGTGGTAGATCCTGTTAACCTCTATGGGCACTAAAAATGATGTGTTAGGGAGATTTAATGAAATAATTTAATATGTGGTGATTATTTAGAAATTGGTCATGTCATGATGAAGGGATTTTTCAATTTGCATACGTTTAAGAAAGAAAGTTTATTCTCTACAAGTGTAAGGTAACTATGTGCAAGCGTTAATCCATTGAACTAAGTTTTATTCTTTTTATTTTATGAGTATTTGACATATAAAGACATTAAAGCCATATATTGTGCATATTTCAAGGGATATTATGATGTAAAGCATCACGAGTTAACATAGGTTGTAAATGTGCTTAAGTAGTTTATTTTATAAATTTTGGTTTGTGATAGGTTTTAGAGGTCTTATATATGTACTTAGGATATGTTGGAGCCATTAGAAGTTTTAGAAATGTGTGTTTGAGCTCATTCTAGGTTTTCTTGCCAAAAAACCTAATTTGAAAATTTAAATTCTAGAACCATGCTTTAGAGTGATAATTGGGTCTTGTGAATAATATAAAAGTTGGAAAATGTTTTTTAACATTATATATGGTCCTAGGAAGGTGTATGAGGGTGTTTATTCATTCATATGATGGCAGAAAAGAATATAGCCCAAGAAAAGACAATAATTGCCACTTACATATAGTTGGCAAGAAAATGTGTTTGTTTACATGTTTGGCATGGGAAGAAGAATATATAAATTCATGTAAGTAAATTTGTCTGTAAGATGGTGGTAGAGTAGGTATTAGGATATGATAAAATCTAAATAAAGTGAGAAAGTAGAAGAAAAGAATAAGAATTGAAAAAACTTTTCTATTCTGCAAAAATTCTATGTATAATGGTTGTATGGCAAGTAACTCAATGAACAGAAGAATGTTCTATAAATATTTTGGAGTATAAAAGAGTTCATTGATAAGTGTTAAATATTTATTTATTTTTATTCCTTGAATATAGTGAATCTTGGTCATCTATCTACAAGTTTCTAAATTGCAAGAATACAAACTTTGGAGAAAGGTAGTTACACAGTCACAAAAAATAGAGAAGATGTGTTATTGATAGTTTTAGTCAAGTGTTATGGACTAGGAAAGTATAGTATAAGATTTTATTTGATGTATAATTTATAATATTCCAAATATTATCATTTTTATTACACAAGATTGTAAGAGCCCTATTTTTAACACAGTTTAGGAGAAAGAGAATAGGGTAAAGGAAATTTTTTGAAGCTCACTCAAGTATAAAGGAGATTGGAAAGTGTTAGGAAGTATTAATTTGATTAAATTGAATCATATATATGCTCATAATATAATAAATCAATAATATTAAATGCAAGGCCTCCATGATAGTGCACACAGTCAAATTAGGAGCAACTATGTGTTGATATAGTTTTGAAGACAAAGGTAAAAAATTTTCTTGGATATTGCATAATTTGTACTTAGTTTATAGAAGATATATGTCATGAAAAATAAGCCTTAAATATTAAGATTATCCTTAATAAATTTATGAAATTAATATTTTAATCAAGTTTTCATAAACCTTTACACACAATCAAGAAAAACATCACAAAATTCTGCTTCAGTGCCCGCAAGGACCATTTGGAGGTTGTTTAAGGACAAATAACTATTGAATAAGATGAGGTAAGGTGGGGTATACCTTAACTATCATTAGATTCATTTTAAATTGTGTGAAACTCAAAATATCTAATTTTATATGCCCTTAGCCTTGTACATGCATGTGTTTACCAAGCTAGGGTTTCTAGTCTTACAAATCTATTAAATTTTATTTCCAACCTTAAAAAATCATGAAAATTTGTAATCATATGTTATTTACCATGATTTATAGTATTATGGTGTTTTTGGGTTTTTATAATATGGTCTAGTATGGAAACCAAGAATATGTGGTTGACTAGGCCTAAAAGAGATCTAATTGAGAGAAGGGGGTGTTGAGTTAGGTGGTCTACATATGGATTTGAGCCTTGAAAATTTAGGTGGAGTTGACTAAGGATAAAGGCTATACAAATGTGTCCTTATTTTATATGTAACCTCTGAAAGTTGGTCAAACCATCAATATTTGTGATGAAAGAGGGTTACAAGCTAAGAGACCTTAAAGAGAAAAAGTTGATTAGGTGAAGATTTATAACATTGAGAGTGTATCATTATATGAGAGGTGTATGTAAGTTTTAATAATAAAGTGTATGGTATTTAGATCGATTTAAAGAATGTAAGAACCATGAAATAATGAGTGAGGCCTTTATGAAATTGAGTAAGAAAGGAAAAACAAGGGAGAAGAAAACTTGAAAGTGGTGATTAGGAGATGAGGATGGTTATGTGAAGAAAGAGACAATGCATATTATGTGGGGTAGAGATAGGTCTTCAAGAGAAATAAGAGTACTAAACATGTAAAAACTCTTAGGAGCCTAGTGAGAAAAGATATGGATAAAGAGATTTAAATAAGGAGGTAAGCAATGCACATACATGTATAAAGCAAATTATAGTAAAAAAATAGAAAAAAATAAAAAAATAGAGCTAAAAGGTGCTTAATAAGTTTGTAGGCACAAGCTCCCTACATCAAGTGGTATCAAAGCATGTAATCTCTTGGATTAGTTTATGTTTTTGAATGTTAAAAGTTACTATTTGAGATTGTTAAAGGTTGAAAATAGAGATTACATGAAGCTAAGTCAAAGGAGTAAAATAAGAGAGAGTTGAGAAGTTTATGGTAGAATATCCCTAAGAAGAGAGATATAAAAAAATCAAGAGAGAAAAGAGAGACTCCAAGTTAGAGTTGTAGTTCCAAGGTGAAAAAGACTTGGACAATAGTGTCAATAGACTAGGAAGAATTTGAGACACTAAATCAAGGTTAAAAATACTTGCTTGTGAGAAGATGAAGGTATAAGAGAAGGGATTGACTGAGTTAGACTACCACAAGGAGAAGAAGAGGAAAGAATACCAAAAGAGAAAGGGGTTATATGTTAAAGAAGAGATGAGTGAGATAAACAAGAGGTTAGATAGGGTAAAGCTCTTGGTGAATCTCATGCAAGAATAAGAGAGACAATGGTATGTGTTATCACTTGGATTTTCACCCTTTGAGGAGATGCCTAAGCTCTCCTCATCCAAATGGCACAATAGAAACACCTCTAGACTTTTGGGTAGCCTAATGATGAGATGAATCTCTAGGTAGGGATAGCTCCCTTGATGTACCACTTTGGATCACTAATACACCTAAAATTTTTAGGGGGAAAGGGAGAGAGATAACTAAAATAAAAATATCCTAAGGAAGGTGATACACCAAATAGATTGATGACTTCTAACCAGTTTCATGTTACACTTGAAACCAAGAGACTAACCAAACATACACTTCTCCAATTTTCATCTTCTCACATCAATATTATATTATGAGGTTATGGATGAATGTTTAGGCTATGAGGACTAGATAAGAGGCATTGAATGGAAATAGTGAATAGAATAACTCACTCGACCTTGAAACTTCATATAACATTTTACATGCTCTACAGGAAGAATCTTTCAAACTACAAATAGATGATATAATGAAACAATCATGTTAAGGAAACAAGAGTTATCACTTATGAAAAATCAAACATTCCAAATGAACACACTAAGAAGAGTCATGGAAGATGTAAAAATAAATAGTATTATTGATCAAAATGTATGTAAATGAATAGTGCTTTGCCATTCTTAGGTGGAGAAAAAGGTTACAATGGCTAAAATGGCTAGTTATTATAGAACTTGAGAGAGAGAGGAGAAGAGAGAATTAAAAGGGTCAAAAAGATACTTGTAAAGCTAAGAGAATAAGTTAATTATGTATGAGAAGAGGATGTGGGATGGACCATACAAGGTCAATAAGTACAAGTGTCAATACAAGGCATGAAACTCTTACAAAGTGGCATGAAACTCTTCATTCTAGCTCAGGAAATTGCCTTCATGATTTATATCTATTTGAGTGTACAAAAAATTATTAAGGATAGGTATTATTATTGGGATGAAGGTTAAGTATTTTAGACATTCATATCCATGCATTAGTTTTAGGCCTGGTCATCTAGAATCATCTAGGACTAAACCATCATCATCTATAGTCCAAAAAACTCTTATTTCATACACCCTACACACTTCACCTCCAAAAAGGCACCAATTTTACATGAAAATACATGGAAGGGACTGGATGATACCTTTAAAGACCCTCCATGGCATTATAATCATCAGGCACACCTTAAAATTAGTCTACTTGAAGTTTTCCACCCTTCTCACCATCATGTCCACTATGCCAGTTTTGATTGGCTAAGATGAAGTAACTAGTTGAGGCACTTAAGAGTTACTTAAAGGAATTAAATTTATATGGGGAGTTATATTAAGTCTTAATATTTTCTCTCATGTGATTGGCATCTCTTAGAACCTCCTAGAACCTACATAACACACAACATAGTCAAGAAAGCCCTATTTATACCATGTACATATATAATACATACAACTAATTTTGATGTTATGGATATTTAATAAGTCCTATTTAATATACAATCATCATTCATTCCATTCTGGTCCATTTTGGTGTGTTATCTTTCTCATTTCCTTAAACTATCTTTATAAGGGTTTAACAAGGGTTTTTAGCAGTTTTTGTCCTTAAGGTTTGTTCATAAAGTTTTGAAATTAGAGTTGTATAAAAATTACACTAATGTGATGTTGAGAACCCCTAATAACTTTCCAAAACTCCTCTGGCCTCCATGAAAATCCTCCAAGAATATATGAACCTCCAACGTTGCTCCATCGAGTTTGATTTTCCACTTTACATAGGTCTAATATTTGTCCCAAGCCAAAATTGATTATCCTTATGGTTTTTATTCAATGTGAAGTATTTAAAATACCTGGAATGACCATATAACCATGATACAATAGGATAAGAATAATATCTCATGCTAGAGGTGTAAATGGTTTCCCATTTGGCCTTAGGCTTGAACCTTACCTAATAGGCCTGACTGCACCTTATAGCTCAAAATGACTTTTGATGGTTTTACTTACATAATAATAGATAAAAAACATATATAATGACCCAATTAACATTAATATATAGGTTATAATTCTCAAATCATGTGAAAATTATAAGTGACTCTCCATTTGGGCACTAGGCCTCTTCAAGGCCTAACAAACCTACTTGCAAGTTTAAGATTCTAGACCATTCTATTGGTATTCATTCCTTTATGCTTGATTTTTTATGATTTTATAAGTATTATCCAACTTTATAAACTCCATTTAAAGGTATCTACATCTTTTGAATTCATATTTATACCTTATTCTCCTAATCCTACCAACTTTGTATGAGGGGAAGTGCCCTTTGTTTGAGACAAAATAGAGCGCACATCCCCTATTTGTTGATGCAGTGGATTACACCCTGGGTAGGAGGCCAAGCTCCTACCTTCCACATGCAACAATGGAAACTCCCCTCTTGCTTGTGGGACCAATGAAGCTAGAAGGGAGAGTCTCTAGATAAGGGCTAGCTCCCTCTGATGTATCTTTTAGGTCTTGGACTTCCTACTGCTAACAAATAAATGAAAAAAAGGGGGGATGAAAAGGGAGAAGGATGCTGAAATAGAACCTAAACCTAAAATTAAAAAGGGTGATACACCAAAAATTTAATCCACTCAGCCCGATCATACACTTTTCACCAAGAGGAAGCCCCCATACACTTTATCTGATGTGGGAAAATCTTCTGTATCAGTGAGTCAGGGGTCAGTAGAGATACAGGGAGGAAGAACTATCAAAGGTTTTTTGAGACACACTTTGGTAGCCTATTCACATGCACCTATATTTCTGCTGTAGACACTTCTGGTAGACCTGTAGAAGAAGAACTTCACAATGCACTAGACATGCTGGAATCGATCTATGAAAAGCATAAAAGAAAATGACTTAAAACAAAAATAAAACATAGACATATGTGTGAGTGCAAGTCCAAATGGAGGTAAAAATTGCTAAGTCTTGATTTGAGGTAAAATCTGGCAGAGTTCTACCTTACAAGCCTGAGAGATTTTTGGGCAGATATTTGCCTTACAGGCTAAGAGAATTGGATCTTGTCTCAAATGAGAAGTTTACAATATGTAGAGAGAGGAGAAGAAGTAAAGGCACCGCTTTGGAAAAGACTTTGGCACTCTTTGACAAGCTAGCCCATGTGCATTGAGAGCATCAGGAAGAGGAAGTCACTGTTGCTGATGTCATTCTTATAGAAGAGGCTTGCTGGAACCATGCTGTGTAATCACTGGTCTTGACTTTGGCATTCAAACATTAATGTGAAAGCATGGGATGCGCCTCTTTTATGTAGACAAGACTGCTCCTTCCAGATACTCACACAGTTTGTCTACTTATAAATGCAGAATGGAGAAAATAAGCCACATCACTTACTATTTACACCATTTGATGACCACCTAACAATAAATTACCTCCCTTTTTCCACCTAGATTATTTGTTTGCTTCTACACTTTGTCTTCTTCCTAGTTTTGTCTCTTTCTGGCTTTGTCAATTTTTGGCTCCTTTGGCCCTCAAGCTATCTTCTTGGCAGGTCACTGAGTTCCTTGGGTTATTCCTTTTGCTTTTCAAAATCAATGGCTATTTCATGAGCCTTGAAATTGACACTCGTACACCCATCACTGCGCTTGAACTTCCAACAGCTAGTTCATCGTGCTAGACTTTGACGTCTTTGGGCTCGTTACCCCTTGGAATTTCTTTAGCTTTCTCTTGATTTGGCCTTTTTTGTCATTCCCTTTCCTTCAAAATTCTTGTTTTGAACCTTCTCAAAGGGAAGGTGACCCTTCAGCTTATGGAGAAGTGCCCTTCATTTGGCAGCTGAGAGTCCCCCACAAGGGCACCTGCCCTTCGGGGTCCTTCGGCTCCCTTGGTCTTCAGCTTTTCTCTACGGACATTTTCCTGTGGACAATTTTCCTAGCCACTTTTCCCACAGACAAAAAGTCTACAAGAATTGTCTTTGACCACTTTTCTTAACCTTCAAATATTTCTTTTGGGCTTTTTCCTATGGCTTTCCTAAATTTCTTCAGAGTTTTTGTCCGAAGGAATTCCTTCAGACAAAAAGTCTGAAGAAATTATTCTCGCCATTGCCTTAGTCTTTTTTGTGGGATTTTTTTTGTTTATGGCCCTTTTGAATTCCTTCAGACTTTTTGTTTGAAGGAATTTGTTTAGATAAAAAGTCTAAAGGATTTCTTCCTTTGCCTCCTCGACTGCCTTTGAAAAGTGCCCTTCGAAAAAATTGGAAACGACCCTTTCGAAGGGTACTTCCTTTGCCTTAAACAAATTTCTGAAATAAACCTACCTTTTTAGATTTTCTTCTACTGCCTCTTTTGAAAGTCTTCCCTACCTTCTACAAGGGCTTGTCAGGATCTAGAACATAAAGCTCTGATGCCACTTGTCAGGACCCAGGAAGCACAATTGATTACCAAGCAACTAAACACAAAATTAAACCAAAAGTAATAAGTAACTAGAAATCAGAAACAACACAAACTATGAGAGACAATACCCAATTGTATTAATAATCTTCCAGAAGGAAATACAATAAAGAAGATGCCACAGTCTTCTTCACACTCCTCTAGGGCTCCCACACCTCTAGGGAATAAATAGTAAATCTCTTCAAGAGCTCACTCTCTCAACTACAGTCACAACAAACAACTCAAACATAGAGTTATTGTTCACCTCCAACCAGTCAGTAACAATACTGCCAGTACACCAAGTATACACACATACTCAACCGAGTACACAATGCACTCCAAGTAGATCTCCCATGAACTTGCAATAACCTACAAATCAAACCGATCTTACTTACCATGAAGAACCCTTGTGACTCTCCAAACCAGCACCCCTGTGGATCTTCTACCAGACCTTGCACAACCTATAGATCTACATGATCATACACACTTGGCACTGTGGCACTATGAGGAACCAACCTTTCTCTCTTCCCTCTGAAGGAGATGATCCTTGCTCTCTCTATCTAGCACACTTTACAATATAGCCCATGGGTCTCTTAAATAGATCCCATACAAACAATAATTAGACTTCTAATTACAATAATTAGAACCGTAGCTCCAAGACTAAAATTAGTCTTTACCATGCAAACTAACTATTTGTCCATAAATAGACTAGTTCGGGAGATGCATGCACACACAGGTTGCCAACGTTGGTTTCCTGTCTGACCGATGTCAGCTGACCATAACTGACATCGGTTGTTGTGAACACTAAAGATGATCGACGTCAGTTGATCAGACCAATGTCAGTTACTTGCAACTCAGCAACGTCCTCCTGTTTGCATCCAAATGAAGCTTTTAGCTCCACAACCTAACAGGGATCTTGAGTTTGGAATTGCCCTCCACAAGGGAACTTGGAATGGTCCATTTTGTGCCTAAGTGTCAAGAATTTGTCTCTACCTATAGAGTCAGTAGAAAATTCTCTTGCAGAGTCTGTAGAAAATTCTCCTACAAAGTCCATAGAAATGGACTTGTAGAGTCTGTAGAAAACCTGCAGAGTTCGTAGAAATGTCCAGACTTGTGAAAAAAATCAAATTTTGGACTAGTTCAGAACAGTAGGGGAAAAGGGAGACCGATTTTGGCCTGCAGGACCAAAATGGTCAACACTATTTTTATAACCAAAAAAAAGGTTGTGTAGTACTATAAAAGTATTATAGGTTATCTAATTTTTTTAACCTTATAATAGGTTATTTGACCCTCCAAAGGCTTTAAAATTGAAAACACACTAGTTAGGCAAGGAGTGTGTGCAAGAATTTCAACTTTAGACTGTGTATTTCATCATTTAGGCCCTTTCTTGATTTTTTACACTAAAAAGAGACTATGGAGATTGTAATTATCATCATGAAGGAATTATATGTTTATTAATCACCTAAAATCCTTAGATAATCTATCCTATACCCTAACTAGTCAAGACTATATCCCATTTCTGACTGTGTTTTTGCCTTTGAAGGAACACCTATAGGTTATATTTCATGAATAAAGATTGAAATAAGTGTTTGAAACATTTATATAATCCATTATGTTCATATCACACTTTTTTGCACTTGCATTCATACTTGGACTTACCCTAAACCACCCCATAGACACATTTCTCAGTTGATTGTCTACCTATAGTCACCTACAGGTGATTGTAGGGGATTCTATAGGTGGATTCTATCCTCAAAACCCATGATAAATATCCATTAGAAAATCCTTTTGATTCTTAAGAGTCATTTTTTGTTTTTTATACCCATTTTAAATTCTCTTTATGTTATATTCTCCTCAAGAAATTCAACCCTTTTGCTCTCTACCTGAGATAGTTATCCACAGTGGCTGTAGGTGCATATTTCTCCACTATGACCTTGATCATGATGCGTAGAGACCATTTTTGAAGTTTGAGATTCAAATATCATAAATTAATGACTTTATTCACCTTGAAAGTTATAAAACACCATCAAATACCATGCTTAGGTCACTATCAACTATAGGTGGGTGTCTAGGTAACTTGTACGAACTGTAGGTGTGTATGAGGAGCATGACACCACCTATCATCATCTCTTAAGAGTGTTTTAGATCATGAGTGTCACTTGAAACATTTGGAATAAATATTATATGTTGGAATGATCTATAACTATTAACATGGAGCGCAAGGTCACTTTTTGATCAAAGTCCTGTAGACATTAATGTCCGAGTTCATTATTTTAATGGGTAACTTTAGGCCTCTCAATCACCATCCTCCACTAGCCCTCTGTCCTTAAAATTTTGTAAGGTAATTGTATATTATAGAGATTAAAAATATAACCTATCTATATTCCTTGAAAATATTTTCAACCATGTTATATTTTATTCCCAAAACACCCCTGGACCTCTATTTTCTCAATTTAGGGCCTATGTTCTTGAATATTGTCATTGAATTCTAGAAAGTGATCAATATTACCATTTTCCATCTATAAATTTAAATTAGGCCTGTTATGATTTTATAAACTCATTATAAATCTAAGGAAAGGTCTCACCTCATGCCACAACACTCGAAAATGACACTACAACTCTCTACCAAGTCACCTGTAGATGTTGATTCTCAATATATACAGGCAGTGGGTAGAATAGTCAACATACTCAAAGAAATATGACTTTAAAACTAATTGATATATTTCATGGAATGAAAATGGAACATAATTTTTTTGAAAATATTGAAACAAGATCCTATGCTCCATTTCAATATTTGTCCTTTAGATTCCTATATACATTCAATAATGGTTGCCTGATTGTGAATGTTGCATATGACTGCAAACTCATGGAATTTACCTTAAATAATGAAGTTTTAAATGTAAATGGAATCCATAAAAAATTTAAAACATGTGAAAGGTCTTATCACAACCCTTTGAAACCATGAACAAGCATGGATTTCTTGAAAATGGTGAAAAACTACATATAACTCAGAAAGGTGTATCTTTTTGCAAATTTGATGTACTTGACCTATCCAAACACCTTGAAATATGAAACTAAGCATGGGAATAATTTTATGAGGTAAACATAATATATAAATAACATATGTAACTAGTTTATAACAAATTACCCAAAATGGAGCAAAACCTATAGGGTGCATGAAACAACAAGCATAAAAACATAGTCAATTTCATGAAGATGGTTCATAAAACACAAGACACCATTCCTCAAAATATCTAAGTGTAATTTATTATCCCAAATTAATTTGACCTATAACCTCCCCTATTGGCTGTACCAAGTACAAACCTGAAGATTGGTTTTGTGTGCCTAAAAGGATGAAAAAGGAACAAAACTATTTTAGCCCAATTTTGACACTTATAGAGAATTTCAAACATGGATTTGAGCTTTGTGAAGCTGAAAATATATTTCTTGATCTTCTCCCATGTGGCACACTTCCCCATGGGCTGTACAAGTACAAAAGTCACCTTTTCCCCATGAAAACTACTCTTTCTTTTGAAACACCTACCACTTTTAGTTACCAATATTTTATTAATATATGTGAGGACACATGTCATGTGAAATAATATTTAGTAATCTTAACACTTCCTAATAAATCTATACAACTCATTTAATGCCCATTTATGACCCCCAAAATGACTCAAAATAATAAATAGACTAAAAGACTAATAACCAAGGCTTTTATAAAATGAAATCACAATAAATGACCTATAATACACCTCATGACATAATATTATACCCTATATAAACCCATAAAGACCAATTTTTTACCTATAGGGGTCCCAATTTGACCTACAGGTCAAATTTGGTCAACAAATTGGTGACTCATAGGGGTAGCATGCTTGCTATGCTAGGTAGACCAATATCCTTATCAGTATATTAGGATTAGGGAGTAATTTGAAATCTAAGACACAAAAAGAAGAATTTTACCGTAGGATTTGATCAAGACAAATAATTATTTACCTAAACCACACAAAACAAAGGACACACACAAGGAAAATAAATACACTAACAAGACACACACACACACACACATGTACTTAAAGCACTGACAAAAAATAGGGAGAAAAAAACTATACACAACTATAAACTAAGCATACCTCCTTTCTAAGATCAAAATGAAATTTCCTTGAATCTTGTTCTTCATGAGATGAACCATGGTGCCAAGCATGTTTCTTCTTAAATTGGATGCTTTGTGAATCAAATATATTCCTTGGCACTTCATTTGATCTACTCTCAAGTATATCATCCTTAAATAGGTATTGAATGTAGATATATTAATCTTAAAATTTCACACATAACTCATACTACTATCCACTCTTCATCTCATGATCAACTAGCATCTTCTTGGTAGGCATGGCTTCAAGAGGATTGGTTTCTTGTTCCCTAGAAGATTGAGGCCAATAAAGCTTATGTTTTTCTCCCAATTGAATGATAATATGATATCCAATTTTTATGAATTCAAACATATCATCATCAAATGAATACGATACTTGAAAGGATAGATTTGAAAAGTTACCTTTTCTTTGTATACTCACTTGAGTGCCAACGCTGTCTTCTCCATTCTTTACTAGAACATAACCTCCTTGAAGAGGAGTATAACCTACTACAATGATTTCAAAAAAGTCATCCAAATTTTAATTAAGAATTTTTCCTTGCCCATCCATGATATCTTGTAAAGTTATGGAATAACCAATGATGATTTCCTCTTTGGCAAAAGGAAAACATTCTTCCTCATCAACCCAATCAGAAGGTTATATGTGATGTGTTTAGGAATAGGAACTTCTTTTGGGTCTAAACCTTCTATCACACCTTCATTTAGAAATTTCATCTTTGACTCTAAATCTTAAATTTTATTGGCTAGGATCTCTTGGAAAAGTATCTCTTGAAGCTGATAGGCATCATCATGAGGATGATGAGTAAAATAGGGATCATATATAGGATAAGAAGTTTCTTGAGGAAGTGTGGGAGAGGTTTGTATAGGATCAAGCTCCTTCTCAACTTCACACTCTTTATCAAGGCTTTTCTCCTCTTTCTTTCCCCATGAGTCCAGTATCTTATTCCAGTTTAGGATATTGGGATTAAGAGTATTTTATTGAGGTGGTTATTCACTTTTAGGAGTGGATGGAGTACTCAAGAAACTTGGAATCTCCTTATGCTTGGATTATCCACCCTGTCTTAAACTTAGAATCTCATATCTAGAGGTCTTTTATTGAGGTGGGGATGTAATGGGAGAGGGAAATGAGGGATTGAATTCTAATTATCTTGTTGATGACATGGACTAATGCATATGCATATTATCCAAATCAATCTGCCTATCAATATTAGCTTTAAAAATAAGGTTTTTCTTCTCAACTTTCTCTTCCAACTGATTGGGAAATAGATGACTTTGACAAGCTTAATTGGGCTCATGAGTATGGGTCAATTAGGAATGATATAAATCTTGGGGAAGTGGATATGAAGGGTGATAGGTTTGGTGAGGCTGCCTTTAATGAAATCTTAGCCTATCCTCTAAGGAAGAAACCAATACACTCAAATCTATCATCTCACTCGTGAGCCTTTGCCAATTGGCTCTCTTAATAGGTGCCCAATCTCTTTTGACAAGACCTAATTCATCTCTCACCTTATAAATAAGATTAATAGGAACCTCTTGACCACATCCTCTTAGAGTATCAAGATCCAACATGTACCTTTCATATCCCAAAAGTGTTTTCTTGAAGGTGGAAATGGATTGACTTGAGAAGTGACTATGTTAACTGAGAACAAGATATGGAGAAGGCTAATTGTAGGATTTATAAAAATCATGAAAAAGTTTGTTATAGGACTGATATAACTCATGATATGTCTAGTAATAATCACACCAAGACTAATTAAGAACTTGTTCTTGTTGATAGGGAATACCATAAGCTTGAAATGTCTCACCAATTTTTGTAAAATAATACTCAACACCAAGGTCAGCCATGAAGCTTCATTAGGAAGAAATTAAAAAAAAAAATATATTACTAATAATCTTGAAAAGAAAACTTGGGCTTCTTAAATAGCTGATGTATATTCAGAGTTATCATTGATGCTTTGATAGATGCCTCCAAAGGCTGATTGTTGAAAGACAGCACCAAAAATCTTTCAACCTCTTAGACTAAGAGTCCCACTAGGAGTGAAATAAACTATTGTCACTTGGATTTTAAATCTTTGAGGAGATTCATAAGCTCTCCTCATCCAAGTGGTACAATATAACCATATCTAGACTTGTGGGTAGCTTAATGATGAGGTGAATATCTAGTTATGGCTAGCTCCCTTGATGTACCACTTTGGATCACTACTACACCTAATTTTTTTTTGTGGGGGAAAGGGAGAGAGATAAATAGAAGAAAAATATCATAAGGGAGGTGATACACAAAATATATTGATGAATTCCAATCAGCTGCATGTTACACTTAAAACCAAGAGACTAACCAAACATACACTTCTCCAATCTACATCTTCCCACATTAATATTACATTATGAGGTTATGGATGAATGTTTAGGCTAGGAGGACTAGATGAGAGGTATTGATGGAAATAGTGAATAGAATAACTCACTCAACCTTGTCACTTACTAGAACACTTCACATGCCCTACAAGAAGAAGCTTTCCAACTATAAATAGATGATAGAATGAAACAATCATTCTAAGGAAAAAAGAGTTATCACTTATGCAAAATCAGATATTAAAAATGAAAACACTAATAAAAGTCATGGAAGAGGTAAAAATAAGAAGTATTATTGATAAAAAGGTATGCAAATGATCAGGGATTTTCCATACTGAGGTGGAGCATAAGTTACAATGGCCAAAATGGCTAGTTCTTATATAACTTTAGAGAGAGAGGAGAAGAGAGAAGTCCAAGGGTCACAAGGATGCTTGTAAAGATGAGAGAATTAGTTAATTGTGTATGAAAATATGATATGAGATGAAACATGTAATTTTAATAAGTACAAGTGTCAATACAAGGCATGAAACTCTTGCAAAGTGGTATGAAACTCTTCATTCTTGCTAAAGAAACTGCCTTCATGATTTGGACCTATTTGAACATCAAAAATATAATTAGGGATATGTATGATGATTGGGATGAAGGGGAATTATTTTATACATGCATCTACATTAATTTTTTATAGGATTGGTCATATAGAATATTTTGGGAATGAGCCATCATCATCTGTAGTCCAAAAAACTCTTCTTTCATGCACCCTACACACTTAGCCTAAAAAAAGGCATCAAATTTCCATGAAAATACATGGGATGGAGTTGATGAAACCTATAAAGACCCTATATTTATTTAGAATAATTAGACACACCTTGAAATTAGTTTATTTGAAGTTTTCCACCCTTCTCACCATCATGTCCACTATGCCAATTTTGATAGGTTGAGATGAAGTAGCTAGTTGAGGCACTTAAGAGTTGTTTCAAGGAATTAAATTGAATTATGGAGTTATATTGAGTATAAATATTTCATATCATGTGATTGGTATCTCTTGGAACCTCCTAGGACCTACACAACACATAAAATAGTCAGGAAAACCTTATTTTTACTATGTACGTATAGATTCCATACAAATAATTTTAATGGTAGGGAGCCTAACTGAGTCCTATTTAACATTTAATCATAATTAATGCCATTATAGTCCATTTTGGTGCATTTTATCTCTCATTTACTCAAATTGGTCTTTACAAGGGTTTAACAAGGGTTTTGAGCAGTTTTTGTCCTTAAGGTTAGTTCATAAAGTTTTGACATTGGAGTAGAAAAAAATTCAAATAATGTGATTTTTAGGACACCCATCAACTTTCATAAAATCCACCAGCCTCAATGCAAATCCTCCAAGAAGATATGAACCTACAAATTTGCTCCATCAAGTTTGATTCTCCACTTTGCATAGGTCTAACATTGGTCCCAAGACAAAATTGATTATCCTTGTGGTTTTTATGAAATGTGAAAATTTAAAATACCTATAATGAACCTATAACCATTATATAATAGGATAAGAATCATATCTCATCCTATAAGTGTAAATGGTTGCCCATTTGGCCTTAGGCTTGAACCTTGCCTAATAGGCCTGACTATACCTTAGAGCTCAAAATGACTTTTGATGGTTTTCATTTCATAAAAACAGCTCAAAAACACCTATAGTGACCCCATAAACATGAATATATAGGTTATAATGCTCACCTCATGTGAAAACTAGAAGTGACTATCCATTTGGGCACTAGGCCTCTTCAAGGCCTAACAAACCTACCTATAAGTCTAAGATTCTAGACCATTATGTTGGGATTCCTTCCTCTATTATTGATTTATTATGATTGTATAAGTATTATCCAACTTTATAAACTCCCTTATAAGGTCTCTACACATTTTGCCTTCATATTTCTACCTTATTCTCCTAACCCTACCAACTTTGTATGAGGGGAAGTGCCCTGTGTCTGAGACAACATGGAGGGCACTTCCCATAATTGTCTAACCAAACAAAAGGTTGTGTTGTCTTATCTGAGTCTTAAAGGTTATATAAATAAATTTTCAACCTTATACTAGGTCATTTGACCCTATAAAGGCTCTAAAACCCAAAATAGACTAGTCAGGCAATGATTATGTGTAGGAATTTCAACTTTAGACTATGTATTTCATCATTTAGGCCCTTTATTGATTTTTTCCACTACCAAGAGACTATGGATATTTTAATGGTAATCATGAAGTAACCCTATTTCTTTTAAGTACCTCAAATCCTTAGATACTATGTCTCATACCCTGACCAGTCAAGACTGTATCCCTTTTATGACTATGTTTTTGACTTTAAAGGAACACCTGTAGGTTATCTTTAATGAATCAAGATTGAAATAAGTGTTTGAAACCTTTATATCATCCCTTAAGTTCATATCACACTTTTTTTGAATTTAATTCATGCTTGGACTTAGCCTAAACCGCCACTTAGACATATTTTTTAGTTGACTCTCTACCTACAGTCACCTACATGTGACTATAGGGGATTCTAAAGGTGGCTTCTATCCTCAAAACCCATGATAAATATCCATTATAAACTCCTTGGGATTATTAGGAGTCATTTTATGTTTTTTAGACCCATTTTAAATCCTATTTGTGTTATATTCTCCTTAAGAAATTCAACCCTTTTGCTCTTTGCCTGAGACAGTTATCCACAGTGGCTGTAGGTGCATAATTCTCCACTAGGACCTTGATCATGATATGTAGAGACCATTTTTGAAGTTTTAGAGTTAAATAACATCAAAACATTATTGTATTCACCTTGAAATTTCTAAAACACCATCAAAATACCATGCTTAGGTCAATGTCAGCTGTAGGTGGGTGTCTAAGCAACTTGTACAGACTGTAGGTTTGTATGAGGAACATGACACCACTTATCATCCTCTCTTGATAGTATTTTAGATCATGAGTGTCACATAAATTAATTTAAGTCACTATAATATGTTGTCATGATATATACTTGTCAACATGGAGTGCAAGGTCACTTTTTGATCAAAGTCCTGTAGACATCAATGCCTAGGTTCAGTGTTTTTATGGGAAACTTTAGGCCTCTCAATCACCATCCTAGACTAACCCTCCATCCTTAAGAATTTGAAAGGTAATTTTATATTATAGAGGATAAAATATCACACACACACACACACACACACACACACACACACACACACACACACGCGCGCGCGCGCCTTTGAAATATTGTCAAACATGTTATATTTTATTCCCAAAACACCCCTGGACCTCTGTTTTCTCAATTTAGGGCCTGTGTACTTGAACATAGTCTTTGAATTCTATAAAGTGATCAATATTCCCATTTGCCATATATAAATTTTAATTAGGTATGATATGATTTTATAAATGCATTATAACTCTAAGGAATGTCTCAACTCATTCCACAACACTCTAAATTGACACTACAACTCTCTGCCAAGTCACCTATAGATGTTGATTCTCAATATATACAAGTAGTGGGCAGAATAGTCAACATACTGAAATAAATATGGATTTAAAAATAATTTATCTCATTTCATGGCATGAAAATTCAACATAAATATTTTTAAAATCTTTAAACAAGCTCTTAAACTCCATTTCAATGTTTTTCCTTTTTGAGATTCCTGTACACATTCATTAATGGTTAATTGACTGTGAGTGTTGTATATGACTAAAAAATCATGGAAGTTACCTTGAATAATGAATTTTTAAATTCAAATTGAATAAATATCCCATTTAAAACATGTGAAAGGTCTTATCACAAACCTTTGAAAACATGAACAAGCATGAAGTTCCTAAAAATTGTGAAAAATTGCGTACAACTTAGAAAGGTGTATCTTCTTACAAATTTGATGTACTTAACCCATAAAAACACCTTAAAACATGAAAATTAGAATGGGAATAACTCTATTAGGAGTTGAAAATAATATTAAATAGCCTACGTAACTAGTTTGTATGAACTTTCCCAAAATGGTGGAAAACCTATAGGGTGCATGGAATAATAAGCAAAAAAATCATAGTCAACTTCATGAGGATGGTTCATAAAACACAGGACACCTTTATTCAAAATATTATTATTTAAATTAAGGTATATAAGTTTAATTTCACCTTCAAAATTCATTTGACTTGGAACCTCCTTTGCTGGCCATACCAAGTACAAACTTGAAAACTATTTTTATGTGCCTAGAAGGATGAAAAAGTAACAGAATGGTTTTAGCCAAATTTTGACCCTTATAGAGAATTCAAAATGTGTATTTGAGATTTGGAAAGCTTAAGATACATTCCATGATCTTATCCCATGTGACACACTTCTCCATGGGCTGTACAAGTGCCAAACTCATTTTTTCTTAAGAAAACTACTCTTTATTTTGAAGCACCTACCACTTTTAGTTACCAAGAGTTTATTAAGACATGTGAGGACATATGGTATGTGAAATAATCTCTTTTAACCTTTAAATTTCCCAAGGAATATATACAACTCATTTAATACCCATTTATGACCCCCAAAATGACTCAAAATAATAAATGGACTAAAATACTAATGACCAAGGCTAGTATAACATGAAACCACACTAAATGACCTATAATACACCTCATGACATAATATTAAACACCCTATAAACCTATAAAGTCTATGTTTTTACCTAGATGGGTCCTAATTTGACTTATAGGTCAAATTTGGTCAACAATATGGTTGGGTTATAAAGAAGAAGAGGGTCAAGTGGCTTATAAGGCTACTCATGGAGAGAATAAGGAAGATTGTTATAAGAGACAATGGAAATAAGAAGTTTCTATGTATGCATATCAAGGAGGATATTAATAAGATAATTATAGATGAACAAGAGGGAGGTGAGTATCACCTTGTGAAGGAGATAGTCATGGAGACAAAACAACATAAGAAGGAGGAAATTGAGGCAAGCAAGCCTCAAGATTTTGAATATAAATATTTATTATCATGTGTGTATGTAGGTACAAAGGTCAAGGAGTAAGAAGTACATGTTGACGACATTAAGGTTCATGGAGTAAATCAAGTATGAACAACATGCTTATGAGGAAGAAGAAGCTAATTGGGAAACAAGATATAGAGGTAAAATGATTTGCTACCCTAAAGAAGGAGAAGTGTTTGGAGAAGAGAATATTCAAGAAGATGAATGCCTCATGGAAGGCATCAAAGAGAGATAATTGAATCAAGGAAAAATTAAAGAGGAGAAATGGTCTTAAGGTTTGGTTTTAATTCTATTTTTGATGATGAATGTGCTGCTATGATAACTGATGAAGATGTATTATTTGAGTAAATAATGGAATTTATGGATAAGATCATGAAAATACAATATAAATTTGAAGCACCTCATAAATTTATTGGCAAAATTGATATACAACAGAATAAAGAGTCTAATTTGATTCTGATGAAGGATGAATCCTAAAAACAAGTTAGTGTACAAGATAGAAGAATATGAAGTTAGAAAATAACCTATGACAAAGTATACCAAGGAAGAATAAAGTGTATTGTTGTCACTTGGATTTTTACCCTTTGAGGAGATATCTCAGTTCTCCTCATCCAAGTGGCACAATGCAAACATCTCACTTGCTGTGGGTAATCTATTTGGTGAGATGAATCTCTAGAATGAAGGGCTAGCTCCCTAGATGTGCCTTGAAATGCTTTCACCTATACCAACTAAGTGCTTATGGGGAAAAAGGGTTAGAATTTGCATTAAATGAAACCTATTCTATGGGGTGATGCACCAAGATGTTTACCATAATACTATTATACTCCTCAATTTTGAGACAAGGCATACAACACTAGTGTATGAATCTTAGAATGTACTAACATTAGTATTTCAATATGAAGGTGTCATGTATGAATATTATCCAAGGTAAGTGGAAAAATAGATCATTTTGTATATTCTAAGAGTTCCTTATACACTTTAGAACATGTCCATACACTTCAAAACACTTAATATGACCTGATAGGCATGGAATCACTTGCATCAAACATGGAAGGATTGAGAGAAAGCAAAGATAAGTAAATATCTCTTAACCATTCACTATAAATCTCTTCACATACTTTTGCAAGTCTGATATATGAAATAAAAATAGATTGAATTTATTTTCTAAGCCAATTATAATGTCCAAACCAGTAGGGATTTTACATACATGGTGTGGTCTTATATTACAAAGGCAAAAAATGGAAGATCTTATAGAATTTGAGAGAGAGAGAGAGAGGAAGAGAGAATTCTAAGGGTCACAAGGACACTTGTCAAGCTAAGAGAATTAGTTACTTGTGCATGAGAAGAGGATATGGGATGAACCATGCAAGGTAATGAAGCCCAAGTGTCCATCCAAGTCATCAAACTCTTAAAAAGTGGTATGAAACTCCTTGTGTTGGCTCAAAAAAATTGCCTTTATGATTGGCCCTGTTTGAATGCCTCATAAATAACTAGTGTAGACACCTAAATCTGGCCACCAATGACCATCAATCAGGGTTTCAACTAATTTCCACCAAAATGCTTAATTTGGCCTAAAAACACTAAAAAACATTAAAATATTTAAATATGACATATTTAAGTGTTGATTTTGGCTACGGTATCATTAAATGGGGTAATGCATTTTATGGGCCAAATAACTTTGATCATATCATTCCGAGTCAAAATGCCAATTTTGCACTTGGGTGCCTTAGATTGCTCTTTTTTGTCAAATCTATTATATGAGACATGTGCCTTTATTATTTGGTGTTGAAAAAATCCTAAATGGGATAATGGACCCATTGCATCTGACATCACATCCTAATTCTAATCCAATCAAATTTTGGACCAATAACAAGACATTCTGACTAATTTAAGTAATTTGTGTACAAAGAGCCAAGGTTTGCATCAAAATGTTTAATCATGCTTAAGATATAATTAAACTAAATCATAAGCTTAATTAATAATTCTATGGAACTTGTTGAATAATTTATTTTTGGAAATGAATATTGAATATCTGCATCATCAGGTGACATCATTTATTGGGAAGACATCCCTAGGCCATAAATGCATAAAATATCAAGGTTAACCCCTCCCATGCCTCATTAAGACCCTCCATGACTATTTGTTGCCATTCTATCTCAAATATTGATGATCCTATTTATAAATTTTAATTACATAATTGAATTAATCCTTATCCACACATCTCCATCTTGAGATGGATGGTTCAAGTTGATTCTAGCCATTTTTGAAAATCTATAATAGGAGGCCTTACCTATTGAATTGGGAGCTCTCATATGCCAAAGTTATAATGATGAATTGATTCCAAAGCTTCATCTAAATTAGTGTTATAATTCCCAAATATTGAGCCAAGCCAAGCCAATCCAAAGCCAAACATGGTGCCAAGGAGAGATGGAGGTAGCCACACTTCATTGATGTAGACTTCATGAGCACAAAGTCTAGCAAACTACTTCAAGTTATTTGGATCATCCAAAGAAGGTGAAAGAAGGTTTATTTTGAATTTTAGTTGTGATTTCCATTATAATTTTGTTAACTAAGCTCCCCTAGTAACTAGGCCTAGAGATGTTATGCTAGTGTATTTATTTCATTTTGATTTCATTTTGGGACTAACATGATACGAACCATCCTCTCTTGAGTCAAATTCCTAGTTCACCTAATGGTACACCAGGTGGGACCTTAGCCCCACACATTTTCTCATAAAGACTCTTTCAAGCAACCTACTAACCAGTTTTATGTATAATCTTGGAGTGAAGGAGTCAAAAGACTGAAATTTTGAGTTAAAATTCTATTTTTTTGATAGTTGTGTTTTTATTCCTGGTAACATCAATTTTTCTCTATTGCAATATCACTACTGTCACAGTAGTGATTTTGTAACAAAATCACTATTTACTCAAAAGTGATTTCATAGACCTTGACAATAATATCATTTTTTAGAATAATAATTTCATTCACCCGAGCAACGATTTCACCCAAAACAATGATTTTATTCAAAACACTGATATCATTTACCTTGTATAGTGATTTCACATTCAACAATAGCAATTTTATCAACATAATAGTGATTTTGTGTTTTGTGTCTGGTAATAGCTATTTTATATGAGCAGTGATATTGTTGACTATAACAATGACATTGTTGCTTAGGCAGTGATATCATTGATTTGGCTAGCAATTTCATTGAAAATAATGATTTTGTTTTATAACAATGATATTGTTAAAATTGGTATAAATTTCATAAGTAAATAATGATATTGTGTTTTCTATCTGAACTAACCAAAAACAATGATATTATTGTCTGAAATTGTGATTTTGCAAGGAAATAATGATATTGAATGTGTAATAGCAGGAATATAATAGAGATCTAAAAATTTTAATGTTGTTTACTCAAACTCTTAAGTGCTTCAAAGTAGGCCCTTATAATTATGTTTTTATACATCGAGGGAGTAGATTAGAAGTTGTTTTGATTGTATTTAACCAAACACATAGTGTTTTGGTTCTTAATGTAAAACTTAGATGCTTAGGAAATTGTTTTGAAAAATTATGCTTTCAAAGTTACAACTTAAGACCAAGGGGTCAAAAGAACACCACTTAATCTTTCATTTGGTGCTTAAAATTGAACTCACTTGTCAAATGCTGTCTTTAATATTTCTTTAAACATAGAATTTGATTGGAAAAAAGAGGGATGTTGCATGTATGCTCTTCCATCTATTCCCTTTAGGGAACTTTTGAAATCAAAAGCGTCATCTTTATTGCAAACATACCTAGTCCAAGGCATAGAAAGAATATTATCTAAAGCACTCCCTAAAAACTTGAAATAGTTTGGGTGACCTTAAAATTACCCTAAATTATTTATATTAAGTCATTTATTTTTATGTGAACTTGGCTTATGGGGGGGACTTCATTACCTCTTGCAAGTTCTTTAGGGAAGATTTGACCTTGGGTTTCATCTTCCAGCATTGACTTCAACCACTCCTACTAGGATCAATGGTTTGAGTGGTTAAACCACCTTCTAGTGTTGGAGTTGCACATGGGACATATCTACACTTTGGATATTGCACTACACTAAGCAAGTGATAGATGTAGTGGTTGTAAAAAGGATAAGACCTTTTTGCAACAAGCCAAGTGCCATGGACACCCAATTACATAAGTTTTTTTTGCATCATGACATGAAAGTCATTATGTAATTGATCCATATCAAATGATCAAAAACTGATTAGTTTTAGTCAACCCCACTTTACCATACCCTTACTAGGATTTGGATGATTATACTTAATGTATTTTGGCTATTTTTGCTTGGTATGTTTTGAGACTAAAACTTGATTGTTTGTTTATAACCATGTAAAAAAAAATTGTTTATACACCACTCTTTTATTCAAAGAGGTGTTATTCTATCTGTTTTACACCACACTTGTGCCTTGAATTTTTTTGCTAAACTTGTTTGTGTGTGTGTCACTTGATTTGAGCTGGGTACCATTATGCTTATCAAGTTTAAACTTTCGAGTCTTTAAAACATAACATTGATCACATAATTTGAGCATGCTTATGCCATTAGGCTACTCAATTTTTTTCAAGACTTATTTATCATTATGTCAAAAACCATTTATATCAAAACTAGTAACATATGCCATTTGGACATTTTTATGCATCATTATGCTATCCAATCTTATCTATATTGTTTGGTCAAAACCTAGTTTTCAACATTGAGTTTTCAATTAACCTTATCAAATTTTGAATTCAAAAATTGATTGATTTATGTTTAAGCCTCAATTCATGGGGCTAATACACATATCCTTCTCTTTTGGGTTGCATACCTTCAGTTAATTGATTACCCAAATTTGAAAACTATTGATGGTTTGTTTGTTCAATGCCTATCCTCATCATTATTTATGCCTTTATTTAGGAGAACACAACCTTTCTCCTAGATATTTTTGCCTTATGACTTATGCCAAATGATCATGTTTATGTTTGATTTCATGTGCCAGGTCTATGCCAAAGTTGTTACAAACTTGTTAGATTAAATCAAATCAAATTATCCTTTATTTCAAGTCTAGATTTTGACATCGTATTTGGCCAAAAGTCCTAGCAGATCATGTTTTTTGACCCTAGCTTTTGAATCCATGTTTGGACAAAAGACCTAGCAACTCTTTTTCCCTTTCCTAGTTTAGACCTTGTTTGGAACACTTTGGTCTAGACCTTTGACATGCTAATTTTTATTCAGATGTTTGACCTTTCATGTGTATGACATTTGATATTAGACATTTAATGTTAAAATATTTATGCCAAGTTTTATGACAAACCATTTTGGAGATATAGCTCCACTTTCAAACCATTTTGGAGATACAACTCCACCCTTTTGACCAAGTTAGACCAAGTTTGAACCTTTTGTTCTTTGGACATAATTTTTTAGAGTTTGCAGAATGCTAAGCCTTTTGTTTTAGAGATTTAATCATTTATGCAAATATGTCTAGCTATAATTATGGTGGAGTCACGTAAAATCCAACTTATGATAGAATGGCTACACAAAATCCCACTAGAAACCCCTATAAAGATAGATTTTCTAAGGAATTTTATTATTATCCCTACAATACTCCATATGGGGAACAAAGTCAAGGAATAGCTTACAATCCAACTCAAAACCCCAATTGGGATGATATGGTTTACGATGAGGACTTGGATGCTTTGGCTTATGCGAGTAATTAGGCTCCACCACATCATACCATTTCTATTCTAGGACCACAATGCCACATTATTTCCATACCAAGACCTCATCCTTTGGTTTGTGTGAGAAATCATAATCCAAAACACCCCAAACTTATCCTTCTAAGACTTCATCCTTTAGATTGTACAAGCAATCAAGCTCCACAATGCCCCTTCATCATTTTAAGCCCTAGTCTTTTGGCTTGTGTGAGTAATCAAACTCCACACCACCTTGTCACTTCCATTTTATGACTTCATCCTTTGACTCATATGCAAAATCATGCTCTCTAATGCCCTACCATTATACAACCATAGGCCACTCCTTGTCTAATACGAATCCAATCACAACCTCAACCAACCTAATCATTCGAAGACCAAATTATGTTCCAAACTAGTATTTTCCAACTCATTGGAAACCAAGGCCAAAATAACCAACCAATATAAGATGTTTTTATTGAACCAAAAATTTATGATAAATCAACCTATGATGAATCACCTTTAAATCCTATATTAGTTATCGAGGAGTCTCACTCTAATGAGCTAGTCTTTCTTGAGTCACTTCTTAATGATTATAACTACTTTTGGGAAAATCATTACCTCGACCATATGCCTATTTTTCAAGAGCCTCCTATTTCCAAGATGATCTCTAAAGAATTATCTCTTGACATTTTTCCCATTATGGAGGAGCACCACTCTGACAAACTAGTTTTTGTGGAGTCTACCATGCCATCACATGTCATTACTTGTCCAATACCAAACATTCAATAAGACATAATTTTAATAGAGTACCCATTAAATGAAGAATCAAAGTTAGATTTAGGTTCTATTATTGAACCAACATCAGATTTAGCATCAAAATCAAAATCAACATTAGTCTCAACATTGGATTTAGAGTCCATTGAGTTAGAATCAAATTTAGATAAAGAATATGTTCATGACTATTACAATATTGGTTATGCATGCCTTGAAGATCAATTTGAATATATTTATGATACTTCTATAGTTTTTTAGGATGAGTACTTTAGCTTCAACATAATTTGTCCTAGTATCTTCTATGAGGATTGTGCAACCTCTCCCTATTCCATTACCATTCCACATGTCATTACCATCAACAAAATTAGCCATATTATTAACATTGCATCTCCCATAAGTGTCGATTACGATCGATAGAATCACACTTTATTGAACTACATCCATGGTGACATAGTAGTTGAAGAAGATCAAGGAGGCCAATACCAAATTCATGTAGCATAAGATCATACTCCTAGTGAAACCTTTTTGAAGGTGCTAGGGGACACATAGTTCAAACTCAACATTTTTTAGTGAAATGTTTTTAGAAGAGCTAGAAGAAAATAAAATTTAAAAGACAATTTTCATTATTAAAACCTTATCAGAGGTTCTATGGGACAATCAAGACAAATTCATTGGTGAAAACCTCTTTGAGGTACCAATAGTTGAGCACAAAAGTTATTCACTACTTGATGAAGAAAAAATCAAAGATTAAATCAAAATAGCTTCCTATCAATAGTCTAATCAGATGATAGATACTCTCAAGATCAAAAAACAAAAAAATATGGTGGTCCTATCAAGAGAACAAGTCTTCAGCCCTATCACAACCAAAGTTATGTTAAATCTAAAATCAATAACATTACGTGTGACTAAAAGTCTTGATCTTCATTTGTTTCCCCTCCATCATTCATTCCATTATCATCCACCATTAAATTTCACAAACAAACTTATCAACCATTATTTATCCCTATTCACCATCCATGGTCACACTTTCCTTTGCAAAGGCTAGAACCAAACATATGCCATACCATTTCACATTGCTATATCCTTTTACCATTGTCACATATCCAACCAATCACCTTATTACTTGGGGAAAACCCTATTAATATTTTAGCTAAATTAAAAAACCATCATTATCTTAAAACAATTCCATTCCATTTTACCATATCATTCCTAGCTATACCAAATCCTATTTTTAGTCATCCTACTCAATGCTATTTTGATCTTGGTTCCTTTAGTTCTTCTCACACTTTTCATGAGGGGATTCATATCAAGTTTTAAATATTATAAAAATATGTGTTTCAATGATAGTTTATGAAATTACTATGATAGTTGATCTGGTAAGTTATCTTTCATTTTCCATCCTATATCAAAGTTGGTTTATGCGAGCTTGATTATAACTGCCTATAGGCAAATCAATGTTTAACTCATCTTGCTAAAAATTACAACCACCTGTGGGAAAATTAGTATCATTGATCTATGCCATTACATCCTAGTTATAAATACCTATAGGAAAATGAGGGGCAACATTTATTTATCATGAATTACCACATCACCTTGCCATTATTGTTTTCATTTGACTAGACATTTGCTGGATTTAAGAACTTGTTGGGACCTAGTTGTTTTTCCCCCACCTTTTGTGTGGATGGAATTAATATGACTTGAGGTCATTTCAAGATTAAATAGGTCATTATTAATTCATGTTGAGGTCACCCTAGTCCCCCTATGCCACACTCTCACCATTTTGTGAGCAACCTAAGCCAGACTCTCAACATTTTGTGAGCAAGCTAAGCCATGCTCTCACCATTTTGTGAGAAACCTAAGGCAAATGATTTCACCATTTTTTGAGTAGGTATCTTGTCATTATATAATGAGTTGAGATACCTAAAAATTACAAAAACCTTTCAAATATTTCAAAATCCAAAAACATTTGTTCTATCTAAGATTAGTTATTTATCCTCGATCCACCCTACTGGGGCAAAGTCATTGTTAGGATGCTTTCATTTGATTTTGTTTTTAGTCTTTATATTTGTTTGTTTATTTTTTTATGTGATTTATATTTGTTTGTTTTTTGATTGCTTACCTATTTGTTTTCTTTCAGTACTGTTGCCTTGACTCAGTCTATATGTGTTCATTAGGTGATTCCTTGTGCATATTATTCTTGAGTCCATCCATATTCATACATGAATATTATCATCATGGTTTTTATCATTAGTGATTTTTTTGAGTTTTTATTGGATCGAGAATCAGTCCTTATGCATATTTTAGCCAAGTCTTCATGGTGTTCTATCATGATGCCTACCATGATATGCTATAGGAAAAATTAGCTTCATGAAGGTCTACAATCAATGGAGCAAAATAAGTTTCTCCTTGGGACCTTGGAAAAATTATCCCATCCCAACCTTGATCAAATAAACCCATTGACCATTCTAGTTGTATTATTTATAATAAGGATGAGCATCTCCTCATTGGTAGATACAACTAACTCTTTTATATAAATCAATATTATTCTTCTATTCATCTCTTTTATCACCTTTTTACCACTCATATTTAATCTATATTATAGGTTATACCCTTGAGTTATGCTTGCTAATCAACCCTAACTAGGGCACCATCATCTTTATCCAATCTAGATCCTCTTAATGTTTCTAACCACCTATGGAAAAATCATTATTTTTGACTTTTTTTTTATGATTATAGCCACCTTTGGGAAAATCAATAATCAATGCATGTAAGCATTTTCTAATTTTAGATTAATCTCATGCATGGGTTAATTTCAATTTTCTTCTTGCTTCTTTTTGAGGGATCACCCATCCACATATGTGATGGCTACTCCCTCGAGGGGGAATCATCTTAGGCTTCCCAAAAACCATTTGGATATTTTTCTTCAGTCATCATCTTCTTTTGTCATACAAGCCTTTTCTCATTATTTGAGAAGACATTATTGTGCCTATAGTTTTCAACATCTTCCCAAATAGGGGCAAACTAAAGACACGTAAATCTGGCCACCAATGACCATCAATTAAGGTTTTGACTAATTTCTACCAAAATGCACAATTTAGCCTAAAAACACTAAAACACAGTAAAAGATTTGAAACTAACATATTTAAGTTCTAATTTTGGCCAGGATATCATTAAATGGGGTGATTCATTTTATGGGCTAACTAAATTTGATCAGATTATTTTGAGTCAAAATGCTAATTTTGCACCTAGGTGCTCTAGATTGCTATTTTCTATAAAATCTCTTGCACGAGACATGTGACTTTGTTATTTGGTGTTGACAACATCTTAAATGGGATAATAGATCTAATGAATCTGACATCACATCCTAATTCTAATCTAGTTAAATTTTAGATCAATAATAAGACATTTTGACCAATTTAAGTAATTTGTGTACAAAGAGTCAACGTTTGCATCAAAGTACTTAATCATGCTTAAGAGATAATTAAACCAAATCATGAGCCTAATTAATAATTCTATGGTACCTATTTAATACTTTCTTTTTTGAAATGAATATTGAATATCTGCATCATTAGGTGACATCATTTATTGGGAAGACTTCCTTAGGCCATAAATGCATAAAATATCAAGGTTAACCCCTCCCATGCCTCATTAAGACCCTCCATGCCTATTAATTACCCCTCTATCTAAAATATTTATGAGCCTATTTATGAATTTTGATTACATAATTGAATTAATCCTTAGCCACATAACTCCATCTTGAGATGGATGATTCAAGTTGATTCTAGCCATTTTTGAAAATCTATTAATAAGAGGACTTGCCTATTGAATTGGGAGCTCTAATATGCCAAAGTTATAATGCTAAATTGATTCCGAAGATTCATGTAAATTAGTGTTATAATGCCCAAATATTGAGCTAAGCCAAACATGGTGCCAAGGAGAGATGGAGGTAGCCACACTCCATTGATGCATACAACATGAGTACAAAGCTGAGCAAACTACTTCAACAAGATATTTGGAGCATCAAAGGAAGGTGCAATAAGTTTTTTTTTTAATTTTATTTATTCTTTCTATTCTAGTTTTATTAACTAAGCTCCCATAGTAACTAGGCCTGGATATGTTATGCTAGTGTGTTTATTTCATTTTGATTTCATTTTGGGACTAACATGATACTAACCATAATTTATTGAGTCAAATTCCTATTTAAAAACTAGGACTAGGTATAATTATCGGAAAGAAGGGTAAGGGTCTTAATCATGCCTTTCCATGCATTGGTTTTAGGCCTGGTCATTTGGAATCACATGGGAAGGAGCTATCATCATCTACAGTCCAAAAAAATCCTCTTTCATGCACCTTGCACACTAGGCATCAAAATTAGTTTTATTTTATCATGAAAATCCATGATAGGGAGTGTATTACAAGTTTCAAGACCCTCCAGGCACTTAGAAGCATTAGACACACCTTAAAATCACCCCACTTGATTTTTTCACCCTTCTCACTAGCTTGTCTAATATGCCAGTTTTGATTGGCTAAGATGAGAGCTATTATTTGGAAAATTATAAGTTTTTTAAAATACTTATATGGCCATAGGGATTTATTAAAATTCCTAATATTCCCCCATACTTTATTTCATCTCTTGAAACCTACTGTAGCCTGCACAACACATAAAATAATCAAGAAAACCCTGTTTGTACCATGTTCATACATATTCCATATAATAATTTTTCATGTTATGGAGCATAAATAAGTATTATAAAAATTCAAACTAACATTATAGACAAAATATTTCATTTTGGTGCATTATCTCTCTCATTTCCTCAAACTAGTCTTGATTGAGGGTTTACAAGGGTTTTAGGTTTGTTTTCACTCTTACACATTGTTCATAAAAACTTAACATTGAAGTTTCCAACCAATTATATAATAAGGTTTTTTAATACCATATATAACACATACAAAATTATTATACCTCCATGAAAATCCTAATGAAATATGTAAGCTTCCAAACTTCTCTTATCAAACTTGTTTTCACATTTTGCACATGTTTGAGTTATTTTTTGGGCCAAAATTGAATTTATTTTTGGTTATTATACAATATGAAATATTTGACATACATATAATGAACCTATAATCATTATTCAATATTATATGAATCATATATCATGTTAGAAGTGAAAATGGCCTCTTATTTGGACTCTAGGCTTCATCATTCCTAGTTAGCTTGACTGCACCTTATAGCTCAAAATGGCATTTTGATGGTTGCCATTGAATAATAATATCTCAAAAAATCTATTGTGACCCCATAAAAATTAATCTATAGGTTATAATTAAAACTCTATAATATAAATAAAAATGGTTCTTCATTTGGTTCTTAGGCCTTAATTCTGCCTACTAGGCCTGATTGCAAACCTGATGAACTAGGACACATTGTTAATATTCACTCCTTATTACTTGGTTTTTTGTGTCTTAATAGATGTTATATAACTTATAAATCCATATTTAAATGTCCAACCATCTCCTTATCCATACATTACCATCCTTTTCCAAAATTGTTAGGGTTTGCATTAAACGGGAGTGCCCTTTGTCTAAGACAAAACAAAGGGAACTCCCCTATTTCCTCAGATAAAGGTGGATGATAAAATGGATTATATAAGTTTTATAAACATACTAAATAAAAAATCATCCCTCTATTAGGTCAAAATACCCTTTAAACTCTTCAAAACCCAAAATAGATTATTAGTCAAAGATTGTGTAGAGGGTTTCCTTATATGAACTATGTTTTATTTGTTTAGAGATCTTGTTGGATTGATTTCCATTGAATATAGATTATGTAGGTCATAATTGTCCCAAATAATTATTTAATAGGTTTTATTTATCATTCCAACCCCTTCGTACTTCTTATACCATTCTCTCTATCTGGACTGTATGTAAGATTTCTTGAGTGGACTATATGATGAATGGTCAGGGTTGTTATTTTGCTTGATTTACATGATATGAGGACCTATTTAGGTCATGTATATCATGATTAGTGTGTCTTAGGTCTTCTCATCACTTCAAATTTGCACATATCCTTTTACACAACTTGAACTCTCAAGATTGTTTATGCAAACTTTGATATTGTCCTGCTCAGGGTACCACTCCTGAAGGTGCACTTTTGTATAAATTAGGATTTTAAAAAAATGTTTATGTTATAATAACACCCTCCAAGATCATTTACCTATGATTTAAACTTTTTCAATCACCCTACTTGGATGTATCATTACTTTGGAGATTGAAATGCTCATAAGATCAATCATAGGTAATTGACTATATTGAAGCCTTTAAATCCTAGTTGTAGGTGTAAATCAATTATTTAGGGATACCTAAATTGATATAAGGTTATGTTGAAACCTTAAATGACATTTAACCATTCATTTAATCACCCATGGCATGTATTTCTATGTTAAATCCCTAGAATAATCACCATTTGGGCACTACCTTTCTTTTAATTTCTTAATTTAGAAGCAAGTAATAAACTAGTAAGAGGGGTCTATAAAGGATTACTTGATAAAAGTGCATGCATAATCTAGAAAATGATGTGAACTCCTCTTTGGCTTGGAAGGAATAACTTGCAGATAAGAAAGACACTAGAAAAGGGGTTATTATCAAGATAGTTGAGTGGACTACCTAGTGTGAGCTATATCCAAGAAGTGTACGCCTGCTAGGAGGCTATCAAGGCACTATTTATTATATTTTTGTTGATGTAGATGAAAAAAATGAATACTTGCATTCAATAACATGAAAGTACATTCATGAAATAAGAATAAGGTAAATGCTTGTTAAAAAAATGACTAAATGTAGTAAAAGTGGGTCAATACCTATGCTAAAATAGTTGGGGTCAGGTTCAAAAAATTAGATGAGTTTTTATGAATAGGCAAGAACACAAAAAGAAAGGTTTGGTTGAGGTAGAGGGACTAAAAATAAATTGCTATTATTTTTGTCATAGTGATCATCGACTATTGGGTGAATCATCAACAGTTGACCTGACCATCGATGGTTAGGTAATCATCGATGGTTGAGGTGACCATTGGTGGTTACCTATGTGTTTTTATACATGATCAAAAAGGGAATTATAAATTGGATATATATATTTATATATATAATTATTTATGTAGGGTTTTAAATATAAGTCTAGTTATAAGTGGGAAGTTGGGAGATAATTTTGATCAGGTTAGGAGGGTTAGAAATGAAATTAGAATAAATAAATAAGTACAAAGTTACCTGTAGCTTGATAGATTGCTAATGGTGGAAGTTTGGAGCAATTTGGCTAGAGTGATAGTGCTTGGGACTTAATAAAAACTCAAATATAAGTTTGGATCCCCATTTTTTCTATTTGATTATTTAAATAAGGCTAGATACTCGTGCAAAAATATTTAATATCCTAGATGTAGATTTGTGGATTTCTCAATCTTTTTCACTTCCTACTTCTCTCCTTTTATAGGATGAAGTTACTAATTATGTAGGAGTAATTTTATAATTATATATGAGGATAAAGTTTCAATTTGTGATGATTTAAAGCTTATTATCTTCATAAAAGGGAAGTTGCTAAATTTTGTCATTCTTATCTTGTACATAACTAGAAGTGGATTTAAAATAGGTTGATGACTTGACCACATCGATAGTTAGACTGACTGTTAGTGGTCAAGTGTCTAAGGTAATTTTATCAAGAAATGGGAGTTTTAAAAAGGTAAAGTTAAAGGTGTTGAGTTAGTGTTTTTATAGGTTTAAGTTAGCAAATGTGTTTAGTTAACTAGGTGATCAATTAGACTCAAGGTTGGATGAGGGTCAAGATGCTTTGACATCTAAAAATATTGTGTGTAATTTTTGAGTGTCTATATTTTTCCCCTTTTTATTATGCAACTTTGATTAAAATAATAATAATAATGATAACAAATGTATTACTGGTCATGGTCTGATTGCCTTGAGCATGGGAGGAGGTGTCCCCCTCAAACAGGGAGTCGATGAGGTGAAACCAAAATCAAGTCAGGGTTTGATAAATGATAAATGATGAGTCGTTAAGTGAGTAACATAAAAGGGTTGGAAATTTTAAATTAAAATATGTGCACAAAATATAATGAAGTGTGATAGTCAAGATCATGCAAAGATAAAAGTTTCCAATGTTGGTAAAAGTAAGGTTAGTTCTAGAGAAATATATGATAGGGGAAACCGATCCATAATGTTGGTCATAGTTGATCGAGTCATTTATATCAAGTATAATAGATAGGGTTGGTGTTTATAATAGGTATCTAGGGTAGGAAGTGTGCCCTTGAAAAACACAAATGGTCAAGTCACACACAAGGTGGTGCAAAGTGCAAAATTTTAACATGGTAAGGTTGGTCGATGCAAACAAAATGACCAATGCAAGGTCATTGCAAAATATGTGAATAGTTTAGGTCAAAATGGCCAATGTCGAGGTGGACATGGTCAAATGGGTTACTAGAGAAGGGTACACTCTAAGAGTGTAAGGTCTGGTTGAGGTAGGGATTAGGTGATCTCCCAAAAGTTCAAAACCAAGGTGGGGTGCTTTTTTAAATTTTTTTTGAAAAGGGTGGGGGATATTGATCATTGATGGTCAAGAAATTTCCCCATGGTTGACCATTGATGGTCAAGATAAACCCTAAATAACTAGAAGATAAAAAGTAAAAATGTAAAATCATTGTCACCATTTGATAATTAATGAGTTGTGCTCTAGTGTTTTGTGCTTTAGCATTTTGTGTTTTTGTGTTTTTTGAGGTAGAGTTGATTGAGTGGTTGATTGTGTGATTGAGGGTGGATGAGGGCATGACTAAGTGGTAGGATGAGGGCTTCAACCATGGTAGAAATCATAGAATGAGTAGGTATCATTTTTAAAATTGATAGTATAGGTAAATTTATGGATGTGGAGTTGGATTGAGTAGGTTGAAGTGGGGTAGATAGGGTTTGTTAAAATGTCCTTGGGCCATGATACCCTATTAGTCATTTGATGAAATTAGGCAAATTAGTGGGGTAAATGTGGATGTGAAGAGTTTGTGGGGTTTGTAATGGACTGTAGAATAGGGTTAAGAAGTGTAATGTTGTATGTTAAGAAGTGTAGTCTTGTTAATTGAGGTTTGCAGTGAAGGCATTAGGTGGGAAAGGGTGGAGGTTTATACCATTGATGGTCATGAAGTGACTGTCGATGGTTTGAATTGACTGTTAATGGTTAATCGTAGGGGTAAAAAGGCTTCTAAGGGACTGATGATGGTTTAATGAACCATGGATGGTCAAAGGGTAGGGGGAGTAAGTAGTAAATAAAATTGATAAAAAAGAGTATAATGTGGTTAAAGGTCTTTAAGGTTCTGAAAGTTTGTAAATTTGTTAAATGTTAAAGCTTTTTAAAGGGTTGGTTAAAGCTTGGAAGGTTATTAAAGTAAGTTTAATGGTTTTAAGGGGTGGTAAGGTGTTTAGGGTTTTGAGTGATTTGTAAAGTTGTGTTGAAATGGGTTTAAGAGATTTTGAAAGGCTTTTATGCAAAGTGTTTGAAAGGTGAAAGTTTGGAATAATGTTTTTGTGTGGATGTAGATGAAGTTTGTAAAAATTTGTTAAATTTTGAAAAGTTTTGTTGAGGTGTGGGTAGAAGTGGTTTTGAAAGTGTTGAATAGTTGTGTTAAGTGGTGTAAAAGGTCAAATGTAGGTGTGATAGGATGAAAGTTTTGGGTAAAAATGGTCATCACATATAGGTAGGTAAGAGAAATGTCAGGTATGTAAAATAGTGTGTTAAGGTTGGTGTCAAATAGTAGTAGCAAAATTTATGTGAAAGAGGGCAGTTGTTTATGATAGAAGGAGTTGGCTGGGAAGATGATGGTAAAATTAGGATGGATAAAGGTAGAGGTTGGTTTGAATGTTATAATTAAGATGGTAGATGTGATGGGTTAGATTGGAATAGGTTGAAAAAGATAGGTGTAGATTGGTAGTTAGCTTTATATAGAAAACTAAGTATGCATGCTACTTTTGTTGTTTTTATAGGCCCATAACCAGATTTAGATGAAGGACCAAATCCCTAAGATATTCATAAAAGTCTATGATGAGATGATAGATGATGAATGGAGACATATGGAGGAGTTTGGCCTAGGGACCATGAGACATTACCAACACCTATCATGGGATATAGTTATGGTTATGGCCCTCATCGAGAGATAGGACCCAACCATGAACACATTTTTGGTACCAATATGAAAGATGACTATCCTCCTAGAGGATATTTAATGAATTATATAGATACCCATTCAAGGGGACCAAATTTATCAAATAGAGAGTGAGGATAAATAATACCACATGGACCTTATCTATGGAGAGGATTAGGTCTAGGTCAGGTATCATGCAGGTGGTGTTTTCTATGGGCCACTATACTAGAGGGCCCTTGGAGACAAATGTTTATTAACCATGATGATGATGGGGATGTCCTAATTTGCGTTACTAGATTTGAGTAGTGACTGATTCCCTTATCTGATTTTGGGAGTACTAGTGGAGATGTTATTGGGGAGGACTATGTTTGGTTGGGCCCCTATGTTATTAGTGAAGATCTACAAGGAGCTCTAGGCCTTTTGAGCACATAGGCAATACAAGATTAATATGGGCTTTATGCTCCATTATTGGGCATATGAACACATACAAGTTTTGAGACCTTTGGGACTACCATGGGATGGTTATACTCTAATAGACTATAAAATGTGTTTTATGAGGTGGAGAGGAGATTATACATTGACTGGGGTTGGTGGTAGTGTGAGGGACATTGATTGGTTTTGAGATGACTTGAAGGGATTGGTGGTAGTGTGAGGGACATTGATTCATTTTGAGATGACTTGAAGGGATTGGTGGTAGTGTGAGGGACATTGATTGGTTTTGAGATGACTTGAAGGGATTGGTGGTAGGTGATGTAGTGTGGAGGTTGTATGTGAGCTAGCTGAGATGGGTAGGGTATAGCTATCACACATTATCACTATAGAGTTGACACTAGATATATGAAAGGTAGGATGGCAAGATTGAGCTTATCCCATTTGATCAAGCGCAAAGGAAATTTGGCTTAGTGTAAGGCATCCCACTAGATTTTATAAGATAGAGGAGGGAGGATGTAGAGTTCTTACTCTTAGAGCCATATCCATAGGATGTTATGTTATAGCATGAGGAGCTACTAGCAAGAACCACCATACATGATGCTAGTATTGTAGATGGCTATGTAATGTGGTATCGAGCCTATTATGTAGTAGCCAATTTTTGATGGGGTAATGGGGGTTAATAGCCCATAGATGTGGATCATGCTAGGGTATTGGTAGAGGATGGATAGGTGACAACAACATTGGTAGTAACACAAGCCCACATTATAGGGTTACAAGGATTGGTGGTCATTTTACAAGGTTAGATTATCACCTTATAGGGTTAGGTGGTGATGTTGACTAGAGAATGAGATTAGGTGAGGATCTCCCTTAGGTTAGTGACTTAGGAGAGAGATTCACTGAGGTAGAGGGTAGGATGATTGGCAACACTAGTAGGGGAACTGATAGGTTTACATGATACAATTTTTATGACATGTTACTTAGCCACTATGGAGGAGTTGAGATATTATGAGGCAATAGTTTTGGCACAACTACCACTAAAGACGAGGTATGGAGAGTATAGGGATAGCTTGGTAGGTGGTCTATCTATAAATACTCTAGGATAATGGTCCTATATAATGGGTCAAGCAAGGAGATCAGGGGTCCACCACCAGATGGTAGTGTAGGTGCAGGTGGTAGTGGTACCCCAGGGGCTTAATATGTTAGATTATAGGATGTATATGGTTTTGATTTTGATACTAGCCTATGTGTTGATGATGTGAGATGTATTTATGAGAGAGAGAGATTTATACATGATTTTTTATTTGATGGACATGATGTATACTCATTGACATGTATTACCATTATTATGATGTGTATGATGATTATGTTGTATGATGTTCATGATGATATAGATGGTGATTATGTTTATGATGTTCATGATGTGATTATGGTTATGGATTATGTTTGATGCTCATGATATTTATGGTTCATTATGATGTATGTTTATGATGAAATGATAGGTTGATCATGCCCCATGCTTTATGAGATGATATGTGGACTCATAGCTTTAGGCATGTGATGTTGAGGATCATGGATGATTTTATTATGTTATATGATGATGTGATCTTGATGATAATGGATGATTTTATTATGTTATATGATGATGTGATGTTGTGATGAGATGTTTGAGCTTATGATGAATATTTTAGGTTTATACATTTTGGATGATATGTTAGTACATGGATATGTTTTTGGACATATGATTAATGATTTTACTTATGGTTTGTTTAATGATGTTTGCTTATATGATGATGTGGTTCATGGAGAGGATTTGGATATGTGATAGGTGATTTGTTCATGTTTGTTTGGGATTTTATGTGTGGATGCTTTGAATTATTATTATGTTTATGAGAAGTAGCAATATGGCATGGTCTATGGTGTTTAATGATATGATGTGGTTTATGCTATTTATGTTATGATAAATAATTATTGTCTTGATGATAATGATGTGACAATGGGATTGTTGATGTTTTATGGTTTTGATGTGTTGTTCATGGATAAGGTATGGTTAATGGATATGGTTTATAAGGCTATGATGCGTATGGATTATTTGATAAGAATGATGTTTTGAATGTTTTGATAAGACATGTGATATTGGGAGATAATGAAAACAATGAAAACACATAAAGTAGGTTTATATAAAACAATAAATGTGGAAAAGAGAGAACAATAATGAGACATATGTCCACATAAACTAATGAACAAAGGGTAAGAAAAAGGCAAGATGTGTTCATTGGTAGGGGCCTAACAAAACTAAAGCTGGCTTGAATTAATGAAAATAAGCCTTTTGAATGCTTCGCATGAGGGTGCTTTGATTGGAAAATAAGGTATCTTGATTACTTTGTGTCAAGTGAGCTCATAGTCCTTTTATTTTAGAGAGAATATGAAGGGAAAGTAGGTGATAGGTATATGGTTGAATGAGAAATGGGTAATATGGTAACTTGATGTGGGTTAGTTTTTCCTTTCTATAGGTGACCAAAGAAATGCAATAGACAAGTCCATGTCTTAATATAAGGTGTAGATTGATCAATGAAAGAAGTTTACAAATGCCATATATAAAAGCTGATTACAACTTACTTGCTTTGATTTGGACATAGGGTTGGTTGTTCTTTTGTTGTTTTGATAGGTTTATGAAGCTAATCTATGTGAGAAGCTTCATATAATTATTTTTGACAAACTTAACTTAGCCATTCTTCAAGGGAGTGGTCTAAAGTTGGATTTTTATAGCTATCCTTCAAGGGAGTAGTCTATCTTTAAGCAATTTAGTTGTTGGGCAACTATCCTTCAAGGGAGTAGTCTATCTTTAAGCAATTTAGTTGTTGGGCAACTATCCTTCAAGGGAGCAGTTTGTAATGCTAGAGATATGGACCCAAGTGATATTTTGGTATCCCAATTTGATTTTTAATGTTAGGTTTAGATATGGACAAGTATATTTAGGCTTAGAGGTCTACTTTATGAAGGCAAGTCTTTTAGCACAACAGGTTAATGATAGATGAGGGAAAGTTGTTTAAGAGACAACTGATCATGGGATTCCATCTGATGAGAGATGAAAAGTATTCATGAGAATCATGTCATGGGTAGAGCCATGGTATCCATTCTTAATATTAGGCTATAACTATGATAGATAATCACATGGTACTATGCTCTAATCAATTTTCCTCAAAGGGAGAGGGATAGGTGAATGTGTAAGGAAAGTGAAAATATCGTAAACTAAGGGATGAGCTTAAGTTAGACACAAAGGTGAAGGTGATCCTACTTTAAGAATAGAAAGGATGTAGATACAAAGCATTGAGAGGCTCAAGTTTTGGTTTTCCTTTGAGAGAAGATAAATGATAAGATCCTGATCCATACTTATGGGTTATGATGTAGGGTCCAAACCAATTGAAAACAAACTTGCCTCTTTTGCTTTTCTCCATATTAGTTAAATGCTATTTTTCTTTAAGATGAGGTCTTTGATATTTAATTCTCACTCTTTTAGGTGTTTTTTGTATGCATGCTTTATTAATTAATGATAGACATGAATATATTTAAGTGCTACAAGGTAATGTTCATCAAGGAGTTCAATATGAGCACGATGTTCTTAACGATATTAACTCTCAAAAAGGATTTCATGCAAGGATATGTGAAGAGAGGGAATCTAGAATTCAAAAGGCAAGATTGCCTCTACTCTAAATATAAGAGAGAAATGGGTAGCACCTATAGAGGTTCAAATGCTAGTGTGATAGAAACATAAATTGAAAGGGACATGAAAGTGTTAATCTTGACCTGAAGCACTTACTACTTTGGTTAACATTTTGGGGAGGGTTTTGTTAGAGGCTTCCACCTATCCATTTGATTAGGGATGATAGGGCAAGGAAAAGCTCAATTTGATGACAAACTCATCACAAATATCTTGGACTTTCATTTTTTTAAAGGATTTTCCATTATCAGTGATGATCTTATGAGGAACACCAAAGTGATAGATGATATGCTGATTGATGAAGTCAATAATATTTTTAGCTTTGGTGGAGATAAGAGGGATAGATTCCACCCACTTGGTGAAATATTCATTAGTATTAATGATGGATTGGTGTCATTATGAATAATGAGGATTGATTTCCCCTGTAAGGTCAAAACCCCATTGTGAGAAGAGCTAATGTCTTTGGATACTCAAAGGTTATGGCCAGGTGTGTGATGTAAGTTAGTATGCTGTTGAAATTTAACAAAATTATTCACATAATCAAAACAATCTTGATTGAGGGTGGGATGATAGTAACCAAGGTGAAGGATACATTTAGCGATAACTAGGCCACTAAAGTGTCCCCTATAGATTCTATCATGTGTTTCCTTGATAGTGTGGGAAGCTTCATGACTATGTAGACAATAGAGAAGGAGGCTGTCGAAGCCATGCTTATAAAGGATTCCCCCTAGTATGGTGTAATGAGAGGTACTCTGAACAAAATCTCTTTTATCATTCTTTGAAAGTTGGGAGGAATAATTCTAAAGTTAAGATAATTAAAATTTTAGTTGTACCAAATGTTGGAAGGAGATACTTGTACACTATAAATGGTAGGAAGCTTAGAACTGATATATGAGGGTGTGATAAAATTATGGATGGTGAAAAATAGTTTAGATAAAATATGTTAAGATGAAATTTGGGAATCAAGGGAAGCCACCGTATATACAAACTTATTGGTAGATTGAAGAACTAACTAGATAAGATAATGATTGAATGATGTTAAGAGTATGTCGATGAGTTTTTTATACTTTAATAGGACATCATGTTTACATTGATAAGATCCATTGACCTAGTTGATGACTAGTTGGGAGTCATTAAAGACACTGATGGTTTTAGCTCCCAAGGCTAGAGTAGTTTGGAGACCTATGACTATGGCTTCATACTCAGCCATGTTGTTGGTATACTCGAAGTCAAGTTTAAAGGAAATGGGAAGAGGTTTACCATTAAGGGGAATGAGAATAACTCTGGCACCTCCACCATGTTGACATTTGGAGGCATAGAAAAATATGGTCATTTGGTAGGTGGGTTCCTCCTGAGAAAGAGTAATAATGGACTCATTTGGGAATGCCAATAGAAGTGGTTGATTGTCTAGCAGAGGAGATTCAACCAATTAGTCAGTGATGACTTGCCTTTTAATGGAATTTTAATAAAAAACTCAACATTAAACTTAGCTAAGAGCATGAGCCATTTGCCAAACACTGGTTTTGGTATGGTTTAGAGTGCATGTACTTGAGTGGGTCAATGTTAGTGATGACATAGGTTTTATGATTAAGAAGGTAGTGATGGAGTTTGGATGCCACAAAGACTAAGGCTTGGAAAAGTTTCTCAAGATGAATATAGTGAGTCTCATATTCTATAAGGTTTCAACTAATGTAGTAGACAAATTTTTCTTTATTCTATTCATCATAATGAGCGAGCATTGACCCTAAGAAATGGTCCATGGTGGATATGTAAAGGTAGAAGGGTTGGTATTCCCTACGAGGGATGAGGATAGGTGGAGAAAGAAGGTACTCCTTGATTGAATCAAAGGCTTTTTGGCAGTCCTTGGTCCATTTAAAAGAGGTGTCTTTCTTGAGGAGATGGTGAAAGGGTTGACATCTATCTAATTACTGGGAGATGAAGTAATGAATGGATTGGAGCTTACCCTACAGGCTGTGAAGTTGCTTAAGGTTAGTCGAAGGCATCTCCAAGATTGCTCTAGCTTTGGTGGGGTTTATTTTGATTCTTTGAAGAGAGATGATAAAGCCAAGAAGCTTTCTTGATAATACCCAAAAAATACATTTTTTGAGGTTAATCCTGACATGATAATGGATTAATTGGTCGAAGATGATCATGAGAATGGCTAGGTAATCTTTTCAATGTTTTGGATTTCCTAAGGAGATCACCCACATGGCCCTCTATAATTTTATGTATAAGATCATGAAAAATTTAGGTCATGACACACTGATATGTTGCTCCTATGTTCTTCAGACCAAAAATCATGACCTTGTAATATAAGGTTCCCCATGGGGTGATAAAGGAAGTTTTATGTTGACCTTTGGGGGCAATCAACATCTGATTATATCAAGAAACCTTTTATGAGAAAAAATTTCATGGCCAACTATAAGATCAAAAAGTTAGTTGATGTTTGACAAAGGAAAGTCATCCTTTGGGCAAGTGAGGTTGAGGTCACGAAAGATGATCTAGAGGCAAAGTAACCCTATGGGATTGGTGATGGGAATGATGTTAGAAACCCATTATGGATAGTCAATGAGCGGAATGAAGTCGATGGATAAGAGGTGCTAAAGTTATTTGACAAGAAGGGCTATGTGAGGATGCATCCTTTGAAGCTTCTGCCAATCAACTTAACCTCAGGATGGGTGACATGTTGTGGAGGGTAATAAAAGGGTCAATTCTGGGCATATCTTGATAGGACCAAGCAAACACTATGTTACGATCATGAAGGAAAGAAGGCTAATATTTTTGCTCCATGGAATTTAAGGATTGGCTTATTTTGATGATATAGGGGTTATCGTGAGTACCTAAGTTGGCATGGATAATGGATTTATTTATCATGGTTTTGTTTTTATGAGGAAGGGATTTATGAATAGGAGAATCCCCTACATTGAGGTGTGCGAGAATAAAAGCATCATCCTAACATTAGATGGTGTTGATGGTAGGAAAACCTCTCTCTATCATTTTAGGATGGATGAGAGGAAGGGATTTAGTTTTGATATCCTTGTGATAGGTTAGGGGGACCAAACTAATGGTATTGATTAAAAAAATTTAGATGGGATGATATTAAAGTCTTCAAATTTTGAGGGAGATGGGTTTGGTGAAGATGGAAAATCCTCATCGATGGTGGTGATGGGTTTTGGTGAGGTGGGTTCTTCTGGTCGTATGAACCTAAGGCCAAATAACTTATGAGGTTTTTGAGTTTTGATTATGGGTAGCTAATGAGGTTCCTATTCATAAAGGCCAAGGCCAAACCCATTCAAATTAGACCTATAAATGTAAGCTTTGGTAAAGGCTAGTTTGTTGAGATAAGAGAAGTTAGAGGTGAATGTTCAAATGGATGAGATAGTGGTGGGAACGAAAAGTAGCTGATCAAGTCCCCCATAGATGAATTTTGTTTGATTGTTGGGGAGCCCAAAAGGGATGATGGTTTTGATGTTGGGATCATGGGAAGGGTCATGTTTGAGGTTCCCATATTATTATGGAGTAGGGAAAAGCATTCAAGGTTTAAAGGTGATATTACCCAAGTGAGAGATGTTGGAACATGGGTTCCAAGGGGTCCTCTATGGGAATCTAATAAGACGGGATAGATGGACTAGTTGAAGATTCATCACTGTTGTGGGTGAGAGTGTTATGGGGTTTTGTTGGCAGTGAGACGGTGTTGTTTATAGTTGATGGTGAGGTGGATGATGGAGAAATAAGAACATCATTAGGATGATATGTAATATTTAAAGAGGCAAAATGACTATGATTAGATTTGATGGTAACAACTTGACCTTCATGCTCAAATTTGACACATCAATATAAGGTAGAAGGGACACAACTCATGACATGAAGCTAAGGGCATCTAAGTAACACATTATACTAGATCTCACCCTCTATAATGTAAAATTGTTTAGGAATGATATGAGGTCCCAAGTGGAAATGGAGGACAACTATCACCAAGGTAGTGGCCATGGTATCATTGAAGGAGTGAAGGACCATTGCACTTTCTGACATGATGTTATTAGCTAGCTAAATTTGGTTATAAGCATAGGAGATAATGTTGATGCTAGCTCCTCCATCAATTATCACCTTTTGATGTAGGTTTGATTGATGTATGTAGGGATGAAAAGGGGAGGATTGGGATCCTTAGTATGAACATGAGGTATTTTAGAATATTAAAATATGATGAAGGTATAAAGTTGGAGGGCTCTAATAAAGGGTACAAGAGGTTGAGGGTCATCTGGTTGAACCTCTATAGATTGCATATCCTCTATCAATGCTTAAAGATGGTGAGGTGAGGTGTGGATTAGTTCATAAAGGCTCATTTTCATAGGTGTCTGGTGAAGTTGTTTCAAGACTATTTGCTAGATGGATGTAGAAGGGTTGAAGGGAGAGGCTCCCAAAATAGACACCTTAGGTTTTAGTGGTTGTGAAGGTGAAGGTGTAGGTGTTTGGTTAGAAGGTTCAAGGGTTGAAGGGTATGTCTAAGGAATGGAAACTTTGGATTTCACCTTGTCTTTTAGTTAGGCCATGGATCAAGTAACCATATGAATAGTGTGGATGGGGGGATTTACCAGGTTTGATGGTTACTTTAGTTTCTCTTCCTCAGTCTTGTGTAAGAGTGGGGGACTAGGTAAATGTTAGGTAGGTTAGTTGGGTAGTTGATTTGGTAATGTGGGTAAAATAAGTTCATCTAATAATAGATCATCCTCATCATATAGGCTATGAATAAGTGATTGGAGAGATTTTTAGTTCTCTGTGTCATGTCTCAGTTCCCTATGGTATGCACATGTCAAGTTATCATTGAACCAGGAGGGTTTGATATTGGAAGGGTAGAATGGTTTGATAGGTGGTAAGCTAATGGAAGAATTTTTAAACAACCTTTGTAGGATAGTTGAGTAATATTAATTCAAAGGTGTTGGAGGTGATGGGTTTATAGTTTTAGGGATGGGAGCCCTATTAGAAGAATTTTTCACCTTAAAAGTTATAGGTGGTGGAATGGTTTTAGTTGGTGGTTGGGATTACTTAGTTATGGTTGGATTCAGGGTAAATGATTTGAGACTGGAAGATTTAGATGATGAGGGGTTGGATATAGGAGGGAAAGTGGAGGTATATGGGTTAGCTAAGAATGATGGAGAACTAGATGGTGTAGGTGTAAGTAGAGAAAAGGGGTATGGTTTACTAGAGGAAGAATAGGTAGTTGAGATGGTAGAAGGATGGGGTCCTAGGATAGAAGTAGGTGGAAAGGAGGTGGTATGGATCTAGTTTGAGGTAGAGGTTTGGGTAACTCTACCTTCTTAATTAGTTTGTCTAGGGGTTTCTTTGGGGGACTAGATGGGATTAGGTCCAACTTCAAAGAAGGGTGAATACGACTAGGTGTAGGAAGAATTACTAGATTCTTGATAGGTTTGGTAAGAGAAGCATAAAGTGATTTAGCAATATTAAGTGGAGGTGGTTGGGATGGTTCACTTATTGTTTTGGAAGAAGAGGTATTTTATAGAGTGGTAATAATGGGTTTAAGGGTGGATTCAAGTGAGGTTAAGGATTCAAATTTGTTTTGGTAAGGGAGCCCAAGATGATGCCAAAAGGTGGCTCTATCAAAGTTGGGTTGAGAAGTGAAATCTAGACTTTGGATTAGTCTATAAAAGGGCTTGTAGATGGGTTTGGTTCCTTGGTCATTGGTTTCAAAAATTAAGCCCATAAGTGGAGGAGAGGGAATGGATCCTTTATCTTTGTTTTTGATGAAAGGTTCCAAAATTGGTGGTTGGGTGGATGAGGTAATCTCCTTATGTGGGATTATTTTCAAAGGGAGAATGGATGGTTCAATGATGGGGGAGGTAGGTGTGGTGTCCTCAAGTGAAGGTATGGACATATTTGCTTCCTTTGTTTGTGTGTCCAAAGGAATGGAAGGTAGTTCTATCACTTTAATGGGTGGAGTGGAGGAAGAAGAAATGGTTAAATCAAAGGTTGTATCCTTTGGTGTTTCCATCAAAGGAGAGGTAGATATAGCTAAGGTCTCATCAAGTGAAGAAAGAGGGGTGGTTGATTCCTTTGTTTAGGTATCCAAAGGAATGGAAAGTGAGTCCTCCAATTTCATGAGTGAAATGGAGAAAGAAGTGGTTGAGGTAATGGCCTCCTAAATAATATGCTCAATAATAATAATGTTGATGGTATGTGCCTCATGAGAGTGAGATGATTCTAGTTTGTTGTCATGGTGATGGGTAAAAGGAGCATAATTTGGAAAAGGTTTGTAAAATATGTTGAGGGACTAATTAGGATGTGCATTGGGATTATCAAATGTAATTTATCCACCATAAATTAAGATTTGAACAAAACTTTTGAAGGTATTTCACCTACTAACATCATATCCTATAACTCAGTGAAAGGCATAATGACCATTCTAATTGTACCAACTAGGCACAGGGTGGAAAGCATCAAATTATTGGGTGGTTTGATAGGTGGAAATTGGATGAGGTTAGATTTGAGAAATTTGTCCAAAATTGAATCATAAGAATCCCATATGGGGGTATATTGTTTTGGAAGAGCTCAATTTTGGTTTTTGTTTTGTTGGTAGGAAGGGTTAGAAGAATTAGTTTAATGGGGTTGATTGATAGTTGGTGGTGGGGAAGTTCTTAGGACAACTAAGTTTGTGGATGATTTTGATTTGGTAGTGGGATGGTTGGATTGGTTAGTGGTTTTGGTGGAGGGAGGGTCATTGGATTTAAAGATAGAATTCTTGTTTTATAGTTTCAATTTTCCTTTGTCAATGGCTCAATTTTCAAGTTTACGTGCCATGGTGAATGCCTCATCAAAAGTTTTGAAAGTTTGAACTTGAAGAGTGGGGGAAATATGTTTCATATAACCTTGAGAGAAGATCCCAATCAACTCAGTTTGGGGTAAGGAGAAAGAAAGTTGGTTGATGAGACCTCTCCATCTAGTTACGAAATTGGTAATTGATTCATCATCAAATTGCCTAATAAAATAGAGGTCGATAATAGAAACCTTTTTAAATATATTTATTGAGAAGTGCTCTAAAAAGATTTGGGCTAGTTGGGATAATGAAAATATGGATTACTTGGTAATATCATTATACCAATCAAGGGCCGGTCTTAATAAAGACATGGGGAATGTATGAAGGAGGAGATCATCATCATATGCAATCAAATAACAAGAATGATGAAATGCTCTTCAATGTTGTTGGGGGTCCTCCTTGCCTTAAAATTTAGAAAACTTGGGTAATTCCCATTGAAGAGGATAATAATAGATAGTAATGGATGGATGGATGGGTTCATTATAGATTTAATCATAGGATAAAAAGTTATGAGACCTAGAGATAGATGACTTTAGGTTGGTCATTTTATCCATTAACATCTTGACCAAATCTATTTGAGGTTGGGAAGATGCATAATTAGGTCATAAGATTTTTTGAGGTTGGGTGGAATCAATGTATGGATAAGTGGTATAATGTGTTGAAGAAGCCACATATTGGTAAGTGGTCATAGGAGGTTGGGATGGTGCCACATAAGGATTGATTGGCACAAATGGTTGGGTGGAAGGTGCTATGTATCCTTGTGGGTTAGAAATATATGGGTAGGATGTCATAGGTACTTGTTGGAAGGATGATGTAGGTTGGTTTAGAGGTATGTTTGGGTTGGTGAATGGTGGTATGGGTGTAGATTGGGTTAGAGGTATGAAAGTGCTAGTTCGTTGTTGGTGGGTAGTAACTCTAGTGCTAATAGGTGGAAGTGTTTGAGGTATGGAAAGTACCAAAATTTGAAGTGGGGTATAAATTGGTGAGTTTATTGAACTAAAGGTAATAGTAGAAATAGGGGTAGAATATACCCTTATGGTATGAGTATAGGTGACAAGAGGTAAGGTTGATCTAATGTTGGAGGTATTGGTTGGGATAGTAGGTGTTTGGTTATTGGTTAAGATGTTGGATGGAGTTTGGGGAGTGTTATTAGGTGGGATATTAGAAGAAGAAGAGGCTTTGGTGAGCATGGGTTGGGTTGAGGTGGCACCCACCAGAAGATGTGGAGGTATATCATAGGGAGGATCCGTAGGAAGAACCAAAACAAAAGGAGTACAATTAGATAAAGTGTTTAGGTAATGCTGAAGATCCATAGGGTTGTTATCAAGGAAGGCAGTGAAATTTGGATCACCCTAAAAAAAAATCAAATGTCTATTAGGAGGGGGATAAAAATGAGGGGAACCCTCAACATTAGAAGTATACTCCATGGAGGAAGAAGAAGAAGGTAGTTGTTGGTTGGTTTGATTCCTCAACTATTGGTTAGTAAAGACCATGAGAGGAATAGAAAAGAAATAACGAAACTCACAAATAAAATACAAATCAAGCCAAAGGAAAAGAACTAAAGGAAATATAAACATACACTAAAAGTGCATTTAACTTAGGATTATTTTTAAATCATTTTGGGCTTATGCCTTAGAAAATGTGAATGGGAAATTTGGTTCGTAAATCAAGTACTAAAGAGGAAATCTAAGGTTGGTTTCAGGTTGTATGTAGGTGTTCAAGATAGAAAATATATATTGATCTTCAGTACGTAGCTTGATATTTGGGCCTATAGACACCTAAAATTGGCCACTGATAACCTCTAACCAGGATTTTGACCAATTTCTACCCAAAATGCACAATTTGGCCTAAAAACACTAAAACATGTTAAATGATGTGAAAATGACATATTAAAATGCTGATTTTGGCTAGGGTATCCCTAAATGGGGCAATGTAATTTATGGGACAACTAACTTTGATTAGTTTATTTCGAGTCAAAATGCCAAATTTGCACTTGCATGTTCTGGACTGCTCTTTCCTATCAAATATTTTGCACAAGACTTGTGCCTTTGTTATTTTGTGTTGGCAACATTCTAAATTGGAATACACATCGAACACATTTGATGTGGACTTCCAATTCAAATTTAGTCAAATTTAGGACCAATAATAAGGCATTTTGATCAATTTGGGTAATTTGTGCACAATTTGCTTAATCATGCTTAAGAGCTAATTAACCCAAATCAAGGCCTAATAAAAAATTCCATGGAAGCTTGTTGAATAATTTTTTTTGGAAATAAATATTGAATATCTACATCATCAAGTGACCTTATTTCTTGGGAATACATCTCTAGGCCATAAATGCCACAAATATCAGGATTCATGCCCTCCATGCCTCAAAAATTCCTTCCATGATGCCCTCCATGCCTTTTAATTGCCCCTTCTTCCAATTCCATGATGAGGATAATTACAAACTTAATTCCAAAAATTGAATTAATCCTCAACCACACATCTCAATCTTGAGATGGATGATTGAGGTTGATTATAATCAAATCTAAAAATATATAAATAGGAGGCCTCACAACATCATTTCTAAGCTTAATTTGTGAAAATTTATAATGTAGGATTTGTTCCAAAATCTTTAAGAAACTAGTGTTATAATGCCAAATTAATTCCAAGCCAAGCCAAGCCAAAGCCATAAGGTGCTAAGAGGAGATGAAGGTAGCCACAATGCATTGAAGAAGACCTCTTGAAGCACAAGCTGAGTAAGCCACCATTGCAAAGGCATTTGGAGCATCCAAGTAAGGTGAAAGGAATTCTTGTGTTTTCATTCCTTACTTTTTAGTTGTGCTTGTCATTTGCTTTTGTTAACTAAGCTCTCCCTAGTGTCTAGGCCTAGAGATGTTATGTTATTAGTGTGTTTATTTCATTTTGTTTTCATTTTGAAACTAACACAATACTAACCATCCTCTCTTGAGTCAAATTCCTACATCACAGGGCCTACCCCCTCACTTCACACACCATAATGATAAGGGTGTAGGGTGCTTAGCCAAGATATATTAAATTTCAAAGTTTATACTCAACTATAAAGTTGAGTTGGTTCTCCCCTTGGTAATGACCTCCAAGTAGGATTGCCAAAAAAGGGTAAGGTTTAATTCTAGGTGATGAAATCCTAGTTGGGCCTTGTCTCAAATTTGTTTTGATGTGTTGATTGGTTATGTGGTTTGGCAAAAGTGTGTCACAACAAGAGTGAAAGTTATGATTAATTACTTTGATTTTAAGTTACTAGATGAACTAAATCAAGTAAGAAAACAATCTATGTAAAAGGTTTATTTTAAGCCCAAAATAAATTTTAGATTTCATTAGATGAACATAGATTAAAGAAAGAAAAAGGGATACTAGGTCCTACTAGGTGTGCCAAAATCTCTCTCTTAATTTTTGCTCATTTCTTAATTTAGAAGCAAGTAAGAAACTAGTACGAGGGGTGTGTAAAGGAATACTTTATAAAAACATGTGTGTGATCTAGATGATGATGGGAAATCCTCTTTGGCTTGGAAGGAATAACCTATAGATAATAAAGACACTAGAAAAGGGGTTATTAGCAAGATAGTTGAGTGGACTACCTAGCATGAGCTAGATCCAAGAAGCGTATGCTTGCTAGGAGGCTATCAATCCACTATTTATAATAATTAAGTTGATGTAGATGAAAAGAAAGAATACTTGCATTAAATAACATGAAAGTAAATGCATGCAAGAAGAAGAAAGTAAATGCTTGTTAAAAAAAGGACTAAATGTAGTGAAAGTGTGTCAATACCTATGATAAAATAGTGAAGGTCAGGTTTAGAAAATCAGATGAGTCTCTGTGAATAGGCAAGAACACAGAAAGCAAGGTTTGGTTGAGGTAGAGGGACTAAAAATAACTTGTTTTTATTTTTACCATAGTGACCATCAATGGTTGGGTGAACCATCAGTGATTGGCTTGACCATGGGTGGTTAGGTAACCATCAATGATTGAAGTGACCATTGGTGGTTGGGCAAATCATTGGTGGTTGTCTATTTGTTTTTGGAAATGATAAAAAAGGGAATTACAAATTGGATAAATGGTTAGATAGGGATTTGAATATAGGTCTAGTTAGAAGTGGGAATTTGGGAGATAAGTCTAATTAGGTCAAGAGGGTTAGAAATGAAATCAAAACAAAGAAACAAGTATAAAGTTACTTATAACTTGCGAGACTACTGATGGTGGAATTTTGGAGGAATTTGGCCAAAGTGATAGTACTTGGGGCTTGAGAGTAATTTAAATATAAGTTTATATCCCCATTATTATTGTTTTATTATTAAAGGAAGGTTGGATACCTATGGAAGAATATTTGAGATCCTAGACATGGATTTGTGTATTTCTCAATCCTTTTCAATTCTTACTCTCCTTTTATAAGATGAAGTTACTAATTGTGTAGGAGGAAGTTGATAATTACATAGGAGGATAAAGTTGCCATTTAAGATGCTTTAAAGCTTATTAGCATAGATGGAAGTGTCTTTAAAATAGGTTGATGACCAAACTATTGACAATCAGGCTAATTATTGATGGTTAGATTGATCGTCGATGGTTCAGTATCTAAGACAATTTGCTCAAGAAAGGGGTGTTTTAAAAGGTTAAGTTAAACCTGTTGAGTTAGTGTTTTTATAGGTTTAAGTTATAAAATGAGTTTAGTTAACTAGGTGATCAAATAGACTTGAGGTTAGATGAGGGTCAAGACACTTCGACATCTAAAATTGTCATGTGTAGTTTTTGAGTGTCTACACTGCTAGTATACGATTGAATGTAGCAACTAATCCTAAGGAAAAAAAGAGTATTATAGGCATGAATCAACTTTGGAAACCCTTTGAAATTCCTTTTAAATCTAACATAGGTATTAGGAGCATTCATCCTAGTAAACATTTGTGTCTTCATGTAAAAATTCCTTCAAAGCTGACATTGGTCTCACAGTGTTATAAGTGGATGTTTTCCCAATGAAGAGACCCTTGTAGGTACATTTTGGGGATGAAATCCTACATATAAAATTAATTTTATGATATTTAAACCTCTTACCCTCTCAAAAAACCCAAATTCACCTTCAATTATTTTACCTTCTTGAGTTATCACTCCTAAACACTCATTCACTTCCTTGCTACTATAAGTGAGGATTTCTAGAGTTAGACACACATGTAGGTGTTTCTAGGGCCTAAACACCACATGTTCTCCTCTTGATAATATTTTAGATAAAAATTGATCTTTTCAACCATATATAGCCATTCAAACATGTTGGAAATGGTCTAGTTTTTAACCTTAGTTAAAAAAGGGTCTCATTTAGGTCAATCCTGTAGATGATTATGTAGGAATTCAGTATCTTTGTAAGCAACTTTGGGCTTTTCAAACACTACCTTGCCCTAGTGATTTTCCCATAAAAACTTGCATAGTTATTGTCCTATTAAGGGTTACTAGGTAGACACCTTTATAAGCTTCAAACCATTTGATAACCCTATTATTTACCCTTGAAAAAAAGTGCTAGGACCTTTGTTTCTTCATTTTAGGGAAAGAAGCTCTAAACTCAATCATCTATCCTTTGAACATGGTTTCCAAACTTAATTGGCTAACATGACAAAAAAATAATCCCATCATGGTCAAAAATATATTTTGGAACTTCCAAGAATGTTTTTAAATCTTGTTTCAACCCTTGATATGGATCTTTAACCTTCTGTTAGGCTACCTATAGGTGGTTATTTACTGTATATAGGCAATAAAAGATGAAGTGGATAGTGTGCATGCTTTTTAAGTTTTCATGAGTTTTGAACCAATCTCAAAATTTAAAAATACACTCATCACACCTTCCAAGGGATTTAGTTACAACAAAGGCTCCCACCATAGCATGACATCATCCTCTAAGACTCTTGTATGTGAATATTCTAATGTGCAGGCAGATAATGAGTTGGAACCATGTATTCAAGGAAACTACCTTCCATGCCAATTAATATCTTATTATTATTCTCACATGAAACCTTATGGTGATTCCAAGATTGTAAAAAGTCTTCACACTACATTTTCAACATTTGGATCTCCTGTAGGCACCTAACTAATTGGTATGATAGTCATATAGCCGATTGATTGAATGGTGCTTATGACTAAAAATTCATGGAGAATGTTACTTTGGAGGATAAGATGAAAGGTTAAGGGTTGATAAGACATGTAAAAAATTATAATTAAACTATCACAACCCTTTAGAACCATGATCAAAACATAAAGATCTTAAAAATGGTGCAAGACTACCTATAACATAGAATTGTGTATCCTCTTGTAAAATTAGATGATTTACATATCCAAACACCTTGAAACACTAAACCAAGCATGGGGATAATTTGAATAAGAATTAAACATAATATAGAAGCAAAATTAGTATCTATATTATATGGAATCATTAAAAAAATAGAAAAACCTATGGGGTGGATAGATTAGCAAGCAAATTAGAAAGGTCAACTTCTTAAGGATAGTTCATAAATCTCAAACCACCATTCCTATGCAACCAAACATCAAATGTAATATCAATAATTTTAGAATATACCCTTAATATAATTTTTCCTAAAACCTCTCATGTTGACCATACTAAGCATAAACTTGAAGATTGCTTTTGCTTGCCAAGCCTAGTGGAAGGAGAGATAATATATTTTATTCATTTTTTGGTGTTTATAATAAAATTGATCATTTAAGTGAGTGTATGTAAGACCAAGGGACATTCATAAAACATCCCATACTATAATAGGCCATACAATTTTGTACACCTTATTAAATGCTCAAGTTTTTAAAGAAAACTACCCTTTTTCTAAGGAACCTACCAATTTTCAATTAGTAATAGTTACCAAAGACTCCCTAGGACACATGGCATGTGAAATAATGTTTTATAACCTTCACACTTTGGTATAAATTTTTACAAGTCATTAAATGCTCAATTTTGACCCTCAAAATGACTTAAAAGTATAATTTGACTAAGAAGACTAATGACCAAGGCTAATGTATCATTAAATGACATAAATTGACATATAATAAATCCTATGAAAATATGTATTAGACCCATAAAAACCTATAGACCCATAAACACCTCAAATTCATTTTTTTACCTATATGGGTCCCAATTTGACCTAAAAGTCAAATTTGGTCAATAGGTATGTTAGCAAACTATCCAAGAATTAGATTGTTTAGACCTCATAGGAGATGAAGAAGCCATCCTAGTAGCTGAGTTTGAGAATATAAATATTTTAAATCAAGGAAATTATATATAATGTTTTTAAGATGAACTTATAGGTCATAGAATGCTAGCCAATCAGAATCAAACAAGGAATTACAACCAAGAAGATGAACAAGGTGATGCAAACAAAGTGGTTAGCCAAGGTAAGTTGAGTATAAGGTCATGTGAGTTGGTTAAAGAATAAGTAATGATAAACAATGCTGTAAGTAAATAGTATAATAAACAAGTTAAGGAACTCAAGAGGATGATGGAGAAGCATAAAGAGACATGGAAGAGCATGAATGAACAAGAGAAGATGAAAAGGACAATGAGGTCCTTGAAGAGACGATCAAGTATCATGAGTGTGGTTTGATGAATAATAAACATGATGGTGTAGGTTTAAAGATGAGAGAGAAGGAGTCACTCCATGATAACATGGAAAAAATAAATAAGGAAGCACCAAAGCTCATGATAGATCCAAAAAAAGAAGAGGACAACCATGATCCTCACAAAGGAATTGATTGGAGGAAAAATGCACGTTGAGAAGAGGGAAAGATTAGTCCTAAGGATATTCAATAAAGGAATGATAATAATATAATATGGAAAGAGATAAGAGATGGAAGACTTAGCCCAAGAACAAATCTAAGAAGTAATCCAAGAGGTGAAGAACAAAGGATCCTGAAAGGAGAGTCACAAGAAAGTGAGCTAGAGAGAAGGTAAGAAATTGAAATATTCAATGGGAAATATTGTAGCTGAGTTAGTTGAAGGTATGCATAATTTTATTAAGGTGAGAGGTTTTTAATTAGTATTGTGGTATGATGAACCTAGATTGGATAATGAGATGCTATTACAAGATGAACAAGGTAATGAGGAGACTCACCATGAGAAGGTGAAGTGTCATGAATATGCAGCCAAAGAAGATATCAAGGAGAGAATAAAAAGGGTTAATATTCCTAAGAAGATATTAGAACATGAGAATGAAGAAGGAAGAATTTTTGAGAAGATAAACTAGCAAAGAGTAAATGACCCAAGCTTGATAAATGAAGAAGAAAGTTATTAGTTAAGAACAAGATGGAAGAATGAGGATCAATAATTGGAGGTATATCATTATGGATAGAATTTAGAGATGGAGAAAATAGAATATGAAGTGAGCAAGGAGTTAAAATAGGTCCTATACCTTATGGGGATAGAGGTTGAGTTGACAAATAAGCAAAACATAACAAGAAGACAAAGACAAAGGCACCAACTGAGGAGAAATGAAAAGGAAAAGAGGTGAAAGAATAAGATAAGATTAGGGGATCATAGGATAAAAAATTAGAAATCAAGGAATAAGGTATACAAAGATAATTTGAGTAGGAGCTCAAATTTCCCCCACTTGGGGAGTATGATGTACGACATCACCAATTGACATAGGTTGTAAATGTGATTAATTAGTTTATTTTAACCATTTTAGTTTGTGATATGTGTTATAGGTCATATAGAGGTCCTTAGGATATGTTGGATCCATTATAAGTTTTAGAAATGTGTGTTTGAGATCATTCTAAGTTTTCCTGCCAAAGAGGCTAATTTGAAATCTAAAACCATGCTTTAGAGTGATAATTGGGTCTTGTGAATAATATAAAGGATGGAAAATGTTTTTTAAGGTTATATATGGTTATAGGAAGGTGTATGAGGGTGTTTCCACATTCGTATTATGGAAAATAATAATATAGGCTAAGAAAAGACAAGTTATAACTTCCACTTGCATGGAGTTGGCATGAAAAGGGGTTTATTTGCATGTTTGGCATGGGAAGAAGAATATATAAATGCATGTAAGTAAAGTGGAGTTTAATAGGGTGTTATATTAGTTATTATGATAGGAGAGACTCTAAGGAGAGTGATAAAGTAGAAGAAAAGAATAAGAATTCAAGAAACTCTACTATTTTGCAAAAAAGTTATCTATAATGGTTGTATGAAAAGTAACTCAATAAAGAGAAGAATGTTTTGTAAATATTTTTGAGTCTCAAAGAGTTCATGTATAAGTGTTACATATTTATTTATTTTTCTTCCTTGAATATAGTGAATCTTGGTCATCTATATACAAGTTTCTAAATTATAAGAATAGAAACTTTGGAGAAACGTACTTACATAGTCAAAAAGAACATATCAAAAGTTTTATTGAGATTTTTATTAAAGTGTTGTGGAATAAAAAATTATAGTATAAGATTTCATTTGATTTATACTTTATACTAATCCACAAGTTATCAGTTGTATTGTATAAGATTATAAAAGCTCTATTTTTAACACAGTCTAGGGGAAGAGAAAAGGGTAGATGAATTTTTTTGAGGGTAAATCAAGTATAAATGAGATTATAAAGTGTTATGATTACTCATATATATATGATAATAATATAATAAATCAATAATATTTAATGCAAGGCCTCCGCAATAGTGTACACAGTCAAATTAGGAGCAACTATGTGTTGATACAATCTTGAAGACTTAGGTAATAAATTTTCTTAGAGATTTCATAGTGGTTACTTGGTTTATATAAGATATATGTCATGATAAATAATCCTTAAATATCAGGAGGATCCTTAATACACTGAGGAAATTAAGAGTTGAATCAAGTTTTCATAAACCTTCACACATAGTCAAGAAAAACATCACAAAATTCTATTTCAGTTCATGTAGGGACATTTTTAAGGTTTTTCAAGGATAAATAACTATTGGATAATATGAGTTAATGTGGTAAAGACCTTAACCACCATTAGATACATTTGAAATTTTGTGAAACTCAAAATATCTAATTTTATATGCCCTTAACCTTGTAAAGGGTTGTGATCACTAGGCTAGGGTTTCTAGTCTTGCAACTCCAATAGATTTTGTTTATATCCTTAGAAAATCATGAAAATTTATAATCATATGTTATTTATCATTATTTAGAGGATTATTGTGTTTTTGGGTTGTTACAATATAGTCTAGTATGGAAACTAAGACTGTGTGGTTGATGAGGCCTAAAAGAGACCTAATTAAGAGAATGGGGTGTTGAGTTAGGTGGTCTACCTTGAGAATTGAGCCTTTAAAATTTATATGGAATTGAATAAGGATAAAGGATATCCAAATATTGCCTTATTTTTTTTGGAACCACTACAAATTGGTCAAACCATCAATATTTGTGCTTAGAGAGGACTACAAGCTAAGAGACCTTAAAGAGAGAAAAGTTGATTGGGTGAAGAGTACTAACCTTAAGAGTGTATGATTAGATGAGAGGTGTATGGAAGTTGTAATAGGAAATTGGATGGTACTTATATCCCTTGAGATAATTTAAGAACCATGAAATAATTAATGAGGCCTCTAGGCTTATAAAGCTATATGAATTTGAGCTAGATAGGAACGAGAAAGGAGAAGAAAACTTGAAAGTGGATTAGGAGATGAGGATGGTGATGTGAATAAAGATAGAACGCAGAGTATGAGGAGTGGAGATATGTATTAAATATCAAGAAGAGTACTAATCATGTAAAAAGGCTTAGGAGCCTAAAGATAAAATAGATGGATTAAGAGACTTCAAAAGGAGGCACACAATGTACCTACATGTCTAGGGAAAATCAGAGTACAAAAGAGAGAGCAAAGTTAGAAAATAGATCCAAGAAGTGCTTAATAAGGTTTTAGGCATAAGCTCCCTACATCATATTGTCTATCTAAGATATAATTAAAACAAAAATCAAAATGCGAAGTATTGTTTGTAAGGTGAGATACTGATTCTCCCATATTATCATGTAAATGGTTATATTTGTTTTTTATGAACAAAAAATATTATGAATTTTAAATATAAAATGTATGTATAATATAAAATTAATTTTATATAATAAAATTAAATTTAATGATTAAATGTGAGTCATTAAATTAAGTATGGTACCAATTGTTTAAACATTTTTTTAAAAAATATTTTTATTAATAAAAGTATAGTGTAAGTTATTTATTTATGTGAGTCTTTATTTATTTTTTAAATAGTTAAATTTGGTAGTAACAAAAATGAATAGTAATTATATGGTTCCAATATTAGTATTTAATGTTTTAAAATATAATATCAAATAATATTGAGTTCATTTTGTGACTTTCCTTCAATGTTTGGAAGACATAGTCCAGAATTATGTTCATGCAAAATATTTTAAATGTATGGAAATATTATTCATTTCATTTCCAAAATATTTAAGCGTATCACATATTTTGTTTGATAAAATAAATAAATTTTATGAAAGCTACATTGATATAAATTATTTACATTTCAATATTCTTATTAAGTCATTCTACTTCTTAATAATATCTAAATTAAATTTTTATTGAGACATATTTAAATACTAAAATAATACCTAAACCTTATTAGATAGTAGTTCACATTTAAATATATATTAAAATTTTGTTGTGGTTTATTTAAATATTAGAGTAATACCTATAGTTCATCAATTAGTAGTTCATATTTAATGATATATAAAATTTAATAACTTATTATAGGTATTTATCTAGAATAATAACATGCAATATATTATTATTAGTAATCACAAATGGTTGAGAGGTTCTTGCCAATTAGGCAAAACTACACAAATTGGAAGTGATTACCAAAATGAAAAATAAACATATTATATTTACTATCATCCTTATTGAAATTCAAAGCATTGGAGAATTATTCATATATTAAAATGGTGTCAAACATGAAGTTTTATACATTAAATAAATCCTTTATAATATGACATTAATTCATAATTGATTACATTTAGTTTTGTTAATTTATAATTATTTTATCAATAGTATTTTTGAACTATGTATATGTGCATAAATGATAAATCTTAAAGCAATAAAGAAATTTGAAACATGCATGAATATGATACACCATTGACATATTTTTGTAAAATAAATACTCTTGTATATGTGTAAATATATCTTGAATGTGACATTGACGATTATTTATATCCTTATAATCTAAATAATATTACATTTATGAAAATATATTGTAGTTTTTAATGAGATTATGTGTATAATTACACAAGAAATCAAATAATATATATATAAAATGAGTGAATAATTATAAAATAAAATCTAGATTATTTCACTTAGTTATAGACCCCTTCTTTCACACTCTAGTACACACATTTAAATTTTGAATATCTGCATTAATGAAAATTATAAAAATTATAAATAAATATGAAAAATGCATAAAGTATGATAAATCAATGACATATTATTAGGAACTAAATTTTATTTTATAAATAATTTACATATAACTATGAATTAAATACTTCAACTTTATTTCATGTTTATTATACATTTTTCAAATGCTTGGCCTTGGAATAGAAAAGTTACATTTGGATGATATAATGTATGTTAGAACCAAAAATTATATGTTGGAACCCAAAAGTATGAAATATAATTTAATTATTATGGGGCGCTATGTAATTTATTTTTGTTTTCAGTTTGTTGATAATTGTTTATTCAATTAGTTTTCACAACAATGGTAAAGCAAAAGCCAATGAAGTGGAACCAAATTAAAAAGTTAGAAGTGAAAAATGTCTTGATTTCCATTTCTTGTTTACTTTAGATGCCCTAAATTGGATTGTCATAGGTCACATAAAAAGAGTTAGGGATATGTGTGTCACCATTACTTTGTGTAGATTGAAATATTTTGTTGAAGGAGAGTGTATAAATAATACTACACTAACTAATTTCTTATAAAATTTTGTTGGCATACTAAATCTCCATGTCCATAAAACCTCAAATGTCAACATATATGAGTGGTGAGTGTTTTTATTGCTATCAACTATTTATTTTTTTAATTTGTTTAAATGTTGGTTAGTGATTTATTTGTTGAGAATGTCATTACCTCTAATAGTTGGTAATTTTATGTTGAGTATGTCATTGCTATATAATGTATCTATGTTGATAGCAAATTTTTTTTCATCGATAATTTATTGTTGAAAATTTTGTTATTGGTATTTTATATTCTTATTTTCTATTCATAATTCTATGTTTTTATATCAATTTGATTTGAATTGTGATTGATACAGTTATTGGTGTGCTTATGGCAAGAAAAATGAATGAATAGTATATGATTTGAAAAGAAATAAAATATTGAGTTTGAAAATAGGTTGTGGATGTCACTTCATGGTAAAGATATTCCAAAATAGATATGTTGTTTCCATTCTTATAAATAATGAATTAAGGCATGTATATAAGAATGCAAATATTTTCCATGGGTGTGATGATCTTTTGTGAAATCCTCAAACTGCATATGCCACATTTTTTTACAAAACAACAAAGGAATATATTAAACCTTTATTGTTGATGGGTGTTCCCACTAACACAATTTATGAGAGACATTACTTGGACAAGGGTTTGAAGGATACAATAAGCTCATGAGATACCATTTTACTTAAGCATGATGTAATCAATGCATAGAATAAAGTTAAGTTACATGAATCACAAAATAAATCTAATGAATTTATTAGTTACAAGCATTGGTATAATGATGAATTAGAAAATATGTTATATTATAAAAAACTATGTAGTGTTGTTAATCATTTTCTTATGGATATTGAAATACCATGGCAATTGGAGATGATGGTAAATCTGAGGCAAGAACATCACTCCTAGTTGCAGTTTTGGCTTGTTCTAATAAATTTTGGTTTGTTTAGTTAGTTATAGGGTATTATATGTATTAATTTTCACTTTGGAATCATCTACATGTTTTTTTATTAGGTTAGGTAGCTTGGAATTTGAATTTGGTACTTTCCTACCAAAATTCAAATTCAAATTTTTGAATTGTTTTCTTTAGTTTAAGAGACTTTTAATTTTTTTAATGAATATTAATGATATTTTTTGGTTTTTTATGAGTATATAGGGGATTAGTGTGACTTATATTGTTTTTATAACCTTAGATTATGCCATTTGTCATGTTTGGTCAATGGTATAGTTTAAAATGCATCTTAAGTCCATTCAAGGCCTACGTTGGATCAATCGTGAATAATTAGAGACTTTGTAGGAATATATATTATTTGAAAAATATTGAAATCATAATAATTATGGTTAAAATGAAGTTTTAATCTAAAATAATGAGAGAGAGAGAGATGTGTCATTTACAAGAAAGAATATAGTCACATAAGGATTCTATACAAGTTTATAATAGTGATGATAGTTATTACATTTATTTGGATTGATATTGTATTATAAAGGTAGTGAATAAAGTTGTTAGTTCAGGATAGATTATATTTAATACTGAAAACACAAAAAAATATTCAATCTTCCTCAAAACCTATAGTTCTGTCCACATAGGCTTGTATAGGGTTCTTTAGAAGGCTTTTTCTCTAGGTGAGTTTTTAATAGTGTTTGAATATTTTATAAAAGAAGGATAGTTTTATCTATTCTTGAATCTATCTTGAGCATGTGCAAAATTTTTACATTTATTATGATCTATTTAAACTTTGCACTGATTTAGAAACCTTTATTTTACCTTTCACAGCTTGCACAAAAGACATAGTGAAGAGTGTTGACCATTTCATGGTTTTGGTATTTAGAAAGTGAATTAAAATTATAAGTTTGGAATAGATGTTGGTTTTTTATTATAAATTTTAATAAAACATTTATTCTAAGTTTTGGCACATGTAGAACCTATTAAACCTAATTGATAGAGAAAAGGTTGGAGTTGGTGTACTTGTTTTGAGAGTTGGATCCTAAAATATGATGTGTTGTAAAAAATTAATGGGTATCTAAAAATGTATTTTTTTGGTTTAAAAACCCTTTATATTTGATAAACCTTCAAGAAAAGTGTCTTTAGAGGGCTACTAGGAAGAAACCTAAAAGGGTGAAGAATCTTGAAAACAAAATACTTTCCTTTTGATTTTGAATCTAAAATTTTGTGTGTTGATAAAAGAGGATAGAGGGTAATTGAATCCCTAATTATTTTTATTTGAAACATTATAAAATTTTCAAATCATCCTAAACAGTGCTTTGAGAGGGCTAGTAGAGATAAGCCTAAAGAAGGTAAGCTTGATTCAAGTTGCTTTTAATAATACCTATGCATCATTTTGGCATCAAATTAGGTTTGATACTTGAAGAAGACTAAAATAAGGTGTTAAATCTTAGATAATAATATTTAATTGATAATTTTTGGTCATCTAACTTGGATATTGAGAAGACAAGATTACACCTAAAAGGAATAGAGCCAATATTCGAACTGCATTAGAAGAGTTGCAGAACCTAAGGATTGGTTTTGATTCTAGGATTGTATTAGTAGAAGCTAATCAAATAATGAGAGTCCTAATAGGGGATGAAAGTGATAGAGAGGAAGATATCCAAGAGATAGAAAAGGAAGATGGAGAAGTTAGAGACTGCGATGAACAAGGTCTTGAGAGAATACTAAAGGAAATAATGAAACAAGGATCTAAACTAAAAGTATAACTTATTACATATTTAGGAAGTTTATATGGAGAATAAATCATTGATTAGATTAAAAAAAAGACAAATACTTTGATTATTAAAGTGTTCTAGAGGAGAACTAAGTGAATTTTGCTTGCACAAAGCTAAAAGGGCATGCATCCCTTTGGTGGGATTTCATCCAAGAAGAAAGAAGAAAGAAAGACAAGTGAAAGATCAAGTCTTGGAATCAGATGGTATCTAAGTTGAAGGGAATATTATTACCAAGTGACTATGAAACAAATCTCTTTAAGAGATTGCAGAATTTGAAGTAAAATGAAATGAGTGTCAAGGAGTATATAGAGGAGTTTTATAATTTGGTCATCAGATTAGGTCATACAGATGAGGACAAGGAAAAAGTTTTTAGATATATTACTATATTGAGATATAATTTTCAAGATGAATTAAGTCTATTTATCCCCAAGACTCTTGAATAATGCTATCTGATAGCACTGAAAGTTGAAGACAAGCTTAGTAGAAGACAACCATAATAGAATAGAGGTAAATGCAAAATTTATAGAGGAAGGGGTCAACAAGGAGGTATAAATACCTCACAAAGAAGCCATGGAGAGGATAGAACTTAAAAAGGACAAAATTTTAATCTTAGAGGTGGATTTAGAGGTAGAAGGCCATATTTCATAGGTGGATATGCATCAAGAGGAAGAGGATATAGTGGCTTCATAGGTAAGTGCTTCAAGTGTAATACATTTTTTGAACATAGGTTTTTGGAGTGTCTAAAGGGTCAATAAGCAATAATTTATAGGACTGAAAATAAAAATTAGGTTGTTCAAGAAACATAAGAGGATAGTGTTGGCTCTCCATCTCATGTGGTAGTGACACAAATAGGTAAATATTTTCTTATGAGGAGAGTGTTGATCAAGACACCTAAAGATAAGGAACTTGCATAAAGAAAGACTCTTTTAAAGACCTCATGCAAGTGTCAAGGTAAGTTATACAAAGTGGTTGTTCATTTAGGTAGCACAAATAACTTAGTTCTAGTTGAAATGGTGGATAAAATAAGATTGAAAAGGTTACCCCATCCAAATCCCTATAAAGTTTCATGGATAAAAAAAGGTTAGAAAGTATTGGTTAATGAACAATGTTGGGTGGAATTTCAAATTGGAAGTTATAAAGATAAAGTCCTTAAGGACATTATGCCAATGGACATGTGCCATGTGATACTTGGAAGGCCTTGGAAATATGAAAAAAATACAACACATGATGGAAGGATAAATGTTTAAACCTTGGAGAAGGATGGTATAAGTCATATCTTGATTTATATGAAAGAAGAAGATGGTGAACGAAAGATTGGTTTAAGTGTAATGTTAGTAAGTGAAAAGTATTTTGTAAATGCAATGAAAGAAGAAGAGTTAGGATTTGCATTGATAATAAAGCCTAGAACCATCATAACAATAACCAAGGTGAATGAGTTGCCTCAAGAGGTGAAAGATGTGCTAAAAAACTATGTTAATATTATAGTAGATGAATTACCTAGTGAGCTTCCACCCATGAGAAAAATCAGTCATCATATTTACATTATTCTAGGAACAAGTTTTCCTAATAAGATTGCATATAAGATGATACCACAAGGAAATATTGAGAACAAAAAATAATTTCAAGAAATTTTGGACAAGGGCATGTTTAAGGAGATACTTAGACTATGTGCAGTGCTAATAATATTAGTGCCCAAAAAAGAAAGATATTGGAGGATGTGCATAGATTCAAGAGTAATCAACAATATCACCATAAGGTATAGGTTTCCTCTCCAAAGGATTGAAAACTTGATGGATTATTTGAGTGGGTAAAATTATTTATCCAAAATTAACCTCAAGAGTGGATACTACCAAATCATAATCAGGCATGGAGATGAATGTTAAACAACCTTCAAGGCTAATGAAGGTTTGTATGAATGGCTCGTCATGCCATTTGGACTCGCTAATTCACCTAGTACATTCATAAGGCTGGAATGAAGTTCTTAAGCCATTCATAGGTAAGTTTTTTTTAGTTTATTTGAATGATATACTGATTTATAGTCATATCAAAGAAGAACATCTCCATCATTTGTATTTGGTTATGAGAAGATTATAGGAGGAGAAGTTACTAATAAATATCAAGAAATGTATATTCATGAAGACAAAATTATTATACCTTAGATTTGTGATATTTCAAGGAGTATTAAAAATGGATAGGGGTAAAATGAAAGCCATAATGGAGTGGCTAACTCCAAATTCAGATGGAGAGGTAAGAAATTTTCATAGCCTTGCAAGATTTTATAGGAAATTCATTAAAATTTTTAGTGGAATTTATGCTGCAATCATAGACACTATTATAGGAGACAATTTTTTTATATGGAATGAATTAGATGAAAGAAACTTTAATTTTTTAAAGAATAAAATCACTCAATAACCCATCCTGACACTCCATAATTTTAACATTCTTCCATGTGGAGTGTGATGTAAGTGGAGTAGTCATTGGGTCTATATTAAATCAGGAGGGTAGGCCTATAACCTACTTCAATGAAAAAATAAATGATGTTAAAAATAAGTATTCATCATATGATTTGGATTTCTATGCAATGGTTCATGACTTGAGGAAGTGGAGGCATTATCTAATGCCTAAAGAGTTTGTGATCTTCATAGATAACCATGCTTTCTAATTTATCATTAGTTAGCCAAAGCTCAATCAAAGGCATATAAAATGGATAGACTTTTCATAATTTCAATTTTACTATCAAACATAATAAAGGCCAAAGTAATAAGGTGGTAGATGCTTTCATCATAAGGGCATTGCTAGTCAATGAAGTTCAACTTGAGAGTGTAGGAATTGAATATTTTAAGGAGTTGTATGAGAGAGATGAATATTTTCAATAGACCTATAAGGCTTGTAAGCATCCAACTATCTTGAATAAAGAACCATGGTTGGATTACATGACATAATATGGATTATTATTTAAAGGGACATAATTATGTGTGCTAAAGAGTTTAATGAGTGAGAAATTTAACAAAGAGAAGCATTGTGGGAGCATGACATGACACTTTAGAGTTGACAAGACATTGGAACAACTCACTAGGCATTAATTTTGTCCTAGAATGTAAGAAGAGGTAAGAAAGTATGTAGAAATATGTAAGGTTTATCAAATTTATAAGGGTAAAAATACCAATGTAGGTTTGTATCAGCCTTCACTTGTCCCAAACAGACCATGGGACTCTATTAGTATGGATTTTGTCATAGGACTGCCTATAACTCAAAGAGGCTATGAATCTATCTTTGTATTCATGGATACATTTTATAAGATGGAATACTTTATACCTTGTAAAATTACCAATGATTCTACACACGTATAAAATTTATTGTTTAAGGAGGTTGTTAGGATACATGGACTCCCACTAAGCATCATATCTGATAGGGACACTAAATTGATAGGTCACTTTTAGAGGACCTTATGGAATAAGCTTGGAATAAATTTGAATTTTAGTTCAACATACCACCCTTAAATATATGGAAAAAATAAGGTGGTTAACAAGATCTTATGAAATTTGACAAGGTGCCTATCGAGAGATAATCCTAAGAAATAGTATTTGGTACTACCATAGGCAGAATTTACATACAATGACTCTTCTAATAGGAGAATTAGTATGAGTCCATTTTAGGTAATGTATGGAATGTATCCAAGAGGAGTCTTTGAAATTATATATTTGAGAAAAATGGATAAAATAAGTGATAAAGGAGAGGATTTTACTGTAGCTATGCAAGAAGTACATGAATAGGTGAAAATGCAATTAGAGATAAGTATGGACAAATAAAAGAAGTAGATAGATTTGAAGAGAAGAGAGGTCAGTTTTAAAATTGGTGACATGGTTTTGACTCAACTGGGGAAGAATATATTTATAAAAGGTGAGTATAATAAACTTATGATGAAAAAGATAAGTCCTTATAAAGTTTTAAGGAAGTTTTCTAACAATGCTTATGAGATAGAGCTGCCTAGTGGAGTGGGCATCTCCCAAATTTTTAATGTGGTAGACATATATCCATTTAAATAAGGTGATGATAGTGATAAAAAAATGGGAGGATAAGGTAAAATATTCTAATAATGGGCAATTCAGTTGCCAACATCCAAGGATGAGTTGGATATTATCTTGGACAAGAACACTGTCAAGAAAATAAGAAACAAAGAGTATTTTTATTATCTAGTTAAGTGGAAACACCATAATCATGAATATGACACTTGGATGAAATAATAATAGATCAATAAACATGGGAATACTATTACAAACCTCATGAACAATAGTTCATGAGTCCATTTTTTTGCCCTTTGGGAGTATGATGTAGGAACATCACTCCTAGTTGTAGTTTTGGCTTGTTATAATCAATTTTGGTTTGTTTAGTTAGTGATAAGGATAATATATGTCTTAATTTTAAATTTTGAATCATATAAAAGTGTTTTTAGTAGGTTAGATATCTTATAATTTTAATTTGGCACTTTCCTACCAAAATTTAAATACAATTGTTTTAATTGTTTTCTTTAGTTTAGGAGACTTTTACAAAATCTTGATGAATGTTAATGATGGATTTTGGTTTCTTAGGAGTATGGAGGGTCTTAATGTGGATTATAGTGTTTTTATCACCTTGAATCATGTTGTTTATCACGTTTTTTCAATTATATAGTTTAAAATTCATCTTAAGTCCATTCATGACTTATGTTGGAGCAATATTGAATAGTTGGAGATTTTGTAGGAATATATATTGTTTGTAAAATATTTAAATCATAATAATGAAGGTGATAAATAATTTTTAATATAAAATAATGAGAGATAAATATGTGAAAGTTACAAGAAACAATACAATCACATGAGGATTTTGTGCAAGTTTATGTCAGTGATGATTTCTTAAATGCTAAAGACTAGTTAAAGAAGGTTTAAGTTCAAAAAGACAATTATTTCATTCATTTAGATTAATATTATATTATAAAGGTAAAAAATAAGGTTAAAATTTTAAGGGAAAGTTGATTGAAGACTAAAAATCACAAAAAATATTCAATCTTCCTCAAAACCTATAGTTATATCTACACAAGCCTGTACAAGGTTCTTTAGAAGGCTTTTTCTCCAAGTGAGTTTTTACTAGTGTTTGAATATTTTATAAAATAAGGATAGTGTTATGTATTTATGAGTCTCTTTTGAGGATGTACACACATTTTACATTCATTATGAGCCATTTAAACTTTGAATTGCTTTATAAAACTTTCATTTTGCCTCTCTCAGCCTGCATAAAAGACCTATTGAAGAGTGTTGTCCATTTAATGGTTTTGTTATTTAGAGAGTTACTTAGAATTCAAAATTTATCATGGATGTTGGGTTTTTAATTATAAATGTGAATCAACATTTATTCTAAGTTTTTGCATGTGTGGATCTTGTAAGAGCTAAAACTTAGTTTGAGGCCTAGGAGACCTAATTAACAAAGAAAAGGTTAGAGTTAGTGTACTTGTTTTGAGATTTGGATCCTAAAATATTTTAGAGTGTTTTAAACCCTTAATGGGTATCTAATAAGGTATTTTTTTTTAAAACCTTGTATGTTTGACAAACCTTCAAGAAAAGTGCCTTAAGAGGGCTATTAGAAAGAGATCTAAAAGAGTGAAGAATCTTGAAAACATAATACTTCCCTTTTGAGTTTGAATATTTAATTTTGTGTGTTGATAAAATAGGTTAGAGGTTACTTTAATCCCTAATTATTTGTCTTAGAAACCTTCTAAAATTTTCAAATAATCCTAAACAATGCTTCGACATGGCTAGTAGAGATACACCTAAAGAAGGTAAAATTGATTTAAGTTGATTTTAATAATACCTATGCATCAAAATAATTCATACAAATAATTCATCTCTATAGATGAAACACTCTAAATAAACAAATACAATGCAATTTATATACATTGGTAAAGTTGGAATTAATTTAATATTATATTAATGGTGGCTATAATTGTTAACATATTCATTTAATTTATTGTAACGATATTAGTTGGACACTTTGATGGTATTTCATGAGAAAAAAATGTGGAGTCCTAATTGCATGGGTTATTTATTATATAAATAGGGTGGGTGAAATTAACACTTGGTTAAGATAATTGTATAAATGTGGTAAAATGTTTCACCCCAATTAAAAGATTAATGCATTCATCATTAAGGATGCACATATTAAAAGTAATGAAATAAGACAAGTTAATATATGTTTTTATAATTAATTAATTTGTAGTAACTACCTTGAATAATATGTTTGGAAGATTAATGTACCTTTTTTACATAGAATTATGCTTTTAAGATTATAATTTATATAGGGGATGCAAGAATGTGTTCAATTTCCATATCCTCCTTTTTAGTAGGCATGTGAGAAGGACATGGTTGAGTAATGCATATAGTTATGCCTATTTTGAGGAGGTTGGTATGTGGATGTTTAATATAATTAGAAAAATAATGCTTGAATTTGACCAAGAGGATAATGAAATAAGTGTCATTGGTAATTTTGAGACTGAGTTCCATGTGAAGGAGTTCATGGTATATTTCAAAAATTCCTAGTCACAAAGTGCCTATAGAATTAGTGAGTTCATTGTTTATATTCTATTTTATTATACATATGTTCTTTCAATGAAGTATATTTTGTTGATGTAAAACTAATTGAAAATATTTTGTGGTTATGCAGGCTAATTATTTTTGTAGGTTTTGTCATGCAAACTAACACATTAGTGCAACCAATTGAGTCTTACCATTGCTACATTAAAATTATATTTTTTATAAAATAATTCCACAAATGTAATAGGTGTATGGATTGGTTGACTTACACACTTTTGAAAAGGTTTGAACCATATTACAAATATTGTTGCATGTTAAACATTTTTGGGTTTATTTGGAACTTCAAAAAGGATAGGGTTTTTGTAAACTTCATCGAGAGGACTATGGAAATGCCCAATACAAATTTCCATGTGCATGAAATGTGAAGGAAAATTATAAGGTAAAGAGATAGTCTAATACGGGGACCTAGTACATTTACACCAAGTTTCAGAAGGATTTTTATGTATGTGATTATCCATGGTCTAGGAAGGGAAACACCCACAAATATGTAATTAAGGTGATTCCTTGGATAGTAGGGTAGAAAATGATAACATCGACTGGGATTCCCAATCCCATATTGAATCTCATTTTGTTGATACAAGAGACATGTTTTACATGCAACTTAAAGTTCATGATAACATACTATGTACTAGAATATTTTAAGGAAACTACATGTGATATGGAAGCATATGTTGTGGCAAATAAAGTTCAGGATGATAGATGTGAAAAAGGGTGGTATATGGTGTTGTATAATATGATGTTTTAAAATAACATCTACAAATCCTTTAGTCATTTATAAACATGCCATTGATATATAGAAGACAATTAGAATCCCACTATACAATGATTCTATATTTTTGAGAACAACTAAAAGTTGAGATATGTTTTGCATATAATTTAAACATGTATTTGGATTTGTGGTTGAGTCAATTTAAATTAAATCACCATTGTTTATCCCATATTTCATAAGGGTGAGGGGGTGTGATCATCATGGAGGAAGGAAACTAAAAATACCAAATCTTAACCATCATGCTATAGAATATGAGAGGTTTAAATGAATAGAGACAATTGAAACTTGAGGTCAACATCTTATTAAGATAGGAAAGAAGACCAAGCAAGTAGCTCCAAAAGGTAGCATGAAAATACATTTAATATCTCTAGAAGGTATGAACATATGCTATTATCATTGAATTCTAAATAGTATTTATGATTTCATGTTATAATATTCAAAACTCATAATTGAATGTGAAAAAAATATATAAATTTTGAAGGTACATTGCATGCTACTGCTAAAGGTGCATCATATCCTACCATTGATGCATCTTGTCATAGGCTATTTTTTTCAACATACACAATCCAAAAACATGATGAAATGGAAAGTGGATTAGGTATTTGTTTTTATAAATGCTTGACAAAAATAAGTTCAAAATGTCACTATTGTATTTATGGAACATCAGTTTATAAATTTTAAAACAATTAATGCATACATATTTAGTTTAATTGTATTTGTTATGGTAGTTATTTTTTTTTACACATTTTCAACAAATGTGATAGAACCATCTAGAGTGCATTGGCATATTTTATCATATGCATTGGAGAATGTCATAAACGTAGATTCATTATATAATTTGATGAGGGAGAAGAATATAAAATTTAATTTAAAAAAATTTGAAGTACAAATCACATTACCAATGCATCAATAAACCTGAACAAGTTAAATTTTGTTATAAAAAACATGTTTTTGTTTCTATAAATCTAAATTTTTACTGCCAATATATATCTAACTAGTGTTTAAAGTGAATTTTTAGTGTGTGTTTTATATTTAATTTTTTGAACCAAGATATGGGAGTAAGACCATGAAATACTCTATTTCCCTTTCTGTGAATATTAAATTATGTTCACTAGTCTTGTTGATTTGTCACTTTGTTCCATTCTTTTAAAAGGGAGCACATAGTTTATAGATATTTGGTAAATCGAGAACATTGGATGGAAAAAATATATACATAAATGCATGGTATGATATTTCATACACATAGAGAAATAATTCCCCTATACAAGTTACAAACATTGCTAATCCCTTTCAGATATCCTTCAAAAATCCATATACATTGTGGTTGGGATAAGATAATGTATGGTGAACTTAGTGGGATTTATGCATTATAAATAGTTATCCAAGTATAATTAATATTATTTCATAGTAAACAATGTGTTATAATCAAAATTTATTCCATCCCTATCTTTGAAGTTATATATGTTAGTCATAATATTGGTAGGATTTTAAGATTACAATGTTGATATTTGTTGATATCATCCTTGACTATATTATTTCTAATGTAATTTATTTTTCATTATAAAACAAGGCATGAAATATTGTAGTCATATGTCTTTGATCTTCATAAATGTATTGATGATATTTAGAACGTAAAATTAATGTGAGATCATGTTATGTTTAATATGTAGTTTGTAATTGCATTTTTAAAACATTGACAAGAATCGTAGGATGGGAAAAATGTATTGATGTTTCTATGAAAATTATTGTAGTCAAGTTATGGTAGCTTATAACAATATGATTTTTCATGTATGAAAATGGGATGCTCACTTAATTGCTTGTGATTTGAATATTTTTTGTTGCTAGTGAAAAAGGTATTAAATTATATTATGTGCAATGAATTTTCCATATTCAGAATGTTATAAAAAATAATTTAGTAGTGGTGCTTGTATATTTACACCCTATTTTAAGTTTATTAAGAACAAATCTTAACATGTTACAATTTTAAATGTATAATTATAGGTAGTTATGATTCCTTATTGCAAGGGTGTTAGCTCACTTATTACAGTTAAAAGAACATCCTAAGATTTTTTTTTGCATCACTAAGGATGGATAATTCTATTTTTATGAAGGATAGTTTAGGGAATAGTACACAATTATTTAGTAAAAGGATCAACACATGAAATTGAAGGTAAATCCTAATTGCATTGTTAGAATTTTGATTACACTAGTTATGGATTTTTATACAAAATTTTGCATAGTGTACAGTTATGCATGAAACCTTAGCACAAAGGCATACTCATAGAATATATTAATCAAGTATTTGGTATAATTATGGAGATACAACATGGGACAAGAGGTAGTATCACATGATGGGACTACACAAATAACCATTATGCATGATAAAAGGATCATGTGAAGAGCTCAAGTGCACAATAATATGATGCTGAGAGAGTGTTGGGAATCTGCATAAAATTCAAAACCACACAAGCCTATGAATAACCATGACATACCCTAGACTAGTTGTGTGAAGAATAAATTAGGTAGAGGAGGGTAGTTTAAAAATGTAACTTTTGACAGACTTTTTCTAATAGGTGGTCTAGATCCAATGACATAAATATTATTAGGGGATATTATTAGTAAGATTTTCAAGATTTGGTGTTGATTTTACATAGATATAATACATATTATTAAATTAGAATGCCAACTATGCATAGGGCATAGAAGGAAAGTGCTTAAAAGCTCATCCACGATAACAGAGGCATGCGATGCCCGGCATGGAGATATTTTTCAAACTCTTAGGGAAACTCTCTTAGATTTATATATATAAATAAGATAAATTTATATAGGAGAAAAGGCCCATATAATTTAGTGAATGAATGAAAGTCTAGAAGAATCTATTATTTTAATTAAATCTCACATATTACAACTTGTAACCCAAAAAATCTTGTAGCTTATTCTTAGGATAAACCTATGTAATATTTATTTTTTACATTAATGTAGAATAATATATTTGTATTTGTTTCAAGATTTAGTGTTTTAGGTGAGATATCCACCCAATTATGTGGTATAAGGCATTCCTTCATTAGGACCCCTAACCATGACTGCATCATCTAGTATTAGAGTAAGGTTTTAAACCTTGGCAAGTGTAAATAAAGTCTACCTATGTAGTATTATGAGTTATGGACTTGTAATAGTAGGATACATGCTAAAAAAAAAGGAGGATGCTACCCATAAGAGCTAATAGAGGAGTAATATTTATAGCCAATGTGGCTAAAAGACTTAATGAAGTCTTATATGTGTTACATATTAGACAAATGAACATGGATACTATTGAATAGGATAGAAGGTGTGGGCTAATACTAAGGGATAACCATAGTGGTAGTGAAGAAGAATACCATCAGATAGAAGGTGCCATGTAGGATGAAAATGATGTGGAAAAAATGGATGCAGGTGAAGGTAGACTCTTGAGAGCTATCTATAAGATTAGAAAAAGGCATCAAGGTGGACGTACCATCCTTATCAAGAAGTTTCAACCTAGAAGAGATCATTCACTAGATCATGTACATAGAATACTACTTTGAATTTGAAGATATTAGTGACCCATGACATGAAAAAGGTTGCACTAAAAACATTGAATGGTCATGCAATGCTATGGTGGAAGGAAGTTCAAAATTAAATAAGAAAGAGAGGTAATTATAAAGTAACCCAATGATACTAGATGGTTGTAAATATGAAGGTTAAGTTTTTATTTGGAGCCTACCAAATGGAGTTGTTTAAATAGTTTTAAAAAAATCTATAAATAACTTAGTGTCAAAGAGTAAAACAAGGAGTTACATAAGGTCACCATTAGATCGAGACATGGAAAAATTAACTAGGAAAAGGTTGAAAGATATTTTAATGGGTTGAGGTTTGGTATCAAAGTGTATTTGAATAGAATCAAATCCAAACAATAGGAAGAGTCTATCAGTTTCCATTAAAAGTTGAAGAAAAGTTATTTGGAAAAAAATAATGTAACATGTAAAGAAGGGGAATGTTAACACATGAAGGATGGGGTGAAACATGAAGGAGATTATAAATACAATGGACAACATTGCTACATGAATTGTTCATACATAAATAAGGTGAAATGTTAAGTAATGAGAAAGATAACATGTGAGAAAGTACATAACACTCATTCAAGTGGTGAGGAAGTTTATTCAAGGGAGGGGAAGAGGATTCCAAATAAAATTATTCAAATGTGGCCATTTTACACATACTATGTATGAATGTATACCCTTACAAGGGGAAATTAATAGAAGGTCCAAATATTGTGCACAAAGACACATAGTCTATTGGATCCATTGAATAATAATAAGAGCTAAAGTGTGGAGATAACCTCATGATAAAGAGGGTATTTATGAAGCCATCAAGGAAAGGCACCAAACCAATGTAGAGGAAGAGATTATTATAAATAATTTTTAAGTTGGGATGCAAGTGATACAAGGTGATAGAGGATAGAGGCAACATATACAATCTAATTTTGTGCAATATGGTGGAGACATCAGGTTTGAAGAAGGTGGCACACCCAAACTCATACAAATTATAATGTCTATAAAAGGGCCATCAAGTGTTGGTTAAAAGGTAGTGCCTAATGAAGTTTTATATAAACACATATTGGGATGAAGTGTGATATGATGTGATGATAATGGAGTACATCACATAATTTTGGGAAGGACTTGTTATGATATAAAGGCTATACATGATGGAATAATTAACATCTATCATTTGGAGAAGGATGGTAAAAAGTTCACATCGAGTTTTTTGGAGGACCAAAAAGAGTAAAAGTGAAACAAAGTTTGTGCACAAGTATTAATGGTGTTAATAAAGGAGTTATTATAAAATTTGGAAATGGAAAGGGCATATTTTTCACTCATACCAAAGCTAGTGCAATGGGAACACACAAATGTCAAGAAAGATTTTTTTTTTAATGTAAAGTGAAGTCATTAGACAAGTTTTAAAATATTGTATCAAGAAAAATACCAAAAGGATTGCCACCAATGATAATTATCATTCATAAGGTGAATTTGATACCTGAAGCAATTTTTCTAAAGAAGGCTACATATAAGATTATGCCTCAATAGAAAGGAATAATTAAAAATTCAAGTGTGTGAGTTGCTGGATAAGGGGATGATATGAGAAAGCCTAAGATCATGTATAGTAATTAAAATATTTTCACCAAATAATGGATGAGAATGGTGTATGTACATAGATTTAGGGGCCATCACTACGATCATGATAAAGTACATGTTTCTTTTTCCACAAATGGATGATCTAATGGATTGCTTGTTTGGTGTGAAGTGTTTCTCCAAAATTTATTTAAATAGAAGTTATCATCAAAAAAATATAAGGGAATGAAATGAATGGAAGACATAATTCAAGATGAGTTTTTTTGTATGAGTGACTAGTGATGATGTTTGTGTTGAAAAACATGCCAAGTAAGTTTATGAGGTTGATGAAAAAAGTGTTGAAACCATTTTTGGGAAAATATGTCATAATGTATATGGATGATATTTTTGTGTTCAACAATATTAAGGAATAAAACATAAATCATTTTTGGAATGTGTTAGAGATGTTGTAAAAATATAAGTTGCTGATAAATGTAAAGAAGTGTAAATTTATGAATTCTAACTTAATATACTTGGGTTTTTTGATTTCCAAAGAAAGGTCCCAAAAAGGAACCCTAGAATGTGCACATGATAGTAGAGTGTCCATCACTAAAGATCATATTGAGGCATGAGTTTTCATGGTCTCATATTATTTTATAAGAATTTCATTAGGAACTTTAGCAAATATTGTAAAATAATCATATAAGTGTATAGAGGAGATCACAAGGCATTTGCATGGATAAAAGAAGTTGAACATAGTTTCCAAGAGTTAAAGAAGAAGGTTAATTATAACCATGTGTTAGTGCTACCATATTTAAATAAGGTGTTCCAAGTGGACTACAATGTGAGTCGTAACAACATTGGAGTAGTTTTAAGAAAAGAGAGAAGACACCTCACATATTTTAGTTATAATTTGAACAATGTGAAGAATAAATACTCAGTCTAAGACTAAGAGTTTTATACTATTGTGCAAAGGTTGAAGAAGTGGAGAAAATATTTATTTATAAAGGATTTTAAGTTGTACACAAACCATTAGGCACTAATATTTATCAATATTTAAGGAAATTTGATCTAATATACATGAAGTATGTGGAGGTACAATAGAGATACACATTTGTGTTGAATTGTCGAAGTAGGATATCAACAAAGGTTGTTGATGCACTAAGAATAAGAGTGCTAGTGTTTAATGAAATGTGAGTACAAGTCATGGGTTTTGAAACCATGAAGGATATTTATACTGAAGATGAGGATTTTTTATGATGCATGAAGGATGTGTGCAAATACCAAAAGTGTGTTTATAACACCATGGCTGGACTATCATATGTAAGAAGGAATGTTATTTAAGGGAGAACCATTATAAATACATAGGGGGTCAATGCATGATAACCTCATAAAGGAGAATTAAATTTGAGGCCTAATAGGGAAATTTGGTTGTGAAAATAGATTAATGTAGATGGTCAAAAGATAATACTAGTCAAGGATGGGTGTATATGTGTGTGAATATGTGAAAAGGTGTAGAGTTTTCTAGTTGGCAAAAGGAAATATTCAAAACACTGGGTTGTATAAACCAATAATAATTAAAAATAAGACATGGGATGAAATTAAAAGGGATTTTTTTAGTATTTACAATAATGTAGAGGGGAAATGATTCATCTTTGTTGTGGAGGAAAGATTTTAAAAAATGGTGCATTTTCTTACATACAATAAAACAAGTGATGCGATGAATGCAACTAACTTATTCTTCATATAGGTGGTAAGGATACAAGGTTTTCTAAAAAACATAATATATAATAGATATACAAAGGCTTTATTCAATTTCTTCCATAAATTATGGAATAAATTAGGGACAAGGCTAAATTTCAATTCAACATATCATCCAAAAATAGATGGATAAACTAAGGTGGTAAACAAAAGCCTTAGGGTTTTGATTAGATGCATAGTTGGAGATAAGATTAAGTAATGGGATATTGTGGTGGTGCAAGAAAATTTAAAATACACAAATTTAATGAAAAATAGCACTACAAAAACACCGTTTGATGTGGTAAATGGAATTATTTTGAGAGGAGTTTTAGAGCTAAAGGACATCAACAGGGCACATAGAAGGAGTGTAAAAAATGAAGATTATGTGGAGTATATGAAATAATTACACCATAATATGTGAATAAAGTTGGAAAAGATAAATATACAATAAAAAGAGTGCCTATATGATGGGAAAATGAATTAGGAGTTTAAGGTAGGAGACCTAGTGTTGACACATTTATGCAAGGAGAGATTTCCAAAAGGGACATATAAAACATTGAAGATGAAGAAGATAGGACCATGTAAGGCATTTAACATTTTTTTAGTGAATTATTATTTGATAGAGTTTCCAAATGGAAAGGAAATATCTAGCATATTAAATGTGGGTGATTTGTATGAGTTCTAAAAGGGAAAACATGGAAAAGAGGCAGAGGAAATAGATGGACAAGTATCTAATTGGAAGGTAAAGATACTAGAGAAGGAGGAGGAGATATAGGCTATATTGGAATCAAGAGTGGTCAAAATATTGGGTGGAAAGGAATAAAAAAAAAATATTTCTAAGTGGAAGAATCAAGAATTTGAAGACTTGACATAATTAGATCTCATAGAGATTTGTCATTATGGCCACATTTTTAAAGATTTCAACTTGTGACTTGAGGCTCATGATTTTAATTACCTAGGATGTCTAATATAGGATTATCCTAGGAAAAAATATTGTATCTATGAGGATGGAAAAGTAATTTTTTAAAAATGAGAGTATAGGTGCAACATGCAATTGTTTGGTAAAAAAACCAGCAAATGAAAGTAAAGGCAGAGATTAGTTGCACCATTAAACTTTCAATTGTGCAAGTTTTGTATTTTTGCAAAAAATTTTACATGGTGCAAACTTGAACATGAAATATTAGAATAAATTCATGGTTATATTAAAGCTTAAGGAAGCATTTGGTGTAAGCACATATGTGTAATATGGATACATGAGGTAGTATTGCATGGTGGGAATACACAAATGACCATTACACACAAAAAAAGGATCATTACACACAAGTGACCATTTGGTGTAAAGAGTTCAAGCACATAAAAATTTGGTCTTGATTAAGTGGTGGGAATTTTCATTAAATTTAAATCCAAAAAATCTTATATTAGCTACCATAATCCCTATACCAATCATGTGAGGAATAATTTAGGTAGAGGATGGTACTTGAAAAAGGTAACTTTTGAAAAAGCTACCTTAAGAAGAGGATGGAATTTGACAACACAAATATTATTAGGGGATAATCTTAGGAAGATTTTTAATATTTGGTGTATATTTGACATAGATATGTTGTACATTATTAAATTATAATGCCAACTATGCATAGGGGAAAGAAGTAAAGCACCTAGAAGCTTGTTGGCTATAAATAAGGCATGTTACATTCAATATTGAGAGACTTTTCTAACTTTTAAAGAAAATCTATTAGATTCATAGAGGGAGAGAGAATATAAATTTTGATAGTAAGAATTCCTATAGCCTTGAGTGAATTCATGGAATTCCAAAAACTTCATTGTTGTAATTAAATCTTGCATGTTGCTATTAGTAACCCAACAAAGTCTATAACTTATGCCTTGGGATAAAAATATGTAATAGTTTTTTAATATTAATGTAGAATCAGATCATTGTTGTTTATAATGTGTGAGGTGAGATATTTACCTGATTGCATGGTGTAAAGCATCCTTTCATTGGGGCCCTTGACCATGCTTTCATCAACTTATATTGGTTATGGTTTTTATCCTTGTGTGCATGTAACTACATTGATAATTTTATATTGATATAGGTTTTTATTTGTTGTTAAATATGTTTGGAGTTTTATTTTGTTAATTATGCCTTATTTATTGGTCCAATTCATCTTGTATTTTGAAAATATTATTGATTAGAGTTTTTGAAGATTGTTTATGTGCCATTAATAACTTGTGTTTATATTACAAAATATACATTCCATCCTAGGAACACATATTGATAACTTGGAATGGTTTCAAATTGCATGGTTCTAATTATAATGGTTTCATATTACAAAAAATTATAGAAGGATGTTCATATATAAAATAAAGACTACTTTTTCCAAGGGAGGTGCCAAAATTTTGAAAGAGCTAATGATTTTAGGTGAAAAAATTAAAACTATGTATTATGCAGTGGATAAGGTGCCAACAAACAATTTTTACAAAATAGGGGAATAAAAATATTTACAACTAATAATTTATATTTAATAATTATAAAAAAGTGTTTAATTACTTGCCTAGGGTTAGATCCTCTCAATAAACAAGTTAATGACTTCTTTTAGATAATTATGAATGGAAGAAAATAATTGCTTGACAGTCTCAAGTTAACAAGAAATGAGGATACATATAAGGAATATGATTTTCTCATCATTGAAAATAGTAAGTCAGAAAATGTTGCCTTATTCTTAATATAATGCCATTATTGAAGAAATGTCAAATATCCTTTAGAATTGTTTATATTTATGAAAAAAATTGTCTTGTAATTTTAAAGCATTGTTTATGGTCTTGTAGGCAAATGGTTTATCTTTATTTTGTAGTTATGTTATTTTAGGCCAATAAAATCATATTATTGCATGTCAACGCAATTTTATTATTTGGATTTTAGCACATGGTGAATGGGAATGAAATTTCTAGGCATAAAGATGTTTACATGATGAGTGGGATAATCTTCACATACCAGATTATAAGGAAGATATATTGTTATTGGTATTTCCTCCACCATATGTTCAAAATTTTTAATATATATTTCTATATAATATTAACAATTTTCTTTTTTAAAAGGGTAGATGTGATGCATTTTTTGTTAATTGGTTTGGTATGAGTAGTCTTAGTTTGTTGCCTCCATGTTTCCTACTATTCTCACACTAAAAGGTGTTACTGATGATTATAATGAAAACACATTTGGTGGAAATATTAATATGCATAGATATTGTATGTATCTGGTTCATCGAATTAAACTTTGAGAGAGATGATACTTACAGATCATATTTTTTTACAATCTTGTTTGAGTTTTTATAGATAACACTATGTACGGATACATGCAGAAAAAAACTCAAATTTAAACAATAAGGATAATTTAAAATAATTTAGACTTATTCCCCCCAAACTAAACTAGAGATAATGTTAAAAACAAGAATAATTTGTATATATTCTAAATAAGCTAGACTAGATTATGGTAATAATTTTGATATATTCCCCATATATTACATTGGATAAACATTTGAATTACAAAATTTTGAATAATTTAATGTTTTTATAATAATTTTGTTTGGAGGTAACTTATTAGTAAGTCCAAATTATTCTAAAATTTCACTCAAGACTTGTTAAATTCATGTCCCACCTCATTATTTAAGGCTCTAATTGTTTAAATGTCACGAAATTGATTGAAAATTAATATTTCCCTTCCAAATTAAGTTACAGATATTTCATACCATGCTATTTACATATTCATTACCCATATAATAAAGTAACCTATGGTTAAATTTGGCATCAATTCCCAATCCTTTTTTTTCACTGATCTGTCCTTTTATTTTTTAAAATCCTACTGCAATGAAGGTCTCATAGTGTCATGGGGATATTTACTCAAGACTTTGGATCTAATGACAAATTGAGTTACAAGTTTTTTAATATGTAAGTGAAATCTAATGGTTGAGATCCAAAGTCTCTTGTTTCTCAAGTCATTCCTAGTCAGAGGTTCAATGCAATTTAAAATTTTATCAAAAGAAAATGGAGCATAATGGAGAAAGATAGGTCATTTGGGATAGAAAATTATGTAATGAAGATGGTAGGATTTATTTCATCTAATGAAAAATGAAAGAGAAGGGGAAGAGGTAAATTTTGGTATTTTTTTAGGAAACCATCATAGAGAATTGCTCAAAAATATTGTGGAATCTCATTTGAGAAGTGAGCACTTGAAAGATGAATTATTTTCTAGGACTACTAATATAACATTTGAAAATAAAAATTTGGAGTCATAATATTTAACCTAAATACTTTCTTGTAAACCCGTTTTAAGTGTGGCTTGGATCTATGAAGTCTAAAATGTATTTGACATGAAGAATCAATCGTCACTTTTGTAACCAAATATAAGTGTTTTATTTTATATCAATATATACTTCTTTAAAAAAATTATTCTCTTCAATTTTTTACTCATTACATATAACATCTTAATTTGATCAAATTATATGGTAAAAAAATGTATTAAACTAGGAAATTTAAGTAAAAGGAGGTTATAATTATAATATTTAGAACCATTTTAATTAATTAGAACCATTAGAAGCAAAATTAAGGAAATTAGAAGTGAAAAGTATATAAATTATAACTTAAAAATTTATCTTTAATTATATTCTCTTATATACACATAAAAATGGCCCTTAGGCACTTAATAGTTGTTTCCACCATGTACCACTTTGAAGATTATCCCACTTTCTATCTCTTATTAATCTATTCCCAATTTTTGTCACATTGTCCAGACCCCTAATGGTGTTCCTAGGCACGCCTTTGAGTCCTTCAAAGAATTCCTATTTATCCTTGGATAAGAATGGCAAAGTTAAGGATGAATTATTATACACAAAATTCAAAATGAGTATTGGATAATATACCTATATTGAATTACATTTTTCCATAAAAAACTCTAATTAAATTTTTTTCTTTCCTTAAATGTAGTATATCATGGGTTGGAAGATAAAGAAGTCAAATATGCAGGGTAATCTCAGTTAATATTCTCATTTCCTGTAATTCAATAAAAAATGAATATGTAGATTTTATAAAGAAAATGATTTGTCAATATATCATGGATAAGCCTCATTTATCTTAATATATGTTATATGTTGAAGTATATTTGTGAAGTGAAATAACATAACTATTAGGGAGTGCTACCCTAGGTTCAAAAAATATTAAAGAATAGATTGAATGTAGTTTTTTTAAATTGATGTACATTTGAATGATTTGGGTTTTTTTGATGGGATTTGTTTAGTTAGAATATTAAAAATTTTGTGCAGGGGTCATTTTTATACCTAAATAGGTGATTGGCCCCGCTTTGGTGGTGGTTTGTAAAATTTTAGTTTTTAACTATAAAAAATATAGAGATAAATTACATCTTAAAAACTCTTTTATGCCTCTGATATATAATAAGGGTGTAGGACTTTTCACAATAAATATGAGATTGCTTCTCCCTCTCATATTTATTATTATTAATTTATAAATATTGTCCCATATTACTAATGGATAAGGATTTAAAAAAACAAAAAACCTCTGACATAAAAGGAAAATTATGAAAATCAAAGAGTGATAACAAATTTATAATCATATTTTTTCAACATAAAGTGGCATAGAGATTTACCTGTGAATAAAAAATAGATATTATAGTCTACTCGTCACAAAAGGAAAATTATTAATTTAAAAGAGAGATCAACTTTATTTGGATAAATTTTTAGCATCAAGGTTTACAATTAGTTAGGGAATCTCATTTTTTAATAAAATAAGAGAGTGTTCTCTCTCTCTCTCTCTCTCTCTATATATATATATATATATATATATATATATATATATATATATATATATATATTGGTTATTAAACCAAAATAAAAAACATACACAAGATAACCTATTTAGACGAGGTCTTTATCTCCCTTTTCAATGCCCCTTATGTTATAGAAATGGGGAGAATACTATTCGTATTTTACAAAAATGTTAGTATAAGCTAGTTATGGTAAAATTAAAGAATTATCCATTTCATTTTTGAGACATAAACTAAAATAAATACATAACACATATATACATTACTACAAGCTACTCTAAATCCTCTAATATTTCTTGTAAAAAAGACTTACATGCTTGAGTTCTTGAGATATTATTGCAACTGTTGTAACTGAAAAAATGCAATATGGAACCATTATAATTGGAACCATGAAATATGAAACCATTTTAATTTATTAATATGCATTCTTAGGATGGAATACATATTTTTTAATGGAAACACAAGTTATTAATGATAAATAAATAATTTTTACAAAGTTTAGTTCAATGATATTTCCAAAATACAAGATGAGTTTGGACATAAAATGAGATGGCACCTATTAGCCCCATTACCCCATTGAAAAAATGTTCAAACATGGAAATCACTATTGTTGACACCACTATTAAACTTCTAACTAAAAAATAAAACATGGTATGTTTATGGATCCAAAAAATGGAATTATTATGCTATGTATAATGTTCACAAGGTCATGTATTTCCCATTTATGCTATTCAAACTCTTCAATGATTGTAAATATAGGCTGAGAAAATCCCTGCAAGTGAAATAAAATGTAACATTATTAAGAATGAGAAAAAATCAAGCATGTCAAATGGTGGCACCATGCAATGCAATTGATGAGACAAAGTTTCCCATAAGTTGAGAATAAAACAACATATTCCTTGAGAGTACATAAGTTAACATAAATAAAGATGAAAAAGTGTTAAATATGTATGTGATTTGACCATTGACAATCTTGACATACATAATAGCCCTATAGAATTAAAAAAAAAGTATAAATTATTAATACTCTATATATAATTAATAAGCTCCCACATGGTGAATAAATATGCATAGACCACTTATTTCAATCAAATTGATGCATTTTAGAATACAAATTTAGTATGCACCATGATAATCACCTGGACTTTGAGAAGTCCCTAGTTCTAAATATTGTATTACATGCATTTAAAAACATTAAGGTTATGGTTGATAATGGTACCAAGTAAAGGGAGTGCATATAAAATAAACATCGACATAAAATATAAAGTTCCATGAAGCACAAAAAAGAGAACATTATATACAAATTATCAACATTAAATTAGACTATTGAGAAAAAACTATAATAGACTCAATAATTTCCATTAAGGATGCAACATGTTACACACTAAATATACTCATTATAGATGAAAAGTATTTTTTTTATATAAATTAGTGAGAAGGTAGATATGCAGTTCAATTTATTTTTGGGATTTACATTTTTTGTGATTAATTCATCTATTATTGTTTGCTTTCCTAGGAGGGAGATTCCTTGGTTGTTCCTTTCACTTTTATTATTGTTAATTGTGCTTTCAATTCTAGTTAATTTATCTTGTTTATTAGTGGATATTAATATTTTTTTAATATATCTTCCTCTATTTTTCATAATTGATCAAATAAGAGAAGTTGATTTAAAATATGAAGGTTCAATTTTACTTTTTAATGCAAAAAATTGACAAGCTTCATTCATTCAAAGTTTCATACTTCAACCCAAAGTTTATTTTTCTTCTTATAATACATCTAGATTTGAGTAGACTATATTCCCTTGTAATAATGAACCTTAATTTTTTTCTATAGACTTATTTGAGAATAAAACATGATAATAATAGAGCATGCCATACAATATTATGTACTAGATAACCTAATTAATTTTT